>JAXIVH010000010.1:1024831-1027846 GCA_036785325.1 Urophycis tenuis | reverse complement strand
CTCCAGCAACAGGAGTGACTGGGGGGCACCCAGGTCATGTGAGGGGGGGGGGGGACCCAGGTCATGTGAGGGGGGGGGGGACCCAGGTCATGTGAGGGGGGGGGGGGGGGGCACCCAGTCATGTGAGGGGGGGGGGGGGGGGGGATCCAGGTCATGTGAGGGGGGGGGGGGGATCCAGGTCAGTGAGGGGGGGGCCCCAGGTCATGTGAAGGGGGGGTGGGGGGCACCCAGGTCATGTGAGGGGTGCTGACCTCGCTCCAGCAGCTGGAGGTCAGAGGGACCGGTCGTCTCCCCGTCCGTCAGCACCCTGAAGCTCAGGTCGCCCACATGGAGCACAGCCGCTAGCACCCTGAACACAGCCTCCACCTCCTGGGGGAGACAGAGAGGAGTTTCACTATGACTATGAACAACATGTCATTCAACACAGGGCTCCTTATGGGTTGGTTTCCTTACCATCATGTAAAGGAAACCAACACCACACACACAAACACACACACACAAAGACACACACACACACACACACACACACACACACACACACACACACACACACACAGTGTCCACGCAGCAGCTAACAGGAACCATGAAGAAGAACAATCATGTGAAAGGCTGCCAGTGGCTCCTGAGGAGGACTGTGAGGCTCTGCATGACGCTCTCCCCCTCTGCTCTGTCTCTCTGACTTCCTCTGGATTCCCTCTCTCTCTCTGACTTCCTCTGGATTCCCTCTCTCTCTCCCCCCTCCCTCCCCCCTCCCTCCCCTCCCTCTCTGTCCTTGAAGGACCTTTAATGGAATCCCCCATTACACAGCCCTCTTGGCGAGGTGGGATTCTACAGTGTGTGATCTGTTTGAGTTGTTAATGTGTGTGTGTGTGTGTGTGTGTGTGTGTGTGTGTGTGTGTGTGTGTGTGTGTGCAGGATATTGGAGCTGATATTTCAGGGAGATAAACACATGCATTAGTCTCTGTCTGACACTCTACACTCACACTATCCATGAACGCAATATCCCTCCAAGCACCTGACCACAACACACACACACACACACACACACACACACACACACACACACACACACACACACACTAACACACACACACACACACACACACACACACACACACGCACATAAACACTAAGAGAGAGAGAGAGGGGGGGGGGGAGAGAAGGGAACAGATAGGGGACATCATCAGTGGTCCCCTGATGATGAGAACCCAGACAGCGGAGTCACCCCCACACTCCCTTACTCTCACTCTCCCTCTACACACACACACACACACACACACACACACACACACACACACACACACACACATACACACACACACACACACACACACACACTAACACACACACACACAGACACACACACACTACTGCAGCTTTCAAATAAGTAGCCTCAGAAACATGTTTCAGAAACCAGGGGGCTCATTTATCAACCGTGCGTACGCACAGAATTTGTGTGTACTGAGTGCGTACGAACATTCCCACACAAAGTGCACAACGTGCGTAAATGTAAGCACAACTCTGACCATGCGTACACACAAAACCTAGTGGTAGAATAGTGAAACTACTACAGTAAGAGAACCCGTTAAGAGTCGCAGTGTTCAGCAAAGACAAACGTCACACATGTCCCCTGTATCCTCTAATTAATAACAATTCTCATTTAATAAGTTAGCAGACATTTTTGAATAATTGTATGACAAGCTATAAAAGACAGCTGGGACAGGACAACCTAAAAAAGACAACTTGAAATAAGGACGATGGCGTATCTTGCACTTTTGGAAGATTTAGAGAACCGTGCGCTTTGCAGGGAGCGCGTTTTCAAAGAACGTGTGGATTTGCTCAGTCAGAGCACAGAGTGGCTTCTCAGCAGGTACAGATTCCCAAAGAATATACTTGTGGATTTATGCCGGGATTGACAACATACTATATTGGAGCGAGAGACCAAACGAACCAAAGCCATCCCAGTGCACATCCTGTCCACACTGGGATTTTTGGCCACCGGGACATTTCAACGTGAGATTGGAGACATACAGCCGACACTGATGCCAGCAGTGTCGGATGCAATCATTTCTCTAGCCCCACTTTACATTCAGTTCCCGTACATTCCACGCCATCGCTGGATTCACAAATATAATTGGAGCCATAGATTGCACACACATCACAATAAAGCACCATCACACAAAGAATTCAGTTACGTTAACAGGAAAGGACTTCATTTAATTAATACACAAATAATCTAATGCCAATATGTCTCTACTAAACGTTGTTGCCCGGTGGCCTGGGGGAACGCACGATTCGTTCATCCTGCAGAACAGCTCTGTGGGTGAGCAGCTCCAAACAGGAGCTATTGAGGATGGCTGGCATTGACGTATTATTAAAGAGATTGCCGCAACCATATATGGTCAATTGGAGGCGTTTCTGAATGCAAATGACTCTAACCGTGCACGAGCATGCTAAATTTCATGCGTACGAACAAAATTAGAACCTTTTCTACGCACGGTTGATAAATGAGGCCCCAGGAGACTCAGGTTAGGCTTAAGGTTAGGGTTAGGGTTAAGGTTAGGGGTAAAGGTAGGGGTAAGGGTAGGGTTAGGGTCAGGGTCAGGGTTAGGGTCAGGGTCAGGGTTAGGGTCAGGGTTAGGGTCAGGGTTAGGGTTAGGGTTAGGGTTAGAGGTTAGACATCACAGCACCACTACCTGCTTGTTGAAGCCCAGGGCACGCAGGGCCTGTTTGAGGGCTGCCAGCCCCTCTCTGCTCTGCACAGAGGCTGTGGCCACAGGGGGGGTCTGGTCTGGAGGGCCCAGGCTCAGGTACCTGAGGGGAACACAGGAGGAGGGTACTTTGAGTGAGCACGGAGAACAGGACCTTCACAGAACACAGAAGGATGAAACAGAATGTGGCTCAAGGACACAAGTCTGGGATTCAACCCTGGGACATTTTGCGGCTGGAATGTATCGTTCATATCATTCACATTCATCCCATTCAAATCCCAGAATGGAAAGCAACCTATAACCT
>JAXIVH010000010.1:999831-1012331 GCA_036785325.1 Urophycis tenuis | reverse complement strand
GAGACCACCAGACTTGGCAGCACAGCAGTCCCATCCTGGCACAGTGCAGGGTATCAACGCCCTTCCTGGGGCCGCCGTGTTGGGAGCATATGGATGGCCAACCGCTTGTGTCCCTGCACTCTCCCCCCTTCACGAACCTCCCCTCAGCTCACATGATGGTGGAGCCATGCAGAGGTTGTGATGGCCGACGATGTGATGGGCTCTGGGACATCACAGGTCTCCTCTCAATGGCCTCCCTCTGGAGGACAGTGTGAGTTATTGTGTTGGTAGTCATGGCTATGTGGTCATTGTTTGGTCATTAATCGTGAAATGGTTTGTCGTCACAGGGAGACGTTGTGTTTGAACCTGCCAGTGTTTCTCAAGTAAGACATGCAGTGAGACGTGAGGTGAGACATGCAGTGAGATGTGCAGTGAGACATGAGGTGAGACATGCAGTGAGACATGAGGTGAGACATGCAGTGAGACGTGAGGTGAGACATACAGTGAGACATGAGGTGAGACATGCAGTGAGACGTAAGGTGAGACATGAGGTGAGACGTGAGGTGAGATGTGCAGTGAGACGTGCATTGAGACGTGCAGTGAGATATGCAGTGAGACATGAGGTGAGACATAAGGTGAGATGTGCAGTGAAATGTGCAGTGAGACATGAGGTGAGATGTGCTGTGAGATGTGCAGTGAGACATGAGGTGAGATGTGCAGTGAGATGTGCAGTGAGACATGAGGTGAGATGTGCAGTGATATGTGCAGTGAGACATGAGGTGAGATGTGCAGTGAGATGTGCAGTGAGACATGAGGTGAGATGTGCAGCGGTCTGTTAACGCTGACTGAGTGTCTCAGAGTACTGCAATTCTCCAGTCCTTGGTGGAGAGTCTGCAACAAAACATCCCATCATGCATTCTGATGTTCAGGCCCTAAATGATGCCGTTTTCCATATCGCTCAACCTTTGAACCTTTTGGAAGAAAACGAGTGGTGCGCGCACCAGAAGAAGTTAGGTGTTCACCAAACATAATGTGTTCACCTAACATGTGTTCACCTAATATAAGGTGTTCACCAAACATCATGTGTTCACAGAACATTAGTTCAACTAACACCATGTGTTCCTCTAACGTTAGCATCCTAGGGGACAAAGTCTTCTAGGAAGGACGATGGAAGAGTTCTCCCTAGTGTCCACGAGTATGGGTTTTATGTCCCTAATGTTTCAGTGTCTTGTTGTATTCTGTGTATTTATTATTTGTTATGCGATCATTGTTCACTGGTGCTTTTATAGTTTTTACTGTTTCTACCATTACCCTCTTCTAAGCAAAGGGCCCCTGGGGATAACAAAGACTCCTTCTCTCTCTTGTTGTCTCTCTCTGTCTCCTTGGTTGTTCCTGTCATCCTCTGCCCTTTCCCTCTATTCTGCTTCTCTCTCTCTCTCTCTCTCTCTCTCTCTCTCTCTCTCTCTCTCTCTCTCTCTCTCTCTCTCTCTCTCTCTCTCTCTCACTCTCTCTCTCTCACCTCTCTCTCTCTCTCTCTCTCTGTTTTGCGGCTCTCGCCCTCGTCACTCTGTATTATTCCTTCATTTCTGCTTGAGCTCATCTCTAAACAAGGCTGGGTTTCACTGGAGCCTCTGAGCAGCCACCCTGCTGTGGTGAAGCCTGCTGTCTGTTGTCCATCTGGGCTCTTCATAATCACACAGCAGTCCATCTCTGTAAGAGCACTGACCAGACGGCGTGCAGACCTGCTCCTGCTGCAGCTGGGCTTCACCAGAGGAGCACACACCCAGGATGAGGAAACGGGATGGATGGAGAAAAACCTTTTGTCCCCCCGCTTCGATCGAAAGGGTATTGATTAAGGAGCAGGGCAGTGTGTGTGAGTCTGTGTGGAAATGATTGCATGACATTCCACATATAGTTTTATTACACAGCACAGTGTGAGTGGAGAGGAATATGTGTGTAGTTTATTTTGCCTTTACAGCGTCTATTTCATCTAGTTTGTGTGTGTGTGTGTGTGTGTGTATGTGTTCGTGCGTGCATGTCTGCGTACGTGTGTGTGTGTGTGTGTGTGTGTGTGGGCGTGTGTGCGTGCGTGCGTGTGTGTGTGTGTGCGTGTGCGTGTGCGTGTGTGTGTGTGTGTGTGTGTGTGTGTGTGTGTGTGTGGGCGTGTGTGCGTGCGTGTGTGTGTGTGTGTGTGTGTGCGTGTGCGTGTGCGTGTGTGTGTCTGTGCGTGTGTGCATGTGATGACAGTGTGTGTGATGAACTGGACCCAGGCTTAGCGGTGCCAGGCTTGCACCACTGCCCCTGGCCCAGAATGAGACACTCCTCAGGGGGTAAATGAGGTTCCCTGGCTTTACTTGGCTGGAGGTCAGAACATTGTTCCCTCCTGCTAGATTCTAGAAATCAACCTCAATTCCGGAGGCTGAAGGCCAATCCTCCATCAGCCCCAGAGCAGCCCTCACCACATCATGAACATTCAAGAATCTTCTTTATATATTTCCCAATCTTTGCTCAGAAATTCAATCAGCCCACATGAGCCTCATTATCTTTGCTAACGTGAGGTGAACATCCAACTCATACTGACTAATGGACCAATTCAAGTCATCAAGCTCCTTCTGATATTGTCAAACATTGTGAACTGCACCATATACCTTCTACTGCACCACCAACACAGAGAACAGATACTTACTGAACCACCAACACAGAGAACAGATACTTCCTACTGCACTACCAACACAGAGAATAGATACTAACAGAACTGCATCACCAACACAGAGAACAGAAACTAACAGAACTGCACCACCAACACAAAGTGGTGTACTTCAACACAGGCTCCACTGTGTTTCACAGGTGTAGAGTACGATGGAAGCCATGCTATCATCAGGACCCGTTGAGCAGCACCCAGCCCTGTGTTAACACCACCAGTAGCCTACGCTCATACAGAAGCACAAGGTCTTTGTCTGCGCTACAGGGATGCTGCCATGAGGATTCAAACCTGACTTGTCTGTGTGCAGTAAGACTGCTTGTTTGGTTGTTCTCCTGTACGCTTTCATGGGCTGCAGGCTAGTGGGTGGAAAGAGGCTGAGAGTACTGAAGTAACAGAGGAACACAGGCTGGAGTCCACCCTGGTACAACCTGTCCTGTCTCAGTTAGCCAGTGTACTACCTAGTGAACGGGTACATCTCGAGATAGATCTATCTATGTATACATTACACACATGTGTGTGTATATATATATATATATATATATATATATATATATATATATATATATATATATATATACAGAGAGAGAGAGAGAGAGAGAGAGAGAGAGAGAGAGAGAGAGAGAGAGAGATCTATCTCTATCAGTGTGTGCGTGTGTGTGTCTTACATAGATCTGATCGTTTCCGAAGCGTTTCTGCATCTCATACATCAGGCCACTGGAGGTCAGCTCGCTGAGGGAGGCCAGGTCATCATTGGGTGCTGGGGGCGTGAGTTTTACCTGGGGGGGAGGACACAGGTCACCACAGGAACCCACGGTCCCACGGTCATAGACCCATGGTAACAGACCCACCATCACAGACTCACCATCACAGACCCACCATCAGACTCACCATCACAGACCCACCATCAGACCCACCATCAGACCCACCTTCACAGACTCACCATCACAGACCCACCATCAGACCCACCATCACAGACTCACCATCACAGACCCACCATCAGACCCACCATCAGACCCACCATCAGACCCACCATCAGACCCACCTTCACAGACCCACCATCAGACCCACCATCACAGACTCACCATCACAGACCCACCACAGACCCACCATCAGACCCACCATCACAGACCCACCATCAGACCCACCATCAGACCCACCATCAGACCCACCATCAGACCCACCTTCACAGACCCACCATCAGACCAACCATCACAGACCCACCATCACAGACCCACCACAGACCCACCATCAGACCCACCATCAGACCCACCATCAGACCCACCATCAGACCCACCTTCACAGACCCACCATCAGACCCACCATCACAGACTCACCATCACAGACCCACCACAGACCCACCATCAGACCCACCATCACAGACCCACCATCACAGACCCACCATCAGACCCACCATCACAGACCCACCATCAGACTCACCATCACAGACCCACCATCAGACCGACCATCAAAGACCCACCATCAGACCCACCATCAGACCCACCATCACAGACCTACCATCAGACCCACCATCACAGACCTACCATCAGACCCACCATCAGACCCACCATCAGACCCACCATCAGACCAACCATCACAGACTCACCATCACAGACCCACCACAGACCCACCATCAGACCCACCATCACAGACCCACCATCAGACTCACCATCACAGACCCACCATCAGACCCACCATCACAGACCTACCATCAGACACACCATCAGACCCACCATCAGACCCACCATCACAGACCCACCATCAGACCCACCATCACAGACTCACCATCACAGACCCACCACAGACCCACCATCAGACCCACCATCACAGACCCACCATCACAGACCTACCATCAGACCCACCATCAGACCCACCACAGACCCACCATCACAGACCTACCATCAGACCCACCATCAGACCCACCATCACAGACCCACCATCAGACCCACCATCACAGACTCACCATCACAGACCCACCACAGACCCACCATCAGACCCACCATCACAGACCCACCATCACAGACCCACCATCAGACCCACCATCAGACCCACCATCACAGACCCACCATCAGACCCACCATCACAGACCCACCATCACAGACCCACCATCAGACCCACCATCACAGACCCACCATCACAGACCCACCATCAGACCCACCATCAAAGACCCACCATCAGACCCACCATCAGACCCACCATCAGACCCACCATCAGACCCACCATCACAGACCCACCATCAGACCCACCATCACAGACCCTAGGTTGCTGTGCGTACACACACAGAGCAGTACAGTAGGGCCGTGTGATGGAGTCAGTAACATTTAAAATACTAGAACCTAAAACAGTAGAACCTAAAACAGTAGAACCCAAAACACTAGAACTAAAACAGTAGAACCCAAAACACTAGAACTAAAACAGTAGAACCCAAAACACTCAAACTAAAACAGTAGAATCCAAAACACTAGAACCTAAAACACTAGAACCTAAAACAGTAGAACCTGAAACACTAGAACCTAAAACACTAGAACCTAAAACACTAGAACCTAAAACAGTAGAACCTGAAACACTAGAACCTAAAACAGTAGAACCTAAAACAGTAGAACCTAAAACACTAGAACCTAAAACAGTAGAACCTGAAACACTAGAACCTAAAACAGTAGAACCTAAAACACTAGAAACTAAAACAGTAGAACCTAAAACAGTAGAACCTAAAAGAGTAGAACCTAAAACAGTAGAACCTAAAACACTAGAACCTAAAACAGTAGAACCTAAAACACTAGAACCTAAAACAGTAGAACCTGAAACACTAGAACCTAAAACAGTAGAACCTAAAACAGTAGAACCCAACCAAACGAGGCCAGCCGGGGAGCGTCCTCCCAGGCGAGCTGGCCCTGCGGGCCGGGTCCCGGGGGACGGTACCTGCTCCAGTTTGCTGGCCCCAGCGCTGTAGGGCCCGTCCAGGCCGTTGTCCTGGGAGGCATGGCGGCTCAAGGCCCCGCCGGAGTCCCGGAACATGGCCCACTTCTCCAGCAGGCTGTCCCTCTTGGAGATGGGCAGACCCAGGGGGGATCTGCACGGCGCCACACAGATTGGAAGCATAAAAAAAAGCGACATTATTTTCCAAGAATGATTAGATATTAGTGACTTTAGTCGGCACGTTGTTGGTCCGACGTGGTTCTGAGTGCTGCCGTGCATCGGTTCAGAAGGGTGGTGTCCCATGGTTGAATGATAGAGCCCACCCTTGGATGTGATTGACCAATCAGGATCAAGTATGTGACCACGCTGGGCGGGGACTCACAGGCTCTTCACGGGGGGGCTGTGGTCGTGCTGCGGCCAGGGGTCGGGGCGAGGGTCCTCGCTGTTGGGGGGGGTCCGGCGAGTCCTCCGGCCTCTGCTGCCACCTCTCCTCTGCCTTCAGCAGCATCTCCAGGACCGCCTCCGACGCAGCCAGGTCTGGGACAGGAAACACAGACACTGCTACGCTACTGCTAACACAGCACGCTGCTACGCTACTGCTAACACACACACTGCTACACTACTACTAACACAGCACGCTGCTACGCTACTGCTAACACAGCATGCTGGTACCCTACTGTCACAAACACTGCTACGCTACTGCTAACACACACACTGCTACACTACTGCTAACACAGCACGCTGCTACGCTACTGCTAACACAGCATGCTGGTACACTACTGTCACACACTGTGCTACGCTACTGCTACCACAGCATGCTGGTACGCTACTGTCACAAACACTGCTACGCTACTGCTAACACACACACTGCTACACTACTGCTAACACAGCACACTGCTACGCTACTGCTAAAACAGCATGCTGGTACGCTACTGTCACACGCTGTGCTACGCTACTGCTAACACAGCATGCTGCTACGCTACTGCTAACACAGCACACTGCTACGCTATTGTTACACACAGACTGCTACGCTACTGTCACACGCGCTACTGCTAACACACACACTGCTAAGCTACTGTCACACACAGACTGCTACGCAACTGCTAACACACACACTGCTATGCTACTGTCACACACACTGCTACGCTACTGCTAACACAGCATGCTGCTATGCTACTGCTAACACGGCATGCTGCTATGCTACTGCTAACACAGCATGCTGCTACGCTACTGTCACACACACTGCTACGCTACTGTCACACACATTGCTACGCTACTGCTAACAAACACACTGCTATGCTACTGCTCACACACACACTGCTACGCTAGTGTCACACACACACTGCTACGCTACTGTGACACACACACTAATACGCTACTGTCACACGCACACTGCTACGCTACTGTCACACGCACACTGCTACGCTACTGCTAACACAGCATGCTGCTATGCAACTGTCACACACACACTGCTACGCTACTGTCACACACACACCGCTACGCTACTGCTAACACACACACTGCTACACTATTGCTAACACAGCATGCTGCTGTGCTAAATTAAACAATAAATAGTGATCATAAACAGGTTATAATTCGGTTCCCAGTGTATTTGACTAAATGTGATGATGAAGGGGCCCGACCCTTCCCTGCGTCTTGCTCTGTCGTGAGGTCCCCAACAGGCTGCTGACCCCTGACCCCTGACCCCTGGCCCCTGACCCCTGGCGGTGAGCTGGGCTCTGAAGCAGGCGAGGTACCACAGCCCAGCCTCGCCCTCCCCAGCTGTCTGCAGAGCTCTGAACCTGATGGGTATCAGGCTGCGGATCGATCCATTCATCGTTAAGAGGCGGGGGGGACTTAAGATCCCCCTCCCCCCGCTGTAATGAGCTCTAACAGGGCGCGGGGGTAGGTCTCCTCCTGGCTTTTATGTCTGAGTGACTGACGACACCCTGGGCTCCATCGGCCTGGCTGAGCTGCAGAACAGGATCTCAAATAAATGTCTGAGTTCAACGCCCTCCCACTCTGATGGGCTATTGATCGTTGCTGCTCGGTGGGGCGGGGGGGTAATCGTGGCGGTCGGAGAAGGAAGTGGCGCCTGATTGGCCGTGTTACTGTCCGTCTCCACGTCAGCCAGCACTTTATTATTTGAGGGGAGGGGGGAGGGAGGGGGGGGGGGAGGAGGGGGGAGAGGCGGGCTCCGTGGCATCAGGGGGTATTGCTGTGTGATCTGTGTAAAGGAGCAGCGTTGTGGTTCAGCGCTCCTCACTGTTGTTCCAGGAGCAGTAAGGTGATGTCATGTCTCCAGACATGTCTCCAGACATGTCTCCAGACATGTCTCCAAGCATGTCTCCAGACGTGTCTCCAGACGTGTCTCCAGACATGTCTCCAGGCATGTCTGGAGACATGTCTGGAGACATGTCTCCAGGCATGTCTCCAGGCCCCAGCAGGAGGATCAGTCCACAGTGTCTTAAGGACTCGGAGGGCTGCGTCCTGTCAGTCACGACTGTCACGCAACTTAACATTCATTTCTATTGGTGTGACCTCAGCGGCCCCCAGTGCTGCTCTGTCACCATCAGTGTCAGGGTTTCTGCTCTCCAAAGCCCCACTGCAGACGTGTACAGAGAGTCACACACTGAAGTGGTGCTGATGAAGTGTTCCCGAGTATTCCTGGAGCCCTGAGGACGTCATTCTATTGGACCATGATCCACCTCTACGTGATCAGAGATCTACCACACCTGCACATCTCAGATCTACTTTTCTACTGTGTGTGTGTGCGTGTGCGTGTGCGTGTGAGTGTGTGTGTGTGTGTTACCTGAGGGTTTCTCTTGGTTACAGTTCAACAGTGTAGGGTTCACGCGATGCTGGAGGAGCTGGCTGACGATGCTCATCTACAGAAACAGAGGAGAGGAAGGTGAGCTGTCCACACACACACACACACACACACACACACACACACACACACACACACACACACACACACACACACATACACACACACACACACACACACACACACACACAGACACACACACACACACACACACACACACACACACACACACACACACACACACACACACACACAAAGGTACACACAGAGACACACACGCACACAAACCCACAGACACACACACACACACACACACACAGACATGAAAGATCTATCTAGGTCACCCTAAACCCGCATCATCTCCCACAGCGCTCCAGAACATCACCGTCTCAAGACGGAGCCAGTGGATGACAAGGTCTTTGACGGTGGAGAAAGGAAGCAGACGTGTTATTGAGACAGCCGGCAGTATGTAGGCCACCAGAGCAACAACGTGCATATCTACTGCCTCAACGCAGACATGGTCCTGTAGGTGTGCAGTGAGTTAGGCAGGGTTCCTACATACCATATACAACTGACACCATAGGTCTATAGAACAGGTCTATACTATAGTATATACTACAGTATATACTATAGTATAGGTCTATACTGTAGTATATACTACAGTATATACTATAGTATAGGTCTATCATTACAGTGTTTGTCTATAATATGCTATAGTATAGGTCTATACTGTAGTATAGACCTATACTATAGTATATACTACAGTACATACAATAGTATAGGTCTATTATAACAGTGTTTGTCTATAATATACTGTAGTAAAGGTGTATACCATAGTATAGGTCTATACTATAGGTCTATTCTATACAACCTATCCACCATGGGGTCAAGAGTTTTTAGCCGATCTGCTCCCCACCTATGGACCTCTCTCCCACCAGACACTGCTGACTCTGACTCTCACCGTTAAATCACGCCAAAAAACACACTTACTCCAAGTGGCGTACTCTGTCACACACTGAGTATGCCACTACTTATTTTTTACTTCTCAATGTACTGTTGTTGTCTATACATGTCTTGTAAGGAGTGCTTTGAAAGGCACCTCTAAATAAATTATTATTATTATTATTATTATTATTATTAGTCTATAATATAGTACAGGTCTATACTATGCTAAAGGTTTGTCCTCTGCTATAGTATAGACCTATCCTATATACCTACAGTGGAGGTAATCCACAGGGCCTGTTGTCGCTGACACTGAGGACATTCTGATAATAACACACTGTGTTCACATGACTGCACTCTGAACACCAGGCTGCAGCCCTGCAAGGAAATGTCTCATGATGATGGCTGTCGTCTTCACGGTATGGCACACACACACACACACACACACACACACACACACACACACACACACACACACACACACACGGCTTGATGTTGACATCATGCCCCTTGAATCCATGCAGCTTCTCTCCCTATCATGTATTTCGGCTCCTCCTCTCTCTGTCACCTCCTCTCTACTCCCCTCTCTCCCCTCTCTGTCACCTCCTCTCTTCTCCTCTCTCTGTCACCTCCTCTCTACTCCCCTCTCTCCCCTCTCTGTCACCTCCTCTCTTCTCCTCTCTCTGTCACCTCCTCTCTACTCCCCTCTCTGTCACCTCCTCTCTTCTCCCCTCTCTGTCACCTCCTCTCTTCTCCCCTCTCTGTCACCTCCTCTCTTCTCCTCTCTCTGTCACCTCCTCTCTTCTCCTCTCTCTGTCACCTCCTCTCTACTCCTCTCCTGTTTGCTCTGCATAGAGCTGGTCTCCTGTGGCTGCTGCCCCCCCCCACAGAGGGACCCCTCTCTGGGACCCTCTCTGAGTGAGGGTCCCATAATGAGAAGATCCTGCACCCACCACGTGTGAGAGATGAATCGTGTGTAGAGACGTCATGGTGTCGGCCAGCAGCTATTTGTGTTACCTTGCAACTGCTAAAAGTGTGCATTTTAAAAGTGCCGAAAGAGCATTCTGTTTCCATGGGAATGCAGTGTGGAAGTGAGCTGCAGGAGCTGCAGATCCAGACAGTAGCAGACTGTAGCATGGAGGCATTGAACAATATACAGTATCTACTTTACAATCCTCCACTATCCTATACTATCCCTCTTTAGATAACTAACATGAATTTGATATTTGTGCTGTCTTATATAGGATGGGCATCCATTACTGCTTCTACAAAACAGCTCAATAAACTTGAGTCCAAAGACTGTATCTAAAAATATCGGGCCCTCAGTCACTAACAGTAGCTTGGAGTTGGGCTGACTCAGCACATTTGTCACAGCGGCTTTTACCGGCAATCAGCTAACAGCTGTTGGAAGTGAACCGAACCACAGCCGCCGGGCAGGGCTCCAGCCACTTCCCAACACATGCTGTAAATACTGAGCAACACATCAGTCACCCGAGCGCCATGAACCCAGCCCAGGGTTCAGAGCTCAACGCAGTGGTCTGCAGAGAGGAGGAGCCCTGCTCCTGATGGCTCAGAGGGGAGCTAGAGAAGGAAGCCCTGCTCCTGATGGCTCAGAAGGGAGCTAGAGGAGGAGGCACTGCTGTTGAAGGCTCAGAAGGGAGCTAGAGGAGGAGGCACTGCTGTTGAAGGCTCAGAGGGGAGCTAGAGGAGGAAGCCCTGCTCCTGAAGGCTCAGAGGGGAGCTAGAGGAGGAAGCCCTGCTCCTGAAGGCTCAGAGGGGAGCTAGAGGAGGAAGCCCTGCTCCTGAAGGCTCAGAGGGGAGCTAGAGGAGGAAGCCCTGCTCCTGAAGGCTCAGAGGAGAGCTAGAGGAGGAAGCCCTGCTCCTGAAGGCTCAGAGGAGAGCTAGAGGAGGAAGCTGAAGGCTCAGATGGGAGCTAGAGGAGGAAGCCCTGCTCCTGAAGTCTCAGAGGGGAGCTAGAGGAGGAAGCCCTGCTCCTGAAGTCTCAGAGGGGAGCTAGAGGAGGAAGCCCTGCTCCTGAAGTCTCAGAGGGGAGCTAGAGGAGGAAGCCCTGCTCCTGAAGGCTCAGAGGGGAGCTAGAGGAGGAAGCCCTGCTCCTGAAGGCTCAGAGGGGAGCTAGCCGGTCATCCTGAAGCTCTCCTGCCATCCGGCCAGGCTAGCCGGGGTCACGGTACATTAGTTGGACCGATTGACCATTCCACATTCTCTACGCCAGTGGGCTCATCAGAAATGTGCTCTTGCTTGATAAAGTGCTCTTGCTTGATAAAGCTGCTTGGGATTCAGTAGGAATCCCAAGCAGCTCCATTTATAAGGTCATGCATGTCCTTCCGTGGGAAAGTCGCGCTGCAGGAAACACAAGATGCGCTAACAGGACACTGACTCTGGACTGGGACAGAATTAGAGGACAGTATGAATATAAGGACAGTAGGAGTATGAGGACAGTATGAGGACAGTAGGAGTTAGAGGACAGTAGGAGTATGAGGACAGTAGGAGTATGAGGACAGTAGGAGTATGTGGACAGTAGGAGTATGAGGACAGTACAAGAGTATGAGGACAGTAGGAGTTAGAGGACAGTATGAGGATGAGGACAGTATGAGACAGACAGACATACTTTATTGATCCCTGAGGGAAATTGCCTAAGTTAGAGGACAGTAGGAATTAAAGGACAGTAGGAGTATGAGGACAGTAGGAGTTAGAGGAAAGTATGAATATGAGGACAGTATGAATATGAGGACAGTAGGAGTTAGAGGACAGTATGAATATGAGGACAGTAGGAGTATGTGGACAGTAGGAGTATGAGGAAAGTATGAGAACAATAGGAGTATGAGGACAGTAGGAGTTAGAGGACAGTAGGAGTTAGAGGACAGTATGAGTATGAGGAAATTACAGGAGTATGAGGACAGTAGGAGTATGAGGACAGTAGGAGTATGAGGACAGTAGGAGTATGTGGACAGTAGGAGTATGAGGACAGTAGGAGTATGAGGACAGTAGGAGTATGTGGACAGTAGGAGTATGTGGACAGTAGGAGTATGAGGACAGTAGGAGTATGAGGACAGTAGGAGTATGTGGACAGTAGGAGTATGAGGACAGTAGGAGTATGAGGACAGTACAAGA
>JAXIVH010000010.1:977331-979831 GCA_036785325.1 Urophycis tenuis | reverse complement strand
TACCTGGAACAATGACTTTGCATATATTATGTGTCCACGGTGTGTGTGTGTGTGTGTGTGTGTGTGTGTGTGCGTGTGTGTGTGAGTGCACATGCGTGTCCGTGTCTGTGAATGGATGAGCACGCAGGCAGTCGTCATTTTGAGGAGAACTGCAGAACAGCTGTCGCAGACATATACGGAGTTTCCATGGCAACCAGATAAGAGCTGATAGGAGAGAGGGAAGCAAAGGGGGGAGGAGGGACGAAGAGGGAGAAAAAAGAGGGAGAAGGCATGCTGAGGACGAGCGTGCCGGAGCAACAGAACGGAGAACGTGGAGAAAGAGGTGGAGAGAACATCGCCACCATCCATGGCCTCTGCCTGAGGAGATCAGCTCCTTTGTTGTGGATCAGTGACCTCCTCCAGCCCGGGCCAGGCCCACGCTACACAACACTCTCACGTTCCCCAAGAACCAGCTGGCTCAACCCCTGTCCACAGCCCCCGCACGGTCAGCAGTGAGCATCCGCACTGAAGGGACCGGTGTCAGAACCTCAAGGACTCTTCCTCCTACAACACTGCATGACATCCACCCAGCTGACACCGTCATCACTGACCTACCAGGCATTCAACCATGAGGATAGCACACAAAACATACAAGAATCATGCTGGGGTGTTACGGTTTCACCTCCACATCCCCTCCCTGCCTCCATAACTCACACCTACCGCACTCATTCCCAACGAGCTGGCACCCAGCAGAGCACAGGTGCTCCCAATGGAGCTGATCAGGGGAACGAGCCACAGTTGGGAACTGCACACCTGCTTCCAATAATCACCTCACCTTGCTGCCTACAAAGACCCGGGTCTTCCACTCACACATCGCCAGATCTCTTGATAGATACGCCTGGCAAGTATATCGCTGACTTTGCTATTCACTTATGCTGAATCTAATTCCTTTGTCTGTTTTGACGCTTCATGCATGTATTCTCATCCACGTCCTCTGTGTTCCCCACAGAACCTGCCTAGGTGTGCCAGCTGAACCCAGGCATCTTGCCTGCTCCATCTCCACCCCTGATCATTAAATAAAACACCCTGCGAGGCATCCATCCTCTCCTGGCCGTGCGCTTGCTTCTTAACTAACACCACCGTTACACTGGGAACACGATTCATCAAACAGCAAACTGTGTGTGTGTGTGTGTGTGTGTGCACTAACTTTTCTATTTTTTGTGTCTGTATACAGTATGTATCTGTCAACCAATAATTGCAAATAAACGTGAGCTCACAGTAAATCTTAACCCTCCGCCTCCTTCTGGCACCGCGACATTCCATTTCTTTTTGATGAAATCACCTGCAAAACCTTTTCAATAACATGACCGACCTACACTGGCATGATCTGTTATCACCATCATAATAAATCCTGCACACATCCCGCCTGTGAAGGAGTCTGTCTGTCCAGCCCTTAATCACACATTCATAGCATGGGAGGGGCCATCTCACCCACAGCACCCTGTCCTGGAAATGAGGTTTTCTGTGTGTGTGTGTGTGTGTGTGTGTGTGTGTGTGTGTGTGTGTGTGTGTGTGTGTCCTACCAACTGGAGAGCCATGGTTCCATCATGTTCTCTGACAGAAGTACTGAAGTACTTTGAATGTGTCTTTGAAACGTGTGAGCGGGTCAGGTAGAACTGTTTCCCGTTAGGTATGAAGCATTGTCCTCACTTGATCTGTCAGTTCACGTCAATAATAAACACAGTAATTATGTATGTGGAGACATAAGCTGAAGAAGAAGAGGTCTTCAGATGGGTTCAAACGCGTTCACAGTATGAAGGTTCTCACCAGTAAACAGACATGAGATATGAGTGTTGCTGCTGACACATGAGGCTGAGTGCTCCACTGTGCTTCTTTAGATGTTCCCCTGGAGAACGTCTGCTGATAGGAGGCTTCACCTGGTTCCACACTGGCTTCACAAAGAACCACTCAGCGTTGGACTGTGAGTCTGGCTAATTACCGCGCATGCAGAGTGAAGTCCCGCAGGTTTCAGTCCTGACTTGACCTGAATTAGCAGCCTGCTCTGCACTCCCTCACTTCTCTCCACACTGATCCCCCGGGGCTCCCAAATCTTAATTGGAAACACTGAAACTTACATGGTGAAAACATCTGAGCTAAACGGAAGTATTAAAGCACAGTGTGCCGCTGAGACGCTGTCTCTGTGATGGAATAAAAAAGTATTTCTTTACTTAACTGGAGACAAACTCTGTGCACTCTGCAAGAGGGCACAGAGTTTGGAGGATGGAGAATGGAGGACATGTGTTCAACAAAACATGTCCTCCATTTTGGATAACAAGTAGAACACCTTCAGCACTGTGTGACGGTCACACCTGGTGGAACCAGAGCAGCGGTCCTGTTCCCTGACCCCCAGGGTACCGCTTGAACCCCCAGGGTACCACCTGACCCACCATGGTACCACCTGACCCACCAGGGTACCACCTGACCCACCATGGTACCCCCATGGTACCACCTGACCCACCAT
>JAXIVH010000010.1:964094-972131 GCA_036785325.1 Urophycis tenuis | reverse complement strand
GGTTAGGGTTAGTTAGGGTTAGGGTTAGGGTTGTGCTTGGTGTTTGGGTTAGGGTTAGAGATGTAGGCACAACCCCCTCTGGTTACTCAGTGATGGTACCTGGTTGACCAGGGACTTATTTTGAGTCTTATCTGGGTGCATCTTCATGGCAGGTAAAGCAACGCGATGGTGGGACTGGCAGAAGGAGTCCCACAGCATCAAAGGGCTGTCGTCTTATGTTGCCCTTTATCTCCAGTTCACCTGGGTTTATCTCAAGTTCACCTGGGGTTTATCTCCAGTTCACCTGGGGTTTATCTCCAGTTAACCTGGGGTTTATCTCCAGTTCACCTGGGGTTTATCTCAAGTTCACCTGGGGTTTATCTCCAGTTCACCTGGGGTTTATCTCCAGTTAACCTGGGTTTATCTCCAGTTAACCTGGGGTTTATCTCCAGTTCACCTGGGGTTTATCTCCAGTTCACCTGGGGCACTTCTTGCATCGAGATGTTTTAGATTAGATTAGTTTTCCTTTCAGGTTTTAAGGGTTATTTTAACATACAATTATTCTAAAACTATTTCACCTGATAGTGTCTGATATATGCGTAAGCAGAAAGACATGTGTGTGTGTGTAAGGAAGGAATAGGGAAGAATGTGTGTTTATGGTTCGAGCCTCAAGTCGTTTAGTCGTTTAACAGTAGTAGTGTAGTATTTTAACAGTAGTAGTGCAGTAGTAGTGTAGTAGTTTAACAGTAGTAATTTAGTAGTTTAACAGTAGTAGTGTAGTAGTTTAACAGTAGTAGTGTAGTATTTTAACAGTAGTAGTGTAGTATTTTAACAGTAGTAGTGTAGTAGTTTAACAGTAGTAATTTAGTAGTTTAATAGTAGTAGTGTAGTATTTTAACAGTAGTAGTGTAGTAGTTTAACAGTAGTAATTTAGTAGTTAACAGTAGTAATTAGTAGTTTAACAGTAGTAGTGTAGTAGTTTAACAGTAGTAGTGTAGTATTTTAACAGTAGTAGTGTAGTATTTTAACAGTAGTAGTGTAGTAGTTTAACTAGTAGTTTAACAGTAGTAATTTAGTAGTTTAACAGTAGTAGGTGTAGTATTTTAACAGTACTAATTTAGTAGTTTAACAGTAGTAGTGTTAGTATTTTAACAGTAGTATTGTAGTAGTTTAACAGTAGTAGTGTAGTAGTTTAACAGTAGTAGTTTAAAGGTAGTAGTGTAGTAGTTTAACAGTAGTATTGTAGTAGTTTAACAGTAGTAGTTTAACAGTAGTAGTGTAGTATTTTAACAGTAGTAGTGTAGTATTTTAACAGTAGTAGTGTAGTAGTTTAACAGTAGTAGTGTAGTAGTTTAACAGTAGTAGTTTAACAGTAGTAATTTAGTAGTTTAACAGTAGTAGTGTAGTATTTTAACAGTAGTAGTGTAGTAGTTTAACAGTAGTAATTTAGTAGTTTAACAGTAGTAATTTAGTAGTTTAACAGTAGTAGTGTAGTAGTTTAACAGTAGTAGTGTAGTATTTTAACAGTAGTAGTGTAGTATTTTAACAGTAGTAGTGTAGTAGTTTAACAGTAGTAGTTTAACAGTAGTAATTTAGTAGTTTAACAGTAGTAGTGTAGTATTTTAACAGTAGTATTGTAGTAGTTTAACAGTAGTAATTTAGTAGTTTAACAGTAGTAGTGTAGTATTTTAACAGTAGTATTGTAGTAGTTTAACAGTAGTAGTGTAGTAGTTTAACAGTAGTAGTGTAGTAGTTTAACAGTAGTAGTTTAACGGTAGTAGTGTAGTAGTTTAACGGTAGTAGTGTAGTAGTTTAACAGTAGTATTGTAGTAGTTTAACAGTAGTAGTTTAACAGTAGTAGTGTAGTAGTTTAACAGGTCACTGATGATGTCTTTACAGTCAGAGGTCCTCAGTGTGTCTTTCCCTTTAAGGGTAAAGACACACTGAGGACAGTTTGTCCTGAGGCCCAGCCTGACCCATTGGGATGTGGTGGACTGACTGTAGCTGATGTTTAAACACAAGCTGATGTTTAAACACAGTAAGAGCACTCTGTGTGTTCTCTGCGTGGCCATATGGAGGGCCTGTGTTTCAGCAGAAGTGCCTTTAACAGTCTGAATAAAACATGGAGCCTGCAGAGCACTGTGGGCTCCATGCAGCTTCCTGCAGCGGTGGCTAATAGCCTGAGATGGGAGTCCAAACAACAGCATGTTCAGTGTCACAGGAACAAGTGCAGTGGAACCAGGCTGCTGTATCCTGAGCTGAATCTGCCTCCAGGACTCTCCACCCTGTGGACCACAATTCACCTGATAAACAAACACCCGGGCAGTGAACATTTAGTTTTTACAAACACGGGTGTACACACGCACACACGCACACACGCACACACGCACACACACACACACACACACACACACACACACATACACACACACACACACACAAACACACACACACACACACACACACACAAACACACACACACACACACACACACACACACACACACACACACAAACACACACAAACACACACACACACACACACACACACACACACAAACACACACACACACACACACACACACACCGCCATGTGTTCCATGGGTCCCTCCAGGTCAGACGGCCCTGGAGCGGGCTGCCCCCTCTGGGCTGCCCCCTCTAGCCCTCCGGTCAGAGGGGGCGTGTTGTAGAGCAGGGCGGCGATGGGCAGCAGCGTGGCTCGGCAGCCCACCCGTCAGCATCCTTCAGAGGTCCACACACACTCCTCTTCAGGGGCTGTGTGGGGGTCTGGGGGTCTTCTTGATACGTCAGGTGATTGGGGTGTGAAGGGCCTCATGGCTGTTCTGGGTTATTTCACAGTGAGTGGTTGGCGGTCATCGCGATTCGATAGGTGGATTTGTGCCGGACCTAAAATAAGTGTGAAGCTGTGAAGCCACTTATGAATTCAACCGCCATTGAGAGCCAGCCATCTTCAAACGACTTTCCTCTTATCTCTACTTTCTGTTGCCGGGGGACCCAGCACTATCTCACCACCATCAGGAAGTAATCGTCCTGTCGTTCCACCTGTGTGATGAAGTTCAAAGCTGTGACCCCTGGCTAGTGAGTCTGTTACCACGCACTGCCTCCCTGCACCGCTTCCTCACTGCCTCCATCCACGCTGTCCTCAGCACTCTCACTGCCTCAGCAGTCTCACTGCCTCCCCTTCCTGTTCTAGTGTCTTCAATGGGAAGTCAAGTGAACATTTATGTTATTTCTGTCTGAAAGTAGGGAAGTTTTTAACCGGGGGAATTCTCTGTAAAGAAGTCTTACCGGCTGCAGACACTTTCCCAGAGAGGTGGCTTCCTATTGGCTGAGCCCGGCTGGCGCCAGTGTGACCCGGGTGTTCTGACCACGCCCCTCCTGTCTTCTGTCCGGCCCGCTGGGTCCGCTGTTCCTCAAACCTTCAGGACCATCGAGCGCTCACACTTCTCTCTCTCTCAATTATCTGGAACTCTGGGGTTGACAGACAGACAGACAGACAGACAGACATACTTTAACCTTTGACCTTCCTCTCGCTGGTTCACCAAACAAAACGAGTGATCAGTGAAACTGCTCATGCAGAATGGAATGCTATGTATTTAGTTGTATTTTAATACCTTTCCTGCTACTCTCTCTCGCTCACTACTACTGATCAGCTGTATAGATCTGGCCTGCACACACACGCGCACGCACACACGCACGCACACACACACACACAGGCACACCCACACACACGCACATGCACACACACACACACACACGCACTACCATGAGGACTGGCAGGCTTCAACCCGTCCCCTGTGACGAGGGTGCACATGTCCTCCATGGGAAGGGAGAAGGTGTGCTGTTGAGACTATTACAATGTGTGGTGCTCTCTGCCCCCTGCTGAGCAGCCAGTCACCGGCTCCATCAGGGCTGCTTTATCTCTGAAGAGGCCCTCTTCTCATTCAGCTTTCTATCTATAGCCACCCTCCCACCAAGTTCCTCCTCCCACTGCCATCATCTGGTGCCTCCCCCAGGCTGCCTCCCCCAGGCTGCCTCCCCCCTCCTTCTCACCCCGGGACAGGTCTGTCTCACCCCTGGGACAGGTCCGTCTCACCCCTGGGACAGGTCTGTCTCACCCCGGGGACAGGTCTGTCTCACCCAGGGACAGGTTTGTCTCACCCTGGGACAGGTCCGTCTCACCCCTGGGACAGGTCTGTTTCACCCCGGGGACAGGTCCGTCTCACCCCGGGGACAGGTCCGCCTCACCCCTGGGACAGGTCTGTCTGACCCTGGGACAGGTCCGTCTCACCCCTGGGGACAGGTCCATCTCACCCTGGGACAGGTTTGTCTCACCCTGGGACAGGTCCGTCTCACCCCAGGGACAGGTCCGTCTCACCCTGGGACAGGTCTGTCTCACCCCTGGACAGGTCCGTCTCACCCCGGGACAGGTCCGTCTCACCCCGGGACAGGTCTGTCTCACCCCTGGACAGGTCCATCTCACCCCGGGACAGGTCTGTCTCACCCCGGGACAGGTCCGTCTCACCCCGGGACAGGTCTGTCTCACCCCTGGACAGGTCCGTCTCACCCCGGGACAGGTCTGTCTCACCCCTGGACAGGTCCGTCTCACCCCGGGACAGGTCTGTCTCACCCCTGGACAGGTCCGTCTCACCCCGGGATAGGTCCTCCGCCCATTTATCGGGAGTCAGAGACCCCCTCACTGGGCTCCCGCGGCGCTGGGATCACGTGGCGTGGTGGTGGGTCAGGTGGTACCATGGTGGTACCATGGGGGGTCAGGTGGTACCATGGTGGGTCAGGTGGTACCATGGTGGTACCCTGGTGGGTCAGGTGGTACCATGGTGGGTCAGGTGGTACCATGGTGGTACCCTGGTGGGTCAGGTGGTACCATGGGGGTACCATGGTGGGTCAGGTGGTACCTGGTGGGTCAGGTGGTACCATGGGGGTCAGGTGGCACCATGGTGGGTCAGGTGGTACCATGGTGGGTCAGGTGGTACCTGGTGGGTCAGGTGGTACCATGGGGGTCAAGCGGTACCCTG
Organism: Urophycis tenuis; assembly: GCA_036785325.1. NCBI lineage: Eukaryota > Metazoa > Chordata > Actinopteri > Gadiformes > Phycidae > Urophycis > Urophycis tenuis. Next base: position 967,096 of record JAXIVH010000010.1, on the reverse strand, counting down.
GGGGTCAGGGAACAGGACCGCTGCTCTGGTTCCACCAGGTGTGACCGTCACACAGTGCTGAAGGTGTTCTACTTGTTATCCAACATGGAGGACATGTTTTGTTGAACACATGTCCTCCATTCTCCATCCTCCAAACTCTGTGCCCTCTTGCAGAGTGCACAGAGTTTGTCTCCAGTTAAGTAAAGAAATACTTTTTATTCCATCACAGAGACAGCGTCTCAGTGGCACACTGTGCTTTAATACTTCCGTTTAGCTCAGATGTTTTCACCATGTAAGTTCAGTGTTTCCAATTAAGATTTGGGAGCCCGGGGGATCAGTGTGGAGAGAAGTGAGGAGTGCAGAGCAGGCTGCTAATTCAGGTCAAGTCAGGACTGAAACCTGCGGGACTTCACTCTGCATGCGCGGTAATTAGCCAGACTCACAGTCCAACGCTGAGGGTTCTTTGTGAAGCCAGTGTGGAACCAGGTGAAGCCTCCTATCAGCAGACGTTCTCCAGGGGAACATCTAAAGAAGCACAGTGGAGCACTCAGCCTCATGTGTCAGCAGCAACACTCATATCTCATGTCTGTTTACTGGTGAGAACCTTCATACTGTGAACACGTTTGAACCCGTCTGAAGACCTCTTCTTCTTCAGCTTATGTCTCCACATACATAATTACTGTGTTTATTATTGACGTGAACTGACAGATCAAGTGAGGACAATGCTTCATACCTAACGGGAAACAGTTCTACCTGACCCGCTCACACGTTTCAAAGACACATTCAAAGTACTTCAGTACTTCTGTCAGAGAACATGATGGAACCATGGCTCTCCAGTTGGTAGGACACACACACACACACACACACACACACACACACACACAGAAAACCTCATTTCCAGGACAGGGTGCTGTGGGTGAGATGGTCCTCCCATGCTATGAATGTGTGATTAAGGGCTGGACAGACAGACTCCTTCACAGGCGGGATGTGTGATTAAGGGCTGGACAGACAGACTCCTTCACAGGCGGGATGTGTGCAGGATTTATTATGATGGTGATAACAGATCATGCCAGTGTAGGTCGGTCATGTTATTGAAAAGGTTTTGCAGGTGATTTCATCAAAAAGAAATGGAATGTCGCGGTGCCAGAAGGAGGCGGAGGGTTAAGATTTACTGTGAGCTCACGTTTATTTGCAATTATTGGTTGACAGATACATACTGTATACAGACACAAAAAATAGAAAAGTTAGTGCACACACACACACACACACACAGACAGTTTGCTGTTTGATGAATCGTGTTCCCCAGTGTAACGGTGGTGTTAGTTAAGAAGCAAGCGCACGGCCAGGAGAGGATGGATGCCTCGCAGGGCGTTTTATTTAATGATCAGGGGTGGAGATGGAGCAGGCAAGATGCCTGGGTTCAGCTGGCACACCTAGGCAGGTTCTGTGGGGAACACAGAGGACGTGGATGAGAATACATGCATGAAGCGTCAAAACAGACAAAGGAATTAGATTCAGCATAAGTGAATAGCAAAGTCAGCGATATACTTGCCAGGCGTATCTATCAAGAGATCTGGCGATGTGTGAGTGGAAGACCCGGGTCTTTGTAGGCAGCAAGGTGAGGTGATTATTGGAAGCAGGTGTGCAGTTCCCAACTGTGGCTCGTTCCCCTGATCAGCTCCATTGGGAGCACCTGTGCTCTGCTGGGTGCCAGCTCGTTGGGAACGAGTGCGGTAGGTGTGAGTTATGGAGGCAGGGAGGGGATGTGGAGGTGAAACCGTAACACCCCAGCATGATTCTTGTATGTTTTGTGTGCTATCCTCATGGTTGAATGCCTGGTAGGTCAGTGATGACGGTGTCAGCTGGGTGGATGTCATGCAGTGTTGTAGGAGGAAGAGTCCTTGAGGTTCTGACACCGGTCCCTTCAGTGCAGATGCTCACTGCTGACCGTGCGGGGGCTGTGGACGGGGGTTGAGCCAGCTGGTTCTTGGGGAACGTGAGAGTGTTGTGTAGCGTGGGCCTGGCCCGGGCTGGAGGAGGTCACTGATCCACAACAAAGGAGCTGATCTCCTCAGGCAGAGGCCATGGATGGTGGCGATGTTCTCTCCACCTCTTTCTCCACGTTCTCCGTTCTGTTGCTCCGGCACGCTCGTCCTCAGCATGCCTTCTCCCTCTTTTTTCTCCCTCTTCGTCCCTCCTCCCCCCTTTGCTTCCCTCTCTCCTATCAGCTCTTATCTGGTTGCCATGGAAACTCCATATATGTCTGCGACAGCTGTTCTGCAGTTCTCCTCAAAATGACGACTGCCTGCGTGCTCATCCATTCACAGACACGGACACGCATGTGCACGCACACACACGCACACACACACACACACACACACACACACACACACACACACACACACACACACACACACACCGTGGACACATAATATATGCAAAGTCATTGTTCCAGGTATTTGTATTTGCATTGTATTTGTGAATCTGAAATACTTAAATCATTACATAAAGTTGTTGTACAGCAATGAGTCTAAATATTCAGAGGTAAGACGCTCTCTGGGTGTACTGATGAATCTTTGATGCAGAGTGGAAATAACAGCAGTATTGATGCCCTGGCAGCAGTACAAGACTGCTATTGATCACCTGATTGTCATAACTCCAAAGATGCAGGCGTGTACTGTTGAGGATCGATAGCAAATGAGTAGAAAAGGCCTCTGCTGATGTGGCTCTTCATGAATCTCATTCCACTGGGTTTGGAGTTCAGCTCCAGTTGGTTTCCAAAGGGTCACTGGTTGTGAAGCTTGATCAGGCTGCACACTGCTAGCACACTGAGACAAGACACACACTTAAACATGAGGGGACTCATGGACATCTTGCATTTCTTTTACACACACACACACACACACACACACACACACACACACACACACACACACACACACACACACACCCCTCTTCTCTGTCTGACTGCCCTCTCTGAGATGTGTTCTTCCAGACCAGAGACTCTCTGTCCTGGGACTGAA
>JAXIVH010000010.1:934094-941594 GCA_036785325.1 Urophycis tenuis | reverse complement strand
CTAGCTCCCCTCTGAGCCATCAGGAGCAGGGCTCCTCCTCTCTGCAGACCACTGCGTTGAGCTCTGAACCCTGGGCTGGGTTCATGGCGCTCGGGTGACTGATGTGCTGCTCAGTATTTACAGCATGTGTTAGGAAGTGGCTGGAGCCCTGCCCGGCGGCTGTGGTTCGGTTCACTTCCAACAGCTGTTAGCTGATTGCCGGTAAAAGCCGCTGTGACAAATGTGCTGAGTCAGCCCAACTCCAAGCTACTGTTAGTGACTGAGGGCCCGATATTTTTAGATACAGTCTTTGGACTCAAGTTTATTGAGCTGTTTTGTAGAAGCAGTAATGGATGCCCATCCTATATAAGACAGCACAAATATCAAATTCATGTTAGTTATCTAAAGAGGGATAGTATAGGATAGTGGAGGATTGTAAAGTAGATACTGTATATTGTTCAATGCCTCCATGCTACAGTCTGCTACTGTCTGGATCTGCAGCTCCTGCAGCTCACTTCCACACTGCATTCCCATGGAAACAGAATGCTCTTTCGGCACTTTTAAAATGCACACTTTTTGCAGTTGCAAGGTAACACAAATAGCTGCTGGCCGACACCATGACGTCTCTACACACGATTCATCTCTCACACGTGGTGGGTGCAGGATCTTCTCATTATGGGACCCTCACTCAGAGAGGGGTCCCTCTGTGGGGGGGGGCAGCAGCCACAGGAGACCAGCTCTATGCAGAGCAAACAGGAGAGGAGTAGAGAGGAGGTGACAGAGAGGGGAGTAGAGAGGAGGTGACAGAGAGAGGAGAAGAGAGGAGGTGACAGAGAGGGGAGAAGAGAGGAGGTGACAGAGAGGGGAGAAGAGAGGAGGTGACAGAGAGGGGAGTAGAGAGGAGGTGACACAGAGAGGAGAAGAGAGGAGGTGACAGAGGGGAGAGAGGGGAGTAGAGAGGAGGTGACAGAGAGAGGAGAAGAGAGGAGGTGACAGAGAGGGGAGAGAGGGGAGTAGAGAGGAGGTGACAGAGAGAGGAGAAGCCGAAATACATGATAGGGAGAGAAGCTGCATGGAGTCAAGGGGCATGATGTCAACATCAAGCCGTGTGTGTGTGTGTGTGTGTGTGTGTGTGTGTGTGTGTGTGTGTGTGTGTGTGTGTGTGTGTGCCATACCGTGAAGACGACAGCCATCATCATGAGACATTTCCTTGCAGGGCTGCAGCCTGGTGTTCAGAGTGCAGTCATGTGAACACAGTGTGTTATTATCAGAATGTCCTCAGTGTCAGTGACAACAGGCCCTGTGGATTACCTCCACTGTAGGTATATAGGATAGGTCTATACTATAGCAGAGGACAAACCTTTAGCATAGTATAGACCTGTACTATATTATAGACTAATAATAATAATAATAATAATAATAATAATAATAATAATAATTTATTTAGAGGTGCCTTTCAAAGCACTCCTTACAAGACATGTATAGACAACAACAGTACATTGAGAAGTAAAAAAATAAGTAGTGGCATACTCAGTGTGTGACAGAGTACGCCACTTGGAGTAAGTGTGTTTTTTGTTTTTTTATGAGGACAGTAGGAGTTAGAGGACAGTATGAGGATGAGGACAGTAGGAGACAGACAGACATACTTTATTGATCCCTGAGGGAAATTGCCTAAGTTAGAGGACAGTAGGAATTAAAGGACAGTAGGAGTATGAGGACAGTAGGAATTAAAGGACAGTAGGAGTATGAGGACAGTATGAGTTAGAGGAAAGTATGAATATGAGGACAGTATGAATATGAGGACAGTAGGAGTATGTGGACAGTAGGAGTATGAGGAAAGTATGAGAACAATAGGAGTATGAGGACAGTATGAGTTAGAGGACAGTAGGAGTTAGAGGACAGTAGGAGTATGAGGAAATTACAGGAGTATGAGGACAGTAGGAGTATGAGGACAGTAGGAGTATGAGGACAGTACAAGAGTATGAGGACAGTAGGAGTTAGAGGACAGCACCAGTATGAGGACACAGTCTGTCCTCTACTCAGAACACTAGAGGTGGTCGTCGACGTGAGGACAGCTCTATGGACCTGCAGGCTCTCAGGTGCTCCCCCACCATGACCCAGGGGGTCTCCACTGGGGGAGGAGACCAGTTGTGGCAGGAGATCCTACTGAGGCTCAACACACTCCTAGCATCCAGGAACAAGAGAGGAGGAACTAGCTGGTCTGGTGGGGGGAGGCTGATAAGGAGATGAACCTGAAGAGTTCAATAACCACTCCGAGCGACGCGCCCCTAACTCCAAGTCAGCACTGAGACACTTGGAGTAAGTGTGTTTTTTGGCGTGATTTAACGGTGAGAGTCAGAGTCAGCAGTGTCTGGTGGGAGAGAGGTCCATAGGTGGGGAGCAGATCGGCTAAAAACTCTTGACCCCATGGTGGATAGGTTGTATAGAATAGACCTATAGTATAGACCTATACTATGGTATACACCTTTACTACAGTATATTATAGACAAACACTGTTATAATAGACCTATACTATTGTATGTACTGTAGTATATACTATAGTATAGGTCTATACTACAGTATAGACCTATACTATAGCATATTATAGACAAACACTGTAATGATAGACCTATACTATAGTATATACTGTAGTATATACTACAGTATAGACCTATACTATAGTATATACTGTAGTATATACTATAGTATAGACCTGTTCTATAGACCTATGGTGTCAGTTGTATATGGTATGTAGGAACCCTGCCTAACTCACTGCACACCTACAGGACCATGTCTGCGTTGAGGCAGTAGATATGCACGTTGTTGCTCTGGTGGCCTACATACTGCCGGCTGTCTCAATAACACGTCTGCTTCCTTTCTCCACCGTCAAAGACCTTGTCATCCACTGGCTCCGTCTTGAGACGGTGATGTTCTGGAGCGCTGTGGGAGATGATGCGGGTTTAGGGTGACCTAGATAGATCTTTCATGTCTGTGTGTGTGTGTGTGTGTGTGTGTCTGTGGGTTTGTGTGCGTGTGTGTCTCTGTGTGTACCTTTGTGTGTGTGTGTGTGTGTGTGTGTGTGTGTGTGTGTGTGTGTGTGTGTGTGTGTGTCTGTGTGTGTGTGTGTCTGTGTGTGTGTGTGTGTGTGTGTGTGTATGTGTGTGTGTGTGTGTGTGTGTGTGTGTGTGTGTGTGGACAGCTCACCTTCCTCTCCTCTGTTTCTGTAGATGAGCATCGTCAGCCAGCTCCTCCAGCATCGCGTGAACCCTACACTGTTGAACTGTAACCAAGAGAAACCCTCAGGTAACACACACACACACGCACGCACGCACACACACACACACACACACACACACACACACACACACACACACACTCACACGCACACGCACACACACACAGTAGAAAAGTAGATCTGAGATGTGCAGGTGTGGTAGATCTCTGATCACGTAGAGGTGGATCATGGTCCAATAGAATGACGTCCTCAGGGCTCCAGGAATACTCGGGAACACTTCATCAGCACCACTTCAGTGTGTGACTCTCTGTACACGTCTGCAGTGGGGCTTTGGAGAGCAGAAACCCTGACACTGATGGTGACAGAGCAGCACTGGGGGCCGCTGAGGTCACACCAATAGAAATGAATGTTAAGTTGCGTGACAGTCGTGACTGACAAGACGCAGCCCTCCGAGTCCTTAAGACACTGCGGACTGATCCTCCTGCTGGGGCCTGGAGACATGTCTGGAGACATGACATCACCTTACTGCTCCTGGAACAACAGTGAGGAGCGCTGAACCACAACGCTGCTCCTTTACACAGATCACACAGCAATACCCCCTGATGCCACGGTGCCCGCCTCTCCCCCCTCCTCCCCCCCCCCTCCCTCCCCCTCCCCTCAAATAATAAAGTGCTGGCTGACGTGGAGACGGACAGTAACACGGCCAATCAGGCGCCACTTCCTTCTCCGACCGCCACGATTACCCCCCCCCCCCCCCCCCCCCCCGCCCCACCGAGCAGCAACGATCAATAGCCCATCAGAGCGGGAGGGCGTTGAACTCAGACATTTATTTGAGATCCTGTTCTGCAGCTCAGCCAGGCCGATGGAGCCCAGGGTGTCGTCAGTCACTCAGACATAAAAGCCAGGAGGAGACCTACCCCCGCGCCCTGTTAGAGCTCATTACAGCGGGGGGAGGGGGATCTTAAGTCCCCCCCGCCTCTTAACGATGAATGGATCGATCCGCAGCCTGATACCCATCAGGTTCAGAGCTCTGCAGACAGCTGGGGAGGGCGAGGCTGGGCTGTGGTACCTCGCCTGCTTCAGAGCCCAGCTCACCGCCAGGGGTCAGGGGCCAGGGGTCAGGGGTCAGGGGTCAGCAGCCTGTTGGGGACCTCACGACAGAGCAAGACGCAGGGAAGGGTCGGGCCCCTTCATCATCACATTTAGTCAAATACACTGGAACCGAATTATAACCTGTTTATGATCACTATTTATTGTGTCATTTAGCACAGCAGCATGCTGTGTTAGCAGTAGTGTAGCAGTGTGTGTGTTAGCAGTAGCGTAGCGGTGTGTGTGTGACAGTAGCGTAGCAGTGTGTGTGTGACAGTAGCATAGCAGCATGCTGTGTTAGCAGTAGCGTAGCAGTGTGCGTGTCACAGTAGCGTAGCAGTGTGTGTGTGACACTAGCGTAGCAGTGTGTGTGTGAGCAGTAGCGTAGCAGTGTGTTTGTTAGCAGTAGCGTAGCAATGTGTGTGACAGTAGCGTAGCAGTGTGTGTGACAGTAGCGTAGCAGCATGCTGTGTTAGCAGTAGCATAGCAGCATGCTGTGTTATCAGTAGCGTAGCAGTGTGTGTGACAGTAGCGTAGCAGTGTGTGTGTGACAGTAGCGTAGCAGTGTGTGTGACAGTAGCGTAGCAGTCTGTGTGTGACAGTAGCGTAGCAGTGTGTGTGTTAGCAGTAGCGTAGCAGTGTGTGACAGTAGCGTAGCAGTCTGTGTGTAACAGTAGCGTAGCAGTGTGCTGTGTTAGCAGTAGCGTAGCAGCATGCTGTGTTAGCAGTAGCGTAGCACAGCGTGTGACAGTAGCGTACCAGCATGCTGTGTTAGCAGTAGCGTAGCAGTGTGCTGTGTTAGCAGTAGTGTAGCAGTGTGTGTGTTAGCAGTAGCGTAGCAGTGTGTGTGACAGTAGCGTACCAGCATGCTGTGGTAGCAGTAGCGTAGCAGTGTGCTGTGTTAGCAGTAGCGTAGCAGTGTGTGTGACAGTAGTGTACCAGCATGCTGTGGTAGCAGTAGCGTAGCACAGTGTGTGACAGTAGCATACCAGCATGCTGTGTTAGCAGTAGCGTAGCAGCGTGCTGTGTTAGCAGTAGTGTAGCAGTGTGTGTGTTAGCAGTAGCGTAGCAGCGTGCTGTGTTAGCAGTAGTGTAGCAGTGTGTGTGTTAGCAGTAGCGTAGCAGCGTGCTGTGTTAGCAGTAGCGTAGCAGTGTGCTGTGTTAGCAGTAGTGTAGCAGTGTGCTGTGTTAGCAGTAGCGTAGCAGCGTGCTGCATTAGCAGTAGCGTAGCAGCGTGCTGTGTTAGTAGTAGTGTAGCAGTGTGTGTGTTAGCAGTAGCGTAGCAGCGTGCTGTGTTAGCAGTAGCGTAGCAGTGTCTGTGTTTCCTGTCCCAGACCTGGCTGCGTCGGAGGCGGTCCTGGAGATGCTGCTGAAGGCGGAGGAGAGGTGGCAGCAGAGGCCGGAGGACTCGCCGGACCCCCCCAACAGCGAGGACCCTCGCCCCGACCCCTGGCCGCAGCACGACCACAGCCCCCCCGTGAAGAGCCTGTGAGTCCCCGCCCAGCGTGGTCACATACTTGATCCTGATTGGTCAATCAAGTCCAAGGGTGGGCTCTATCATTCAACCATGGGACACCACCCTTCTGAACCGATGCACGGCAGCACTCAGAACCACGTCGGACCAACAACGTGCCGACTAAAGTCACTAATATCTAATCATTGTTGGAAAATAATGTCGCTTTTTTTGATGCTTCCAATCTGTGTGGCGCCGTGCAGATCCCCCCTGGGTCTGCCCATCTCCAAGAGGGACAGCCTGCTGGAGAAGTGGGCCATGTTCCGGGACTCCGGCGGGGCCTTGAGCCGCCATGCCTCCCAGGACAACGGCCTGGACGGGCCCTACAGCGCCGGGGCCAGCAAACTGGAGCAGGTACCGTCCCCCGGGACCCGGCCCGCAGGGCCAGCTCGCCTGGGAGGACGCTCCCCGGCTGGCCTCGTTTGGTTAGGTTCTACTGTTTTAGGTTCTACTGTTTTAGGTTCTACTGTTTTAGGTTCTAGTGTTTCAGGTTCTACTGTTTTAGGTTCTACTGTTTTAGGTTCTACTGTTTTAGGTTCTACTGTTTTAGGTTCTAGTGTTTCAGGTTCTACTGTTTTAGGTTCTAGTGTTTTAGGTTCTAGTGTTTTAGGTTCTACTGTTTTAGGTTATACTCTTTTAGGTTCTACTGTTTTAGTTTCTAGTGTTTTAGGTTCTACTGTTTTAGGTTCTAGTGTTTCAGGTTCTACTGTTTTAGGTTCTAGTGTTTTAGGTTCTGCTGTTTTAGGTTCTACTGTTTTAGGTTCTAGTGTTTCAGGTTCTACTGTTTTAGGTTCTAGTGTTTTAGGTTCTAGTGTTTTAGGTTCTAGTGTTTCAGGTTCTACTGTTTTAGGTTCTAGTGTTTAAGGTTCTAGTGTTTTGGGTTCTACTGTTTTAGTTTGAGTGTTTTGGGCTCTACTGTTTTAGTTCTAGTGTTTTGGGTTCTACTGTTTTAGTTCTAGTGTTTTGGGTTCCACTGTTTTAGTTCTAGTGTTTTGGGTTCTACTGTTTTAGGTTCTACTGTTTTAGGTTCTAGTATTTTAAATGTTACTGTCTCCATCACACGGCCCTACTGTACTGCTCTGTGTGTGTACGCACAGCAACCTAGGGTCTGTGATGGTGGGTCTGATGGTCGGTCTGATGGTGGGTCTGATGGTTGGTCTGTGATGGTGGGTCTGATGGTGGGTCTGATGGTGGGTCTGTGATGGTGGGTGTGATGGTGGGTCTGTGATGGTGGGTCTGTGATGGTGGGTCTGATGGTGGGTCTGTGATGGTGGGTCTGTGATGGTGGGTCTGTGATGGTGGGTCTGTGATGGTGGGTCTGATGGTGGGTCTGTGATGGTGGGTCTGATGGTTGGTCTGTGATGGTGGGTCTGATGGTGGCTCTGTGGTGGGTCTGTGATGGTGAGTCTGATGGTGGGTCTTTGATGGTGAGTCTGTGATGGTGGGTCTGATGGTGGTTCTGTGATGGTGGTTCTGTGATGGTGAGTCTGATGGTGGGTCTTTGATGGTGAGTCTGTGATGGTGGGTCTGATGGTGGTTCTGTGATGGTGGGTCTGTGATGGTGGGTCTGATGGTGGGTCTGTGATGGTGGGTCTGATGGTGGGTCTGATGGTGAGTCTGATGGTGGGTCTGATGGTGGGTCTGTGATGGTGGGTCTGATGGTGGGTCTGTGGTGGTGGGTCTG
>JAXIVH010000010.1:921594-924094 GCA_036785325.1 Urophycis tenuis | reverse complement strand
TGGACATCTTCCTGCTTATTGAATTATCAGGCGAGAATAAATCATTCATTATGATTATGGATCAGATTTACGACTCATGTCGGAATGACAAATGGCAAATGCAGCACATGTTAATCAAATTGAAATAAGTCATTTGCAGGCAGAGAGAAGCAATGTTCTGTGTTAATATATTTTCTAATACTCTGACTCCAACTCAAATTTGCTTTTTTTTCCCCTCTCCCTCTCCCTCCTCCTCCACATCTCTCCCTCTCTAGTGGTGAAAGTGGTTCTGGGAAGACAGAAGCCAGTAAGCACATCGTGAGACACCTGACGTCTCGCTCCAGCCCCAAAGGATTTGATCTGGAACCCAGAATGAAACATGTAAGATCATCTGTCCTCCTCAGGCCTCCTTCCTCCTCTCCTGTTACCTGCTCTCCTCTCCTGTCTCCATATCCCCTGCTCTCCTTTCCTCCCCCTTTTCTCTCCTCACCTATTCCCTTCTCTCCTTGGCCTATCTCCTCTCCTTGCCTCCCTCCCTCCATCCTCTCCACTCTGTTCCACATCTCGCCTCCCCTCACCTCCGCTTTCTCCATCCTCTCCCCCCCTTTTCTCATCTCACCCCCCCCCCCCCCCATCTTGTCTCTCCTCCTCTCCTCACCTCTTCTCCCCATGCTCACCTCACCCCTCTGCTCTCCTTATCCCGTCTCTCCCCCATTCCCCTCCCCCTGCCCGAGGGGAGGGAGGGAGGGGGGGGGGGGGGTCTTCCTCTCTGCTGCAGGAGGCATCATGAAGCACGATGTCATCGCTGTGATAGAACACGTTCTGAAACATCTCCTTGACATCAAAGATCTCCAGACACCAGAGAGCTGCCATGTCGCCAGCTGCTTCTTCTTGACAGCTCACTTCCTGTGAGCCCCCCCCCCCCCCCCCCCAGTCATCGCTCTGTGATCAAACTCAATCCCATAGCAGACAGGGAGAGCCTGAGGTCTGTCCACAGGCTGTTTGGATGCAGGCAGTGTGGGGAGACAGTGAGCAGAGAGCCCAGGCTGGACCAGCTGGAGGTCTCCTCTGTGTTGTGATCGCTGCTTGGCTGTGGAAGCCCTGATTGGACAGCAGACCAGCCACCCTGGGCCTCTTGTTTCTCCAGAACGTTGAGATCTGAGCGGGTCCTTCAGATCTCAGAGACGCCCTGTGTGGAGCGTGTGCATAAGATGTGAACATGAGCGGAGACGTCCGTAGTCCTGGATGTCTCCAGAACAGTGTGTTTGGTCTCAATGTCTTTCACCGTAATGACTGGAGACGCCATCATAGGTCTTCCCACGGCAGCCTGCTGTTCAGGTTGCAGCTGTAGGAACCAGAACATCTGGTGAGAATGTGTAGTCGTTCTTTGATTCGTTCATTTATTATTATTACTGGTAGTCAAGTGTGTTACATGTTAGAGGTAAAGCTATATCACATAATAAATGTGTTCTAAACTCAACACAATCATCTTCATTCAACCTCGTGGCATACTTCTGGTTAATCTGCATAGTGTTACCTCAGTGCGCCATGCGTTCTGCATCTAGGTCAGCGTGTTATCACGTCACACCAGGGCAGTGGCGCAACTCGGTAAACGTGCAGCATTGCCATCTAGTGGTTGTATATAATATTGCAGGGCATTTGATTTTTCCATTTTCGTTGGTACTATTCCCTATTCCCTATTTATTTTCCCAATCAGTCAGTAAGCAGACATCTTCATCTAGTGAATTCAGATACAGGTCTGTAAGAAGGTAATGCTCACGGGTGTCTGCAGGTCAACTATAGACATTGGTGATCGCTCAAAAGGCTGAGAGTCCAACTCTAATTGTACGTCTATGCGATGCGCAGGTGAACTGTATTCTGGAGGCCTTTGGACACGCCAAGACTCCAAAGAACCACAACTCGAGTCGCTTCGTGAAGCTGTTCACACTGCAGTACTGCGACAAGAAGAGGACTCTGGTCAGAGGTACGCGTCTCCTGGGCCCGCAGCGCTGTAAGCACTGAGTCACAGCAGGCTGGAGTCCTTCTGGATGTATACTTACTTGTCTTTTTATGTTTCTTTCGACTCATTGCTGCTCACTACAAAATAAAATCCGTAAACTAAATAGTAAATGAATACTTTTGATACCCAAGAGCATTTTATTTGAGCCCCTTTGCGTACGGATCAGTTCACTAAGACACTGTCTGCATTAGCAGTGGATCTTCAGTCGCCACTGAGCGGTACATGTTCTCTGTCCTCTGCTCCTCCAAACTCCAGTTCCATGGATGTTGATTTGATGTGTTGGTTCCAGATACAACGATTAGAGTTGACCTACTTGAGTTAATCTGGCAATGTAGGCTCTGTCCACGCACCTGGTAGTCAGAAGGTTTGAGTTCACGCAGCCCGGCCAGTAAAATGTGTGAGTGAGTCCTGCCTCTCTTTGCTACAATTATGGTGGCAGGTCTGACATGTTATGCCAATTATTCGAGTGTGTGATTGATGATGGCTTTGAAAGCTGGCTAT
>JAXIVH010000010.1:914094-919094 GCA_036785325.1 Urophycis tenuis | reverse complement strand
CCAGAGGGGTCACAGAGGGGCCTGTACCCAGAGGGGCCTGTACCCAGAGGGGTCACAGAGGGGCCTGTACCCAGAGGGGCCTGTACCCAGAGGGGCCTGTACCAGAGGGGCCTGTACCCAGAGGGGCCTGTACCAGAGGGGCCTGTACCCAGAGGGGCCTGTACCCAGAGGGGTCACAGAGGGGCCTGTACCAGAGGGGCCTGTACCAGAGGGGCCTGTACCCAGAGGGGCCTGTACCAGAGGGGCCTGTACCCAGAGGGGCCTGTACCCAGAGGGGCCTGTACCAGAGGGGCCTGTACCCAGAGGGGCCTGTACCAGAGGGGCCTGTACCCAGAGGGGCCTGTACCCAGAGGGGTCACAGAGGGGCCTGTACCCAGAGGGGTCACAGAGGGGCCTGTACCAGAGGGGCCTGTACCAGAGGGGCCTGTACCCAGAGGGGCCTGTACCAGAGGGGCCTGTACCCAGAGGGGCCTGTACCCAGAGGGGTCACAGAGGGGCCTGTACCCAGAGGGGCCTGTACCCAGAGGGGCCTGTACCAGAGGGGCCTGTACTTAGAGGGGGCACAGAGGGGCCTGTACCAGAGGGGCCTGTACCCAGAGGGGCCTGTACCAGAGGGGCCTGTACCCAGAGGGGCCTGTACCCAGAGGGGTCACAGAGGGGCCTGTACCCAGAGGGGCCTGTACCCAGAGGGGTCACAGAGGGGCCTGTACCCAGAGGGGCCTGTACCCAGAGGGGCCTGTACCAGAGGGGCCTGTACCCAGACGGGGCACAGAGGGGCCTGTACCCAGAGGGGCCTGTACCAGAGGGGCCTGTACCCAGAGGGGGCACAGAGGGGCCTGTACCCAGAGGGGCCTGTACCCAGAGGGGGCACAGAGGGGCCTGTACCAGAGGGGCCTGTACCAGAGGGGCCTGTACCCAGAGGGGCCTGTACCAGAGGGGCCTGTACCCAGAGGGGCCTGTACCCAGAGGGGCCTGTACCAGAGGGGCCTGTACCCAGAGGGGCCTGTACCAGAGGGGCCTGTACCCAGAGGGGCCTGTACCCAGAGGGGTCACAGAGGGGCCTGTACCCAGAGGGGTCACAGAGGGGCCTGTACCAGAGGGGCCTGTACCAGAGGGGCCTGTACCCAGAGGGGCCTGTACCAGAGGGGCCTGTACCCAGAGGGGCCTGTACCCAGAGGGGTCACAGAGGGGCCTGTACCCAGAGGGGCCTGTACCCAGAGGGGCCTGTACCAGAGGGGCCTGTACTTAGAGGGGGCACAGAGGGGCCTGTACCAGAGGGGCCTGTACCCAGAGGGGCCTGTACCAGAGGGGCCTGTACCCAGAGGGGCCTGTACCCAGAGGGGTCACAGAGGGGCCTGTACCCAGAGGGGCCTGTACCCAGAGGGGTCACAGAGGGGCCTGTACCCAGAGGGGCCTGTACCCAGAGGGGCCTGTACCCAGAGGGGTCACAGAGGGGCCTGTACCCAGAGGGGCCTGTACCCAGAGGGGCCTGTACCAGAGGGGCCTGTACCCAGACGGGGCACAGAGGGGCCTGTACCCAGAGGGGCCTGTACCAGAGGGGCCTGTACCCAGAGGGGGCACAGAGGGGCCTGTACCCAGAGGGGCCTGTACCCAGAGGGGCCTGTACCCAGAGGGGGCACAGAGGGGCCTGTACCCAGAGGGGCCGCCAGGGGGCCTGCTCTCCTCCCCTTCCGATGGAGTTTGTTTTGTGTTGATGCTTTGGTGAACGTTGAGGAGCAGCATCACACCTCTGCCTGGGGAGAGATCAGCAGTTCAGACCTGGAGTCAACCAGGGGATTAGAATGTTAAACTGGATCAGCTGTGTGTGTGTGTGTGTGTGTGTGTGTGTGTGTGTGTGTGTGTGTGTGTGTGTGTGTGTGTCCTGGGGACACAGTCAATCAGGGTTTGCTTTGTGGTTTATTATTAATGACGCTTTCATTCATTCAGTTCCCCACGTGTGTGTGTGTGTGTGTGTGTGCGTGTCTGTGTTAATGACGTGGCTCTGGGGTGGCCCTCCTACAGAACTCCAACTACTCTCTCTCTCTCTCTCTCTCTCTCTCTCTCTCTCTCTCGTTCAGCTCGGCTGCATGTCAGTCAACATCAAAGCATCCCCATGACTCTCCAGGGCTTGTTTATTTCCTCCTTTAGACATGGCAGATACATGTAGCATAGCACACCTAGCATAATACACCTAGCATAACACACCTAGCATAATACACCTAGCATAGCACACCTAGCATAATACACCTAGCATAACACACCTAGCATAGCACACCTAGCATAATACACCTAGCATAGCACACCTAGCATAAAACACCTAGCATAGCACACGTAGCATAATACACCTAGCATAACACACCTAGCATAACACACCTAGCATAGCACACGTAGCATAATACACCTAGCATATTAACCTAGCATAGCACACCTAGCATAATACACCTAGCATAACACACCTAGCATAACACACCTAGCATAACACACGTAGCATAATACACCTAGCATAACACCCACCTTAACACCTATCTTAACATAGCAGTGATCGTGCAGGTGCCCTGTCCTTTATGCTACTCTAGCTACAGAACAGGGTGCCCTCTGGGTGTTTGTGGATGGAGCGTGAGGTTATAGGTTGCTTTCCATTCTGGGATTTGAATGGGATGAATGTGAATGATATGAACGATACATTCCCAGCCGCAAAATGTCCCAGGGTTGAATCCCAGACTTGTGTCCTTGAGCCACATTCTGTTTCATCCTTCTGTGTTCTGTGAAGGTCCTGTTCTCCGTGCTCACTCAAAGTACCCTCCTCCTGTGTTCCCCTCAGGTACCTGAGCCTGGGCCCTCCAGACCAGACCCCCCCTGTGGCCACAGCCTCTGTGCAGAGCAGAGAGGGGCTGGCAGCCCTCAAACAGGCCCTGCGTGCCCTGGGCTTCAACAAGCAGGTAGTGGTGCTGTGATGTCTAACCTCTAACCCTAACCCTAACCCTAACCCTGACCCTAACCCTGACCCTAACCCTGACCCTGACCCTAACCCTGACCCTGACCCTAACCCTACCCTTACCCCTACCTTTACCCCTAACCTTAACCCTAACCCTAACCTTAAGCCTAACCTGAGTCTCCTGGGGCCTCATTTATCAACCGTGCGTAGAAAAGGTTCTAATTTTGTTCGTACGCATGAAATTTAGCATGCTCGTGCACGGTTAGAGTCATTTGCATTCAGAAACGCCTCCAATTGACCATATATGGTTGCGGCAATCTCTTTAATAATACGTCAATGCCAGCCATCCTCAATAGCTCCTGTTTGGAGCTGCTCACCCACAGAGCTGTTCTGCAGGATGAACGAATCGTGCGTTCCCCCAGGCCACCGGGCAACAACGTTTAGTAGAGACATATTGGCATTAGATTATTTGTGTATTAATTAAATGAAGTCCTTTCCTGTTAACGTAACTGAATTCTTTGTGTGATGGTGCTTTTATTGTGATGTGTGTGCAATCTATGGCTCCAATTATATTTGTGAATCCAGCGATGGCGTGGAATGTACGGGAACTGAATGTAAAGTGGGGCTAGAGAAATGATTGCATCCGACACTGCTGGCATCAGTGTCGGCTGTATGTCTCCAATCTCACGTTGAAATGTCCCGGTGGCCAAAAATCCCAGTGTGGACAGGATGTGCACTGGGATGGCTTTGGTTCGTTTGGTCTCTCGCTCCAATATAGTATGTTGTCAATCCCGGCATAAATCCACAAGTATATTCTTTGGGAATCTGTACCTGCTGAGAAGCCACTCTGTGCTCTGACTGAGCAAATCCACACGTTCTTTGAAAACGCGCTCCCTGCAAAGCGCACAGTTCTCTAAATCTTCCAAAAGTGCAAGATACGCCATCGTCCTTATTTCAAGTTGTCTTTTTTAGGTTGTCCTGTCCCAGCTGTCTTTTATAGCTTGTCATACCAATTATTCAAAAATGTCTGCTAACTTATTAAATGAGAATTGTTATTAATTAGAGGATACAGGGGACATGTGTGACGTTTGTCTTTGCTGAACACTGCGACTCTTAACGGGTTCTCTTACTGTAGTAGTTTCACTATTCTACCACTAGGTTTTGTGTGTACGCATGGTCAGAGTTGTGCTTACATTTACGCACGTTGTGCACTTTGTGTGGGAATGTTCGTACGCACTCAGTACACACAAATTCTGTGCGTACGCACGGTTGATAAATGAGCCCCCTGGTTTCTGAAACATGTTTCTGAGGCTACTTATTTGAAAGCTGCAGTAGTGTGTGTGTGTCTGTGTGTGTGGTGTGTGTTAGTGTGTGTGTGTGTGTGTGTGTGTGTGTATGTGTGTGTGTGTGTGTGTGTGTGTGTGTGTGTGTGTGTGTGTGTGTGTGTGTGTGTAGAGGGAGAGTGAGAGTAAGGGAGTGTGGGGGTGACTCCGCTGTCTGGGTTCTCATCATCAGGGGACCACTGATGATGTCCCCTATCTGTTCCCTTCTCTCCCCCCCCCCCTCTCTCTCTCTCTTAGTGTTTATGTGCGTGTGTGTGTGTGTGTGTGTGTGTGTGTGTGTGTGTGTGTGTGTGTGTGTTAGTGTGTGTGTGTGTGTGTGTGTGTGTGTGTGTGTGTGTGTGTGTGTGTGTTGTGGTCAGGTGCTTGGAGGGATATTGCGTTCATGGATAGTGTGAGTGTAGAGTGTCAGACAGAGACTAATGCATGTGTTTATCTCCCTGAAATATCAGCTCCAATATCCTGCACACACACACACACACACACACACACACACACACACACACACACACACACACATTAACAACTCAAACAGATCACACACTGTAGAATCCCACCTCGCCAAGAGGGCTGTGTAATGGGGGATTCCATTAAAGGTCCTTCAAGGACAGAGAGGGAGGGAGGGAGGGGGAGGGAGGGGGGAGAGAGAGGGAATCCAGAGGAAGTCAGAGAGACAGAGCAGAGGGGGAGAGCGTCATGCAGAGCCTCACAGTCCTCCTCAGGAG
>JAXIVH010000010.1:912145-913894 GCA_036785325.1 Urophycis tenuis | reverse complement strand
AACCAGTCCTCCATCCACACACAACCAGTCCTCCATCCACACCACCAGTCCTCCATCCACACCAACCAGTCCTCCATCCCACACCAACCAGTCCTCCATCCACACCAACCAGTCCTCCATCACACCAACCAGTCCTCCATCCACACAACCAGTCCTCCATCCACACCAACCAGTCCTCCATCCACACCAACCAGTCCTCCATCCACACCAACCAGTCCTCCATCCACACCAACCAGTCCTCCATCCACACCAACCAGTCCTCCATCCACACCAACCAGTCCTCCATCCACACCAACCAGTCCTCCATCCACACCAACCAGTCCTCCATCCACACCAACCAGTCCTCCATCCACACCAACCAGTCCTCCATCCACACCAACCAGTCCTCCATCCACACCAACCAGTCCTCCATCCACACCAACCAGTCCTCCATCCACACCAACCAGTCCTCCATCCACACCAACCAGTCCTCCATCCACACCAACCAGTCCTCCATCCACACCAACCAGTCCTCCATCCACACCAACCAGTCCTCCATCCACACCAACCAGTCCTCCATCCACACCAACCAGTCCTCCATCCACACCAACCAGTCCTCCATCCACACCAACCAGTCCTCCATCCACATCCACACCAACCAGTCCTCCATCCACACCAACCAGTCCTCCATCCACACCAACCAGTCCTCCATCCACACTCCAACCAGTCCTCCATCCACACCAACCAGTCCTTCCATCCACACCAACCAGTCCTCCATCCACACCAACCAGTCCTCCATCCACACCAACCAGTCCTCCAGTCCACACCAACCAGTCCTCCATCCACACCAACCAGTCCTCCATCCACACCAACCAGTCCTCCATCCACACCAACCAGTCCTCCATCCACACCAACCAGTCCTCCATCCACACCAACCAGTCCTCCATCCACACCAACCAGTCCTCCATCCACACCAACCAGTCCTCCATCCACACCAACCAGTCCTCCATCCACACCAACCAGTCCTCCATCCACACCAACCAGTCCTCCATCCACACCAACCAGTCCTCCATCCACACCAACCAGTCCTCCATCCACACCAACCAGTCCTCCATCCACACCAACCAGTCCTCCATCCACACCAACCAGTCCTCCATCCACACCAACCAGTCCTCCATCCACACCAACCAGTCCTCCATCCACACCAACCAGTCCTCCATCCACACCAACCAGTCCTCCATCCACACCAACCAGTCCTCCATCCACACCAACCAGTCCTCCATCCACACCAACCAGTCCTCCATCCACACCAACCAGTCCTCCATCCACACCAACCAGTCCTCCATCCACACCAACCAGTCCTCCATCCACACCAACCAGTCCTCCATCCACACCAACCAGTCCTCCATCACACCAACAGTCTCCACCACACAACCAGTCCTCATCCACACCAACCAGTCCTCCATCCACACCAACCAGTCCTCCATCCACACCAACCAGTCCTCCATCCACACCAACCAGTCCTCCATCCACACCAACCAGTCCTCCATCCACACCAACCAGTCCTCCATCCACACCAACCAGTCCTCCATCCACACCAACCAGTCCTCCATCCACACCAACCAGTCCTCCATCCACACCAACCAGTCCTCCATCCACACCAACCAGTCCTCCATCCACACCAACCAGTCCTCCATCCCACCAACAGACCTCCACACACCAACCAGTCCTCCATCCACACCAACCAGTCCTCCATCCACACCAACCAGT
>JAXIVH010000010.1:877145-894645 GCA_036785325.1 Urophycis tenuis | reverse complement strand
GTTCACCTGAACCCTGCATAACCCTACCGTCATTCTCTTATTTGTTGTATGTCTTGGCACTTTAATCGCTCTTTGTAACTTGGCACTTAGTCAGAGATGTTGTATACTAGCAATGGTTAACCTAGCAATTGGAATGCTTGAAACTTCTTCTGGTGACTTTCTTACTGTATTAGCAGCAATGAAATGTTTCACCTTCTTATGACAAATGTACTCTTTGTAAGTCGCTTTGGATAAAAGCGTCTGCCAAATGCCGTCAATGTAAATGTAAATATAAACATTTGAATCTGAAGACCCCTTGAGATCTGAGAACTGACTCAGGAGACGGAGAATCTTCATGGACGACGGTCATCACACATGACTTCAGTGTTCACACTGTTTATCACAGTGTTCTGGTACCGTGTACTGGGTTCTGGGCTGACACGCTGTGGAACTCATCAGAGGACCACTGTTGTGGGCCTGCTCCATCTGACCAGGGGTGAGAGGTCACCTGTAGCCCCGGACTGTTCATCCCACCCGCAGACCTTCCCGGGGGGCCGGGGAGGGAAGCTGGGGGGCCATTAAGAGGGCATTGCTGTGTGTGTTTAGAGCAGACGCAGCGCCGTGTGCACAGCAGCTTTCATTTCCTGCCCCCCCGTCAGTGACAGCAGCTTCCGCCAACACACAAGCTGTTGCCATGGCGCCACACTGAGATATTTCTGGCCAGTGGGTGAAGGAGAAGGGGGGCGGGTCTGGCTTCACACAGCTAGAAGCTTCAACAGGAGAGACTACACACTGCTGCCGGGGTTAAGTCCATGCTAGAGATGGTTAGGTTAAGGTTAGAGATGGTTAACTTTAGTATTAGGTTAGAGGTGTTTAGGTTTAGGTCTTTGGTTAGAGATGGTTAAGATTAGTCTTAGGTTAGAGATGGTTCAGATTAGTAAAAGGTTAGAAGGGGTTAGGTTTAGGTATTGGGTTAGAGATGGTTAACTTTAGGTTAGAGGTTTAACTTGGGTTGGTGTGCTGACTCTACCAAGGCCCATGGAAAACCAAACCCTACAGCCAGTCATCTGAGGTCAATGTGATGTAGTCATCCTCACCACTCCGTCATGGTGAAGCCTGTTCCAAATCTCAAAGGCCCAACGTTTTACACACGTAGGAGAAGTTGAAGGAGAAGTTGTGAATACATAGATATTAGAAACCATGGTCTGATCAGGGGGTGGTTCTCCTTTAAGAGGAACTGGTTCACCCCACCACCCATGTCTGGCTGGCAGTCTGTGAGGCTTCTCTGTGCCAGACCTCCACGAAGGTCTGACCGGCCCCTGGTCTCCACAGCAGCTCAGACCGGTCCGGGCGGGTCTGCGTTCGCTTCAGAGATTCACTCTGTTTCCCTCTTTCTGTGTTCCCCATCGCCTGGCTTCAGTATCAAACAAAACCAGGACCTCAAGGACAAGATAGCCGGTCCAAATGAGTGACCACCCACAGGGCTTTGTCTGTCTTTCTGCTCAACAGAAGGTGTGTGTGTCTGTGTGTGTGTGTGTGTGTGTGTGTGTGTGTGTGTGTGTGTGTGTGTGTGTGTGTGTGTGTGTGTGTGTGTGTGTGTGTGTGTGTGTGTGAAACATTATTTAGTACACCACTGAATTGATACAATGCTGTATTCAAGCAGAGGAAACCAAGATTGAAGAGATTGATCCAGAAACAGTGTCGGCTTCCTCATGGCAGCAGAGGCCCAGCAGCTCTTCCAGTAAACCACATCCTTCTCCAGCCCATGGTCACTGCAAAGCATCTCCCACCTGCAATTCAAAACCATGGAAATATTAAAAATTATACTGACCTTCCATCACCCTAAAACAAAATGTAGAAGCCTTTACCTGCACTCCATTAAAGTTAAATGGAAATTCTTCACAACAATAGTCCTTAAATCCTGTGGCTCGTTGGCCACTCTAATCCTTGAACTGTGCCCTTCCCTTTGCCCTGGAAGCTTCCAAAGCATGACAATCGACATGCTCTGCCATTCACCAGGAGAATAGACCCCATTTAACCACTGTGATGACAACGTGTCACCATTCAAGACAATTACTCAGGATAAGAGTTAAGTCCTTCTACTGTATTCCACATACTCTGTCAATCCACTGTTTGAAGGTCAAAGAGGTTATCGCCTACTGAAGAACCTCAGTCACCATCATTGATGTCAATTTTAAAAAACAAAGTCTAAGAACCCAGAAGGCTACTTACTATATATAGAAATACTGCTATTCCATTGTTGAAACACCCTGGCTCAACTTAGAAGTTAATTCCAATACAGTCACAATATCAGAAATATTACAGTAACATAGAAACATGCTGGTCGTTACGCAACATTATTTAGGTTTGGCCAGAATCCAGCCACTACAAGACAGTGGAGGTGTACCTGAAGTGAAGCCAGTGGAGTGGTTCAGACCTTTTCTCTCCCTCTGGTGGCTGCTGGTCTCCCAGCACCCTCCACAGAGGATCCTTCTCAAGGGCTCCACCTCTCCAATGTGAATCTGGTTTTGGTTCAAATCTCTGACCTGATCACTCTGCTGCTCACACCAGATCTGACTTTCGTATTCATTTCAGCATGCAAGATGTCTTTTGGCTGTGCAGTCCATCAGGTTGTTTTGAACACTGGAGGAGACACATCCAGGCTCCTCGAGGACAGTCTGAGCATCAGAAACTGCACACTGGTACATCTGGAGGCACCAAGTTGTGGTTTTCTGCATCAATTTATGTCTAAATTCATGTAAAGGAAACAACACATTTGAAGGTGAAATGGAAGGGTAGGTGGGCCTCCAGAAGATCACATGAGCCGGTCTCAGGCCAGACTTGAGCCAACACTGAAGATCCACAACAGTTTAATCACAGGGAATGTTACAGGCACCAAGACAAGCAGTATAAAAAGCCATATCATACAACTGGATCACATGGCCTACAACAGAGGCCACATGACAACAACTACAAGCTACACACACAGTTGGCCGGCAGCCACAGACCACCGTCATGACCACTGCATGCACACTGATCCTCAGTGAGCTGTGCTGCTCCTCACACCGTCTCACCATCTTCTCTGGTGAACATCTCACATCGTGTGAGCCATCACATGCACAGTGGGCCGTTCTCTGGTCACCATCTGCCAAGAAGACAAAACCTACAGGAGGGCAGAGCTTCTTCTTCTCCAACTACCGCACATTTTGATCATCATTGTGTTTTGGGGCAAATTTTCTGTGCACTATATGTGACTTAACATGTAACAAATATCAAAACATGGTCATGCAAAAGGTTATTTTCTGTTCATATGCAACACGTTGCTACAGAAAATAAATGTACTGCATACATAAAAATGTCCAAATCCTTTAAAAGTATTGAGTCCACAAAGTTTTACCCTTTGTGGACATTGCATGTAAAACGCACACAGTGTGTCACACAACAGCCTTCATCGACACCACGGGCAGTACAGTACAGTGCAGTGCAGTACAGTACAGTGCAGTACAGTGCAGTGCAGTACAGTGCAGTACAGTATAGTGCAGTACAGTACAGTACAGTGCAGTGCAGTACAGTGCAGTACAGTACAGTGCAGTGCAGTACAGTACAGTGCAGTACAGTATAGTGCAGTACAGTACAGTGCAGTGCAGTACAGTACAGTGCAGTACAGTATAGTGCAGTACAGTACAGTGCAGTGCAGTACAGTACAGTGCAGTACAGTACAGTGCAGTGCAGTACAGTACAGTGCAGTGCAGTACAGTGCAGTACAGTACAGTACAGTACACTGAGGACACCCTCAGTGTAAACATGAAAGCAGAACAAAACTGAGATGTAGATAAGAATCATTTCCAGGGCTGAGTGCCATGGTGTAAAACATCTGAACATTTGAACCATTCCAGCTCACTGCAGAAGGCCTTCCCCCTCTGGTGTCCATGGACAATTTAGTGACACAATCACTAGGTTTTTAAGCATAAATAAAACGTTTTGGGGGAGTAACATTTATCAGACAGAGAGTTGTGACAAGCGCACTTACAGTTTGAAGAATGCGAACACTGATGAGGAAATGAGCCAAAGTGATTGATTCAATACTCAGTATGACTAATAGGAAGGCACATGGTCACTTTAATAGCCCTAGCAAAGCCTTAGAAGATAACTTGGGCAGAGCTGGCTGTGGCAGTGCTATATTACTTTGGAAAGCCTGGTGAACATGCCATCCTGTACACTTCCTCCACAACAGGACCCTGGACGTGTCCTGTCTGAAGCTTCTGCTGCTCATCATGGAGGCCCACAGTCATGGAGGGGAATCCATCCTCCAGTGTGAGTGTCTTCAGAAGTCCCAAAGTTCACCAGCCAAACAACAAGCAATAGTCTGCAGCAGGAGTGTGAAGAGGGACCTCCGCCGGTCTGCACCGTCAAGCCAGCTTCAAGGCCCCCAGGAAGGTGGACGCCCCGTCAAGCCAGCTTCAAGGCCCCCAGGAAGGTGGACGCCCCGTCAAGCCAGCTTCAAGGCCCCCAGGAAGGTGGACGCCCCGTCAAGCCAGCTTCAAGGCCCCCAGGAAGGTGGACGCCCCGTCAAGCCAGCTTCAAGGCCCCCAGGAAGGTGGACGCCCCGTCAAGCCAGCTTCAAGGCCCCCAGGAAGGTGGACGCCCCGTCCAGGGAGATGCGGGCCATGGGTCGAGGTATGAGCAGCTCCAACAGGTCGTCCACCTCCAGCTTCACGATACCTGGGAGTGGGCAGCAGCAAAGTACTCTAGATACTGTTCTACGCAGTGCCGTAACCAGCATTGAGGACACCGAGGTCATGACCTCGGTATTTTCCCTGGTGTTTTTTTAATTTATTTTTTTTATTCAGAGAATTGTCAAATTAATATATGATGAAAATCGTTCTGACTTTGATTGGTGGAAAGATCAGCATGCATTCTCATTTGTTTTTCTGAAATAAAGTCCACAAAATCCCTTTATTATCACGTTATATTTTAAAACTGAGCGGAAATACGCCACCCGACATTGGAAACATGTTTATCATATACGCAGCTTCGACGCGAAAGTCAGCTGGCACTAAGAGAAGAGATAGGCTACCAGCACTCACTCAGTCAGAAGTCAGTTTTTAGTGGTGTCATGAAAAAAACTACTCAAACTAAACTCAGCTTTGGAAAGCCAACTGGCCAGGGGAAAAGGAAGAGAGAAGGAGGAGGAGGTGAGTTAATTTCGCCAATCGCCAGTGAGAATGAGTGACAGTTCATAATGTTCATATGCGTTCAAACTGCGACTAGGAATAGAAGGATGCTAAATCATTGTCCTCAGCATTTCAAGCAACAGTCACAAAGCCCCTTGGTTAGGATTTCGTTTTCCAGTCGGCACAAACACACTGAACACAAATCTTTCTCTCAATTCGATTTTCAAAAAAAAAAGAGAGAGAGAGTCGCGACCTGTAATAAAATTATTGGGAATCGTGACATGGCTTGGGCTGTTAAGCTAACTTTTTTTTAAATCAGGGCTTGACAGTTTTGTGCCAACTGTGGCTAGTGGTCATTCAGCCTCACTAGCCACAGTTTTGTTCAGTGCTATATGGCTTCCTACATGTAAATAAAGCAGACTAATGGAAACTGGGTCAGAAACTTATATTTTTCTTTTACTTAAAACAATTGATGATGCACACGGGGCAAAATAACAGAATGAAATACCCCGTGTACTCTCTCATATGACACAATATTGAGGTTAGTTGTGCTGCTCATGGTGCATTATGAAGAATAAATAAGGATTTCTGCTTCAGCTATTTCTGGCTTATTCATTCAAGAGACAATCAAACGGGTCTGCTCGTCAGCATTCCGTTGGGCAAGTGGAAAATATAACTGAAAGACTTTTACTACTACGTATGCTTATATTACACTGCTGTAATAAGGATATGAATGATGCTAACCTGTTGCTTTGTCTATCCATTGTGTCATTGCAGTTAATGGACCCAATACAAGACTTGAGCTGATGTGACAAGACCTACAACTCACTCACTCACTCACTCACTGACTCACTCACTCACATTCAGTCTCACTCACTCACATTCAGTCTCACTCACTCTCATTCATTCTCACTCATTCACTCTCATGCATTCTCACTCACTCACTCACTCACTCACTCAC
This sequence comes from Urophycis tenuis, assembly GCA_036785325.1. Lineage (NCBI taxonomy): Eukaryota > Metazoa > Chordata > Actinopteri > Gadiformes > Phycidae > Urophycis > Urophycis tenuis. The sequence continues at coordinate 888,531 of JAXIVH010000010.1, read as the reverse complement.
TCACTCACATTCATTCTCACTCACTCACTCACTCAAATACTCTACTTTTGTGATCACTTGAAATTGTTCTAATAAACTTGTTCACCTACATATTCACCTCCTTGATGGGCTTGTGATTTACCTCTGTTTTTTCACGTTTCCAAAATGTATTTTAAAAAGTCACCATATTAGGATGTTTTTTTTGTCAAATAAGATTTATCGCAATATTTGACCTCGGTATTTGAAAAAACCTGGTTACGGCCCTGGTTCTACGTATTCATAGCAACACACACAGCTCATACACATACACAGTGAGTTACACAGGAGTGAGGGAGGCCTGAGTTACACAGGAGTGAGACAGACCTGAGTTACACAGGAGTGAGGCAGACCTGAGTTACACAGGAGTGAGAGAGGCCTGAGTTACACAGGAGTGAGAGAGGCCTGAGTTACAGAGGAGTGAGAGAGGCCTGAGTTACACAGGAGTGAGACAGACCTGAGTTACACAGGAGTGAGACAGACCTGAGTTACACAGGAGTGAGAGAGGCCTGAGTTACACAGGAGTGAGACAGACCTGAGTTACACAGGAGTGAGAGAGGCCTGAGTTACACAGGAGTGAGGAAGGCCTGAGTTACACAGGAGTGAGAGAGGCCTGAGTTACACAGGAGTGAGACAGACCTGAGTTACACAGGAGTGAGAGAGGCCTGAGTTAAACAGGAGTGAGACAGACCTGAGTTACACAGGAGTGAGAGAGACCTGAGTTACACAGGAGTGAGAGAGGCCTGAGTTACACAGGAGTGAGACAGACCTGAGTTACACAGGAGTGAGAGAGGCCTGAGTTACACAGGAGTGAGAGAGACCTGAGTTACACAGGAGTGAGAGAGGCCTGAGTTACACAGGAGTGAGAGAGGCCTGAGTTACACAGGAGTGAGAGAGGCCTGAGTTACACAGGAGTGAGAGAGACCTGAGTTACAGAGGAGTGAGAGGCCGGTAGAGGAGCAGCAGGGTCACCAGGGTGTGTGCAGCGTGGGGCAGCTCACCCCCAGTGAAGCAGGTGTTGAAGGCGTCGACAGGGTTCATGTTCTGGATGCAGCGGAACAGGACCACGTGCTGAGGCTCGTTCCCCACGATGATGCTCTTCCTGCGGATCACGATGTGGCCCATGGCGAAGGTGCTGTCCACATAGTACACCTGGCCTCCGCCCCGCGCCACACACAGAGGAAGAGCTCGTTAGGCAGCGCGGGCACCGGGGTCAAAGTGCATTCGGTGAATTCTAACCTTGTGAGACCATCGTTGTGCAAGGGCACAAGTAAGATACAAGTATTAGTATGAGTATTAGTATTAGTAGAAGTATTATGGATTATTATGATATGATATGATATGTATTAGGATCTATATACACATATATATATATATATATATATATATATATAGACCGGTGTATCCCGATCACAGGCCAAGGACCCCACGGGGCTGGGACCCCATAAGGCCGGGACCGGGACCCCACGGGACCCAGGACCCCATGAGGCCGGGACCCCACGGGACCCAGGACCCCATGAGGCCGAGACCCCACGGGACCCAGGACCCCACGAGGCCGAGACCCCACGGGACCCAGGACCCCACGAGGCCGAGACCCCACGGGACCCAGGACCCCACGAGGCCGGGACCCCATGGGACCCAGGACCCCACGAGGCCGGGACCAGGACCCCACGGGACCCAGTACCCCATGAGGCCGGGACCCCACGGGGCTGGAACCCCACAAGGCCGGGACCCCACGGGACCCAGGACCCCATGAGGCCGGGACCCCACGGGGCTGGGACCCCACAAGGCCGGGACCCCACGGGACCCAGGACCCCACGAGGCCGGGACCCCACGGGACCCAGGACCCCACGAGGCCGGGACCCCACGGGACCCAGGACCCGCCAAGGCCGGGACCCCACGGGACCCAGGACCCCACGAGGCCGGGACCCCACGGGGCTGGGACCCCACAAGGCCGGGACCCCACGGGACCCAGGACCCCATGAGGCCGGGACCCCACGGGACCCAGGACCCCACGAGGCCGGGACCCATCCGATGTGCATGAAGAAATTGCTCTAAGCAATGATAGATTTGAAAGGATTTGAAAGGTCTGATAGAAAAGGATCCTGTAATGATAAACATCCACCAGCAGAGGCATTGTGCACGAGAACACGAGAAAACTGCTCCTAAAATGATCCCAGGTGAGCGTGGAACAGGACAGACAGACAGACAGACATGAGGAGGTCACTGAGACGTGGATGCTGTGTGGAAGCAGAACACTCAGACATTCAACAAGCAGGGGTGGCAAAGATTTTCAGAATGTAAAAAAATGCCAAAATGCCAGTGGTGTGTACGGCGGTGGGGTTCTCCACGCTGGTGGGCCCACACTGCCTCCTCTGGAGCGGGCCAACACACGCTCTGTCCGCCAGCGCCACCCGGTGTACAAGTGTTGCCACAGCGAGACCCACCTGGCTGTACAGGAAGAAGTAGCCCGCCTCTTTGACCAGCAGCCTGTTGTGGTCCATCACCAGGGCCTCGCCCCGCCTCAGCCCCTCCCTCCAGGGCACCCCCGTGTGCATCTCCGTGGCAAACTCTAGCAGGTGACAAGAAAGGGGGTGGAGCCAGTAGAGGACACCCTCTACAGCGTCTCCAAGTACAGAGCGAGCCGGTTCCCCTTCAGTACAGACCGACTGGGGGTCACTTTCAGTCACTTTGTGTTTTCTATGAAGAGCTAAGGTGTTTATGATGCTTTATGTGAAAACCCTCATTAGAATATTCATATACAGTATGTTTAATTTTATTATTAATAGTGAGGACAACATATGCGTAGTATAATAGATTTGTATTTACTGTAACCTATCAACATTTGTTGTGAAAACCCTCACATTGATAAGATAATACTTTGATAAGATGCACCATACACACATTAATCAAAGGCATTTGATCACAGCTGAAAAGTTACACGGAAACATTTTAAACTTCATGAACCCATGCATCCGAGCCTCACATTTATTGAATGAGTAAACAAAGGAAAGCCCTCTGATTGGACGGGTAAGACTAACAAGTAGGCGGGCCTAAACCATCCAAGCACGCCCCTGGCCACGCCTCTGCTCCAGTCCTCAGTCCATAGAGGCACAGCATCAGGGTAACTAAGTGTACCTTTCTGGAAGGTTTCCTTGCTGCTGTCGGCCAGCATCTGGAGGCAGGGCTGAGTGAGGGGCCGGTCTGCAGGGCAGGAGAGGAGGACATGTTATGGAGGACATGTTATGGAGGACATGTTATGGAGGACATGTTATGGCTTTGTGGAACATCACAACCACATTGAGTTCTCCTCCAGTGTTGATGAATACATCTCCCATTCACTGTAGAACTGAGAACCATCTCACCATGCACTCGCCATCAACCGGCTGTGTGTGTGTGTGTGTGTGTGTGTGTGAAAAGATAAACAACACATTGTGCTAACTGGTTCGCGAATGACTCATTTTGACAGTTCAGTATTGGAATAGCAAAGTACTATAAATATATACGATAGAGCTGTCAGTACGTATGGGTACTATACAGCTCTCTCTGTATTGTACACATACATACTGACAGTACTCACACACCAGGATATGTACTGACAGTACTCACACACCAGGATATGTACTGACAGTACTCACAGGATATGTACTGACAGTACTCACAGGATATGTACTGACAGTACTCACACACCAGGATATGTACTGACAGTACTCACAGGATATGTACTGACAGTACTCACACATCAGGATGTACTGACAGTGCTCACACATGTACTGACAGTACTCACACACCAGGATATGTACTGACAGTACTCACACACCAGGATATGTACTGACAGTACTCACACACCAGGATATGTACTGACAGTACTCACAGGATATGTACTGACAGTACTCACAGGATATGTACTGACAGTACTCACACATCAGGATGTACTGACAGTACTCACACACCAGGATATGTACTGACAGTACTCACAGGATATGTACTGACAGTACTCACACACCAGGATATGTACTGACAGTACTCACACACCAGGATATGTACTGACAGTACTCACAGGATATGTACTGACAGTACTCACACAACCACAGTCACAGCAGCAACACGATTTTTGTCGAAATAAACCTACTTCCTGGAGACTGAAATCCAAGCGATCCAGAAGTCACTGTGGGTGAGGTGGGCTCACCTGATCCCTGGGGCTCAGCTCTCCTCCTCCTGGGCCGTGAGGCTCCGGCCTCCGTCCCACTGGTCTGCTGGGGGCCACTGTTCACCTGCTCCAAGGTGTGGACACAGACCACCCGTCAGTCTCATCGGCGGTCACAACCTTCAAAGACCCGGACTCTGGACTTTACCTGAATCCTGCGCCAAGCTTCTTGATGCTCGTCTCTCCTGCGACCGAGCTCTGCCTGGAGGGCCTCCACATCTGCCCTGAGGGCCTCCACATCTGCCCTGAGGGCCCTCACCTGCTCCAGGCACAGGGCCGACAGAGAGGCAGCAATGAACGCCAGCATCGCCAACAGCACGGGCCAGCAACACGTCCTGCTGCCCGCCAGTCTCCTCCCAGCCACAGATTCTTCATGTTCCACCATCGCTAAGGCTCAGGGCAGCATGGCTGCGGTGCTCCTGTGCTGCTGTGTCACTGGCCCATCTCCCATTCACTTCACTTTCGTTTTTCACTCCTCTGCTGCGTTAACAGCACAGCTTCCCTGTTCTCTTTCTCCCTCGGGTGCCCGTGGACTACGGAGGACACCCGCCCGCTGGGGCTGTTATAACCAGGCCACGCCCAGCTGCACCGCCCACTGGGGGCTGTTATAACCAGGCCACGCCCACCCGCACCGCCCACTGGGGGCTGTTACTGCCAGGCCACGCCCACCCACTGGGGCTGTTAAAGCCAGGCCACGCCCAACCACACCACCCACTGGGGCTGTTACTGCCAGGCCACGCCCACCCGCACCGCCCACTGGGGGGGCTGTTACAGCCAGGCCACGCCCACCCGTACCACCCACTGGGGGCTGTTACAGCCAGGCCACGCCCACCCACTGGGGCTGTTATAGCCAAGCCACGCCCAGTCGGAACGCCCACTGCTGACGCTGATGCTGGCAGGAGGCCGATCATTCAATCAGTAAGACAGAGAACAGGAAGTTGGATGTTGTTGCAATGTTGGGTGTAATCTAGCAACATGACACCAACGCGTCTTTTCTGAGAACACAAAAGCTGAAGTGGGACCAGATTGTTTAGTTTGTAACCAAACAACTGATACAGCGCAAGTCATTCACAACATGGAAGAAAAACACCACCCACATGTGAATTGAATGTAATCATTTATTGCGTCACTGTACAGTAAATAGAAAGTGGAAATGTGTGCTTAGAAAAGCCGAGCTGTTGAAACTGTGCCAAAATAGAAAAGCATCAAGTGTGATGAAGGTGAGAACCAAACACATCCCCATCTGGAAAACGCAGGTCATCAGATACAAAAGGTGGGTGCGACAGTGTTCAGACTGCGCTCGGTGGGAACGCAGAATCAAACCTTCGGGCCACTCCGGCCTCGCGTCTTCCTCAGGAACCGAGCGCGGAGAACGCAGCACCACCGCTGGGTTCCCCAGAACTAGCAATAGTGAAAGCAAAAGGGAAGTACACTCTTAACTGCAGGTGGTTTCTACTGCTGCCTTCAGTGACGCGGCCTGCTGGCGTCTGAACCACGCAGACACACACCCCTTGAGAATACATGACATTTAACTTGCTGTTGATGGCTAATGATGATGCCAGAATGTTCCACTGTGAATAAAATTCCACATGAAAACAAAAAAAGAAATGTAAATGTGGTGGTCAACATTCTGAACCACAATGGTGGGAATTCCCAGAACCTTCAGGTCCTAGAGGTCCTACACTCAGGAGCAGAGGAGCGGTCGGGCCTGTAGATCTATCTGGTGGGTCTCACTCTGCTGTGTGGGGAGGAGGAGGGCCCTGGAGCAGAGGACATCTCAGATGGAGGTCTTCAGGATGGCTTCAGTGGTTTGCACTCAGAGGAGAAGGTGCAGATAAAACAGCAGGTCCTCTGATCCTGCTCCACTTCTTGGAAGACATTGTGGAAAACAGAAGAGCTCCTTCAGTCCTCCAGTGAAGGTGTTCTGTGACCACAGGGGCTGAGAGCTTCACCACAGAAAAAACATCACATGATCATGGACTGATAATGAAACCACACACATCACAAGTCCCCAATCAATGCTAACTAAGAAGCCTGTTTAACCACAGTTGTAATAATGGGAAGGCTAACATTTTTCTTCAGTCCAGAAAACATGTTTCCATATCATATATAATTTCAGATTTTTCTGAACCCTTTTACCATTATACATAAGCCAACTTTAACGGCTAAATGTCAAAGTATTGAACATAGAGAAGTGACAACATGCGAGCGCAGCATGTCAGCAGCATTTGAGGCCATGAGACTTCAGGACCTCTGAACCTCTGAGCCTCAGCTGTGAGTCTCAGGTGCTTCCCTCAATCAGTGAGAAGAATTCCAAAGAAAATGACAAACCATGAGGAAACATCTGCTCTGAAACAGACATCAAGGGAGCACTCTGGGGTCTCAGGCTGCATTCTTAAAGGCCTTTGATGCATGCATGCACGGCTCAACATCTACTGACTGTGGAAACGCTTCAGCCGGCTTTCTGCATGAAAACCACCAGACCTGACGTGACAGCAAATCATTCAGGATTGACGCCTAAAGTAACGTCGAGAATCAGGTTAAATAAAACTGTCCCCTACAGTTCAGAACAACAGTCACAGCGTCCATTCTGTAAGGGTGGGGGCGGGGCCCCGTGAAGACCCCGTGAAGACCCCCCTGAAGACCCCCGGCCCTCAGATGATGGTCACGCTGGCCGAGGACTGGGCGTTCTCCTCCCGCGCGTGGCTCTTCAGCAGGTCCTTGATGAACTGCTCCAGGGCGGTGAAGTAGCCCTGGCACTGCCAGGTGTCGTTGTGAGTGCCCTCGGGGAAGACGGCCAGCCGCTTAGTCCGGGCGGGCGACAGCTCGTACAGCTGCTTCATCATGAGGGGCGGGATCAGCTGGTCCGACAGCCCGGACACGAACAGGGAGGGCATGCGGCACTGCGTGATCTGCCGGTACGACAGGAACTGGTTCCTGTAGCAGCACAGCGGCAGCAGGCGCATGGGCAGGAAGGAGAAGAGCGTGGCGGCCATGTGGGGGATGCTGAGGAAGGTGTTCTCCACGATGGCGGCGGCCACGCGGTGCGGGTTGAGCGAGGCCAAGCGCACCGCCACCGCGCCCCCCAGGGAGCGGCCGAACAGCACCAGCTTGGTCTTGTCCAGGTCGGGCCGCGTCATCACGTAGTCCAGCGTGGCCTGGGCGTCCAGGTGCAGCCCCTGCTCGCTGGGCTCGCCCTCGCTCTTCCCGTAGCCGCGGTAGTCCACCAGCACCACGTTGGCCTTCAGGTTGACCAGCATCAGCAGCGCGTTGGGCACCCGGTGCCCGATGTTGCCCGCGTTCCCGTGGAAGTAAAGTATTGTGGGCGGAGCCGAGGCGGGCCCGGACACGCCCCCGGCCGCGCCCCCGGAGGCGGGCCCGGACAGCGAGTCCCCTCCGGTGTAGCGCAGCAGGATGAGGTTCAGTTTGACCCCGTCCTTGGTGCGGATGTACACGCTCTCGTGAGGGATGCCCGTGGGCATGGGCACGTACAGCCGGGACGAGGACGGCTGGTCCGGGAAGTACAGCAGCACGTCCTGGAACTTGTACAGGATCCCGGCCACCGAGGCCAGGATGAGGGCCAGGAGGAGGAAGCCCCCGTAGAGGTGGAAGGTCAGGATAAGTGCCAGCAGGGACACGCGGCAGGCGCTCCAGGACCAGGAGGCCAGCGCCAGGGCGCAGCGCTCCAATGTTCCCCACAGCCTCCAGGGCTTTTCCATGGCGATACTCAGGGCTCGTTCACACTGCATAGACACTGGGCAGAGAAACAGGAGAACACTCAGCAACACGAGCCCCAAACACCTGATCCACACTAAAAGGTCAGTTTGGATCAGGTCTACGTCCCAGCACTTTCCCTCACAGACACTTTGTTTCAGGCTCTCTTTACAACATAGAGAAAATGAGTGCTGGGATGCTGATGTTGTTTGACAGAACGTATTCTCTGCTCAGGAGAGACACGGTCCACTTCCCCCTCTGATCTACTCTACATCACTTTGGTCATTACACAAAGTACTTACCTATTTCCCCTCAGGTCTGATATTCCATGAAAATATTCCCTTGAAAAAGTGTATTCAATAAAACGAGCACAGCCCAGTTCTGAGTGGTCCCCCTGACTCCCACATCAGTACCAAACAATAAGACACAACCTCAAACGTCTCATTAAATATAATGGGTGGAAATCCAAACAGTGTTCTCAAATAGTTATGAATGTGATACACCAAGATAAGCACATTTTGACCATGAGAAAACAATTTAATTCAACATCATATAAATAATAAATCAGACATTTATAACTTGACATTTAAAAGTGAGGGACGTGTGATTTTGTAAAGCAAGTAAGAACACACAAAATGCAACAGAAGAGATGAGTCAGACTCCTCACATCCTACAGGAGCACAGAAATGAAGTCTGCCAAGAAGACACGTTGCCCATAACACTGCCCCCTAGTGTGGGACGGCAGGACGTGAGGGACCACCGCACGTTACATTAACACCTTGAGTTTGACATGTCGGAATGATGGCTAGGTCTGGGTCTGGACTTCTGAGTACCAAGGGTCTTGGTCTTGGTGTTCAGCCCTTTATGTAAACATCAAGATGAGTCTCAGAAGTATTTGGTTATTCCTCTAGTTGAACATCACTCGTCAAATATGAGACTCTTGGCGAGAACACACGACGGCCACAGACGGCCACAGACGGCAACCGTACACCGTGGGGTCAGAAGGGTTCTGCCGTCCGGTCCCAATGCCGTCTCCGGTTCGGACACTCGAGGAGTGGGATGTCATCGGGACCGGGAGGCCCAGGACAGAGACACGGTTGTCCTTTCAATGATTCAAACGGAACACAGAACCATGACGTAGAGATGGACCGTGGTGGACGCGAACAGAACACAGAACCATAACGCAGAGATGAACCGTGGTGGACATGAACAGAACACAGAATCATAACGCAGAGATGGACCGTGGTAGACGTGAACAGAACACAGAACCATAACGCAGAGATGGACCGTGGTAGACGTGTTGCCTGTTAGGTGGCTAGCTGCTAGCCTTAGCTCGGGGGCTAGCCCCCCATCTCATATATAGTTAGCCCACGGACTCACCCTCTCATTGTCGGCGACTCTGCTGTTTTTGAAAACCAATCCAGCGATGACCGCATCGTATCCACCGAAGCATATGAGTTACATCGGGAAAAACAGGACACACGGACAAACTAACTAGGTGACTGTCATCCAAAACGGGAGAGGCTAGCTACTAAAGCTAATCATCATCATCAATGTGCGACCACAATAGGGTCCGTGTTGATCCAGAAAAAGCGAAAGGTTCCGGTCAAATTACAAATACATTCAGCGATGCACAATTATAGAATTGTATCGGTGACAATACATCAAGACACGCGCTGCCATCTACCATACATGTTTTTTGAAAAGATAATAATGTTCGCCGTTTTTAAGCTTCTATATTTTGCACACTTTATCCACAAGATGCTGCTATTGCCCCATTCATAGCTGATAATATAGCATAAAGCAGAATATAGGTCCACCATTAACAGTTTTCCGACAAACTCTCCTCTAGGTTCGAGCGTACACTAATGACGTCATGGTGGAGCCTGAACAGACGTTGCTAAAGGTAAAAAACAAAAAAACAAAAAAAACCATAGTATACAGGAGGCCTTCTATCTTGAAGTGTTCATCAACCAAACCCACTAAAATATCCATCTTAAAATGATCAATCTATACACACACAACACAAACATACTGTAATCAAATCTTATTGAGGCATCGCTGGAAGGCCTTACAATCGAGAAGCAGAATGAACATGACCGACAAAAATGCATCTTCATGAAATTCCTGCAGACCACACGTGGCCTCCATCACGTCAGCTCAGTCCCAGGGTGGGCCAACCAGCGCCCACCCAGCGTGACCTTGAAGGAGACAGACCGATGAAGTGCAGATCACAGCTGTTTGCCACTCAAGGCTGTCCTTCATCTGGGCTGATTTGATTCTGCGGTGACCAAGAAGTCCAGATCAGAACCCTTCACAATGAGTGTGTGTGTGTGTGTGTGTGTGTGTGTGTGTGTGTGTGTGTGTGTGTGTGTGCGTGTGCGTGTGTGTGCGTGTGTGCACGTGTGTGTGTGTGTGTTTCCTGGCTCACACACATACGGCAGCTCTTTGTTATAAATGCAAAAGCTAACATAGTTACTTGGAATTTGCATAAATTAATCTATAACTAATTAAAAAATATAGCCAGCATGTGAAACCACAGGCAATGAGAACAGATTCCAGTGTGGTGCTCGCCAGTCAGGGGGTAAATTCATATCCTGCTTTTGACTTTGATGCTATGTGGCCACTCCAACTGATTCAAACACCCTCCAGGAGAAATGGAGGAACTGGGACTACACAAGGGAGCTGACCACGCCCACAGAGTCCCTGAGAACTTGTTACTTTGAAGTGACTCTGAACCTGCGTTGACCGTCTCATCTCCACTGTGTCTGTCAAACAGAAACAAAGCATGAAACACGCCCCACAAATATGTACATGTACATATAAAAAAAAAGATTGAATATTGATTTTCATGATTGGTGACAAAGCCTTTTTTTCTTACTGAAACTTGTTGATGAATCTAACAAAATCCAATTTCTAAAAGGAATTAAGAGTTACAGATTTAATGACAACAATGGAAACAACTCCGCAGTGGCAAAGCCCCGGGGGTTGATGAGATCCGTCCTGAAATGTTGAAGGCTTTGGGTGTGGAGGGCCTGTCGTGGATGACACGGCTCTTCAACATCGCATGGAGGTCGGGAACAGTGCCGAGGGAGTGGCAGACGGGGGTGGTGGTCCCCCTGTTCAAAAAGGGGGACCAGAGAGTGTGTGCCAATTACAGGGGCATCACACTTCTCAGCCTCCCTGGTAAAGTCTACTCCAAGGTGCTGGAAAGGAGGGTTCGGCCGATAGTCGAACCTCAGATTGAGGAGGAACAATGTGGATTCCGTTCTGGTCGTGGAACAACGGACCAGCTCTTCACTCTTGCAAGAATCCTGGAGGCGGCCTGGGAGTATGCCCATCCGGTCTACATGTGTTTTGTAGATCTGGAGAAGGCGTATGACCGGGTTCCCCGGGAGATATTGTGGGAGGTGCTACGGGAGTATGGAGTGAGGCGGGCACTTCTCAGGG
>JAXIVH010000010.1:867145-872145 GCA_036785325.1 Urophycis tenuis | reverse complement strand
TCTGCTGCTCTGTGATGTCTCTGCTGCTCGGTGATGTCTCTGCTGCTCGGTGATGTCTCTGCTGCTCTGTGATGTCTCTGCTGCTCTGTGATGTCTCTGCTGCTCGGTGATGTCTCTGCTGCTCTGTGATGTCTCTGCTGCTCTGTGATGTCTCTGCTGCTCGGTGATGTCTCTGCTGCTCGGTGATGTCTCTGCTGCTCTGTGATGGCGTATCCAGCGCTGCTAAATGTATTCGATCGTTAGTTTGGAAGTTATTGTTGCAGCCTTTGAAAATCACAACTGAAAATCAATGGTTACTCACTGGTGGGTTTTGTTTCTGACATCTTCGTCATCACAGTGAGATGGATGGGGGTTGCTCTGGTGCACCTCTGGCTCCACCGGCCCAGTGAGTGTGTACTGGAGAAATATTGAGGTTTCTCCCAGCTTTCATGGTGTCGAGATACAACCCATTTATCTGAATGAAGTAATTGACCATAGTATAATTGCTGTTCTGCATGTGTTCTGCACACTACCCCTGCAGGGCCCATCACATAAATTATAGAGGACAAAACAGTGCTCTGATCCTCACACACACACACACACACACACACACACACACACACACACACACACACACACACACACACACACACACACACATACACACACACACACACAAATATGCATTACCAGTATACATGTTGCTGCATTTCGGTGTCAGACATTCCAGGCTGTTAGTGAATCTGAACGCTAACTCTAACTGATCATAGTTATTAGATCCCTTAAACTCCTGCTTCATTTGATGCTGAGAGGAGAATTCATTAGCCTGTGTTACCGGGGCTTACCCTAAACACAACACCAGACCTTGTGTTTCAAGTGGAACATTATCCAGAGCTAGAAGATGAATGTGGTGAAGTTGTGATTCCAGCCAACTGGAGTGGTCAGCTTGATTCTGTAGAAATAAGACCTGATGATATTTGAATGTAAAATCAAACATTATTGAATGGTCAAACTGAAGGGTTGTCACACACACCCCCCCCCGGCCATTTCCTGTCTCTACACGGAGACATTACACAGAAAATTCATTTGTGGGAGTAGAGGAAGCTTTTAGAAGGGAATTTTGTTAAACGTAAGTGTACAGTTCTAGACCATATTGATTTCAGAGCTTTAGACACTTTACTGTTCCTTCACGTTCACCACAGTTTGTATAAGCCAATGAAGTTCTTATAGATCGTCACCTCCAGCAACACTATTGGTCAAAATAAATATGAAGCCAAAGAAAATGGCTGCGATTTGAATGAGCCTGCTAGCCTGCCAATGAGCCAGCATGCTGGCCTGCTGATTAACTAGCCTGCTAGCCTGCTAATGAGCGAGCCTGCTAGCGCATCTATCTACTATCTAGCTTGAGATTATTAATCAAAATGTGTGATTGTCAATCAACAGTTTTATTTGTTAGACTATACATCATCGGGGGATATTCAACAATTAATGAAACCACAAGGATACAGAAAACAATAGAAAGCCATGTAAACAAGACCAACGTGCTTACGTTGAACAAATACAGTAGAACTATTGGAGCAAGGTCACCCAGCCCAGCATGTGTGCTCAGAGTTCAGCCCGACCCAGGCAGCTCTGTGGAGGAACAGAGAGAGGACCACTCTGAACCAGGACTCACCACTGGATTTGGCAACAGAAAAGTGAAAAAGTGAAGGAACCCCGCCAAAAAAAGGCCAAGTAAAGATCTACTTCTAAAGCTGTTGTACTCTACGTAGGGTTCTGCTCTACGCAGGGTTCTACGCTACATAGGGTTCTACTCTAAGTAGGGTTCTGCTCTACGTAGGGTTCTGCTCTACGCAGGGTTCTGCTCTATGCAGGATTCTGCTCTACATAGGGGTCTACTCTACGTAGGGTTCTGCTCTATGCAGGGTTCTGCTCGATGCAGGGTTCTGCTCTACGCAGAGTCTGTTCTATGTAGGATTCTGCTCGACGTAGGGTTCTGCTCTACACAAGGTTCTGCTCTAAATAGGGTTTTGCTCTACACAGGGTTCTGCTCGATGCAGGGTTCTGCGTGGCGATACGTCTGACTCCATCTGCCCCTGCAGTGAGTCAGTGTACAGACGGTTGCCCGAGGAGCTGTGTGATTTAAAGGAGTGTAAACCTATGCATCACCCCCACGCACGCCCCGCGCACTCTCTGCCTCTCAGACCACCTCCTCTGACTGCCTTGTCTCTCCACGTGTGCACGGCCATGTGTTCACACACACACACACCAGCATCTTCTCATCCCGGAGGCTGCACAGTAAGAGTGTAATGAAAAGGTACTTTGCACTGGCTGCTGTGCACTGGGAGATGTCTTAAATGTCAGCCTTAATGGAGGGAATCAGGAGACTGCAGGGTGTTCAGAGTTTTCTGATGCCAGTGTGTGTTACATTGGTCAGAGTGGGAACCACAACTAAGTGATCTAAGCAGATTTATCACAGCACTTACGTTAACATGTGTGGTAGATAGCACCCCGGGTGTGTATATATATACAGTATATATATATATATATATATATATATATATATATATATATATATATAGGGCTCTGGTATATGTTGAAAATATTGTGGCAACACCGTAGTGGTAGAAAAAGCGAGTAAATAATAAACCATAAAAAATAACTAAATGAATACAAATAAATACAAAGAGTGGTATATTTATATATATATACCATTCTGTCACTACTCACTGCAGCCCCAGGCAGTGACCCCCCGTGACCCCCCATGGTGGACAGGATGTGAGGGGGTCTTGGCCGGCTGCTCTAACAGAAGGGGGGCGTCTCCCCCAGACAGGGGGGGGGCGGAGCAGCTCAGAGGAGCTCTCCAAAGGCTCTCCTGCTCCGGAGAGGAGACCCAGTGGGTTGTTGTGTCCTCCGGTCACGCAGCACTCTGGCTGTGCTCCTGCTCAGGCTGGGGGTCCCTTCTGTTTCAGAAGCCAAGAGGAGATGATGGGCTGATGCAGGATCTGTCGCTTCTGACCTTTTTCCAAACTTTGCTCAGTCAGAGGCAGATATTTACCCACCTCACAGGGAGAGGAGAGGCATCGCTGATGGAGAGGGAGAGAGAGGGAAAGGGAGAGGGAGAGAGAGAGAAAGAGAGAAAGAGGGAGGGAGAAAGATAGAGAGAGAGAGAGAGAAAGAGAGGGAGAGGGAGAGAGAGAGAGAGAGAGAGAGAGAGAGAGAGAGAGAGAGAGAGAGAGGGGGGGTGAAAGAGCGAGAGAGAGAGGGGAAGAGAGGGAGAGAGGGAGAAAGATAGAGAGAGAAAGAGGGAAAGAGAGGGAGAGAGAGAGAGAGAGAGAGAGAGAGAGAAAGAGGGGGCAGAGGGAGGGGAGATGGTGGGTGATGGGTGTTCTGCGGCCGTGGCTCTGCCATGAGGAAGACCACATCCATCATCCATCTGCTGCCCCTGGAAACACGGCGACTCCACAGGCTGCCATGGTAACCATGACACCACGACAACCGCGGCGCACTGCTCACAGTCCCGCCTCCCCCCGACCCACTCACCCAGCGGGGTCGTCTCCCCCCGACCCACTCACCCAGCGGGGTCGTCTCCCCCCGACCCACTCACCCAGCGGGGTCGTCTCCCCCCGACCCACTCACCCAGCGGGGTCGTCTCCCCCCGACCCACTCACCCAGCCCACACAGTCCCGCCTCCCCCCGACCCACTCACCCAGCCCACACAGTCCCCGCCTCCCCCCGACCCACTCACCCAGCCCACACAGTCCCGCCTCCCCCCGACCCACTCACCCAGCCCACACAGTCCCGCCTCCCCCCGACCCACTCACCCAGCCCACACAGTCCCGCCTCCCCCCGACCCACTCACCCAGCCCACACAGTCCCGCCTCCCCCCGACCCACTCACCCAGCCCACACGGGGTCGTCTCCCCCCGACCCACTCACCCAGCCCACACGGGGTCGCCTCCCCCCGACCCACTCACCCAGCCCACACGGGGTCGTCTCCCCCCGACCCACTCACCCAGCCCACACAGGGTCGTCTCCCCCCGACCCACTCACCCAGCCCACACAGTCCCGCCTCCCCCCGACCCACTCACCCAGCCCACACGGGGTCGTCTCCCCCCGACCCACTCACCCAGCCCACACAGTCCCGCCTCCCCCGACCCACTCACCCAGCCCACACAGTCCCGCCTCCCCCCGACCCACTCACCCAGCCCACACAGTCCCGCCTCCCCCCGACCCACTCACCCAGCCCACACAGTCCCGCCTCCCCCCGACCCACTCACCCAGCCCACACGGGGTCGTCTCCCCCCGACCCACTCACCCAGCCCACACGGGGTCGCCTCCCCCCGACCCACTCACCCAGCCCACACGGGGTCGTCTCCCCCCGACCCACTCACCCAGCCCACACAGGGTCGTCTCCCCCGACCCACTCACCCAGCCCACACAGTCCCGCCTCCCCCCGACCCACTCACCCAGCCCACACGGGGTCGTCTCCCCCCGACCCACTCACCCAGCCCACACAGTCCCCGCCTCCCCCCCGACCCACTCACCCAGCCCACACAGTCCCGCCTCCCCCCGACCCACTCACCCAGCCCACACAGTCCCGCCTCCCCCCGACCCACTCACCCAGCCCACACAGGGTCGCCTCCCCCCGACCCACTCACCCAGCCCACACGGGGTCGCCTCCCCCCGACCCACTCACCCAGCCCACACAGTCCCGCCTCCCCCCGACCCACTCACCAGCCCACACAGTCCCGCCTCCCCCCGACCCACTCACCCAGCCCACACAGTCCCGCCTCCCCCCGACCCACTCACCCAGCCCACACAGTCCCGCCTCCCCCCGACCCACTCACCCAGCCCACACAGTCCCGCCTCCCCCCGACCCACTCACCCAGCCCACACGGGGTCGTCTCCCTTCCATCGGCACCCTCCCAAAAAAAAGTAAAAACAAAGCTACAGATGATGCTGTGTGATGAGAAGTGGAGCAGCCCGCCACAGGGAGAGCAAGAGGAGGTGGCTGACACG
>JAXIVH010000010.1:858075-866945 GCA_036785325.1 Urophycis tenuis | reverse complement strand
AATAGGTGTTGGGTTAGGTGTTAGGTGTTGGGATAGGTGTTTGGTTAGGTGTTGGGTGTGGGGATAGGTGTTGGGTTAGGTGTTGGCTGTTGGGGTTAGGTGTTAGGTGATGTGTTGAGGTGTTGGGTGTGTGGGGATAGGTGTTGGGTTAGGTGTTGGGTGTGGGGATAGGTGTTGGGTTAGGTGTTGGGTGTGGGGATAGGTGTTGGGTTAGGTGTTGGGTGTGGGGATAGATGTTGGGGTTAGGTGTTGGGTGTGGGGTAGGTGTTGGGTAGGTGTTGGGTGTGGGGATAGATGTTGGGATGGTTAATGGTGCTTTCATAATCTGCAGAAAGAGGCTTTCAGAAGGCAGTGTTCTGGTTCTAACCAGTTAAACCTTCTGAAGAAACAGAAACATTTCCCCAGGGAAAAACCAGCGCTCAAAGATAACATGAGCATGTTAATGCCTTACTGGGAACATATACTTTACATATAAAATATGAAAATATGTATAATTATATATGTATACATAAAATGATATTTTGGCTAGGTCAGGCCATGCTAACATCCTCATAAGCTAAGCAGAGGAGCAGCTAATTAGCTTGCCTCCATTCTCTCAGCGTAGCTTCCTGTTTCAATATGATTCATTTTCAAAATCATCACAGCGATGTGTATAATTAAAATGATATAGACGTATCCTAAACAAAAGTACCCCTCCAGATGGATAAGTAATTGACTTTGGAGTTTCATATTTAATGAAGGTAATTGAATCATTTTATCCGTGGAACACAAAACACTCACCATGTCGTGCTCTGTGCCTATGGAGCCTTTTTCCTCTTTATGTTATTCTAATTGAATCAGAATAAAATGAGTTGAACCAACAGTTTGATTACCCCAGTCGTTTCAACAGCCTGCTGGTCTGTTCCCAAAGAGAGCAATCATCCCTGTACAAGAGGAGTGTGAAGGAGGCCAGGAGGGCAGCAGGGTGGAGATTCAGTCCATCAGTGATGAAATACCAAAGTAAGAGAACAGGGAAGAGCCTCACTGGCATGCATGAAGGTATTGTCTCCTCATGAGGCATTGTCTCCTCATGAAGGTATTGCCTCCTCATGAAGGTAGTGTCTCCTCATGAATGCATTGTCTCCTCATGGAAGGTATTGTCTCCTCATGAAGGTATTGTCTCCTCATGAAGGTATTGTCTCCTCATGAATGCATTGTCTCCTCATGAATGCATTGTCGCCTCATGAAGGTATTGTCTCCTCATGAAGGTATTGTCTCCTCATGAAGGTATTGTCTCCTCATGAAGGCTTTGGGTCTCCTCATGAAGGTATTGCCTCCTCATGAAGGCATTGTCTCCTCATGAAGGCATTGTCTCCTCATGAAGGTATTGTCTCCTCATGAAGGGCATTGTCTCCTCATGAAGGCATTGTGTCCTCGCTCTCTTGCTGCAAGGGGGCCAGAACGGTTTGGACAACAAATATAGCTCATTAAAATGTTATTTAAAAAATATAGCCTTTAGCCTGCGAATAGGGATGTCCGATATTGACTTTTTACAGATAGCCGATATTGTCCAAATTCATTATTTCCGATTCCGATATCAACCGATATGGTGAACCGATATATGCAGGCGTTTTTTTTTTCGCCCAGACTAATTTTAGGTCACATATCTCCTGTTGTGGAATCAACACATCACCTACTGTTATTGTGATGCCCCACTAGATGCATTCCACACATTAACACTGTCTATAAAAATAAGGACACTACTTCAACTTCACCTATGGAGAAGTGCCATATTTATTAACATTTTGTCTCACACTCATATCGGTGGTAAAACCGATTAACGATATGAACAGATATTACAAAAATAGGCGAATATAAGTCGATATTATCGGTTGGTCGATATTATCGGACATCCTACCTGCAAGTAAACTTGGTGGATATTATTGATTCAATATACATTTTACATCAGATCTGATCTGAAAAAATAGTGTGCATTTAAACAAAGGTCAACATTTGTTTCTTCAAATAAAATCTCTCTACATGTGTACATGTGCCATGGTCTGAGAAGGAGACACCTTCAGTAGAGGACACCTCCATGGTCTGAGAAGGAGACACCTTCAGGTAGAGGGACACCTCCATGGTCTGAGAAGGAGACACCTTCAGGTAGAGGACACCTCCATGGTCTGAGAAGGAGACACCTTCAGGTAGAGGACACCTCCATGGTCTGAGAAGGAGGACACCTTCAGGTAGAGGACACCTCCATGGGTCTGAGAAGGAGACACCTTCAGGTAGAGGACACCTCCATGGTCTGAGAAGGAGAGACACCTTCAGGTAGAGGACACCTCCATGGTCTGAGAAGGAGACACCTTCAGGTAGAGGACACCTCCATGGTCTGAGAAGGAGACACCTTCAGGTAGAGGACACCTCATGGTCTGAGAAGGAGACACCTTCAGGTAGAGGACACCTCCATGGTCTGAGAAGGAGACACCTTCAGGTAGAGGACACCCTCCATGGTCTGAGAAGGAGACACCTTCAGGTAGAGGACACCTCCATGGTCTGAGAAGGAGACACCTTCAGGTAGAGGACACCTCCATGATCTGAGAAGGAGACAGCTTAAGAGCAGCTTCAGCAACAGACTCATTCAACTCCATTACTTAAGGAACGGCACAGGAAATCATTCCTTCCTGGTGCCATCAGACTGTACAACACTTCACTCCAGCGGAAATGCACTTAATATTTATTTTTATTTGTATAAATGTTAATTATTTATTTATATATATATTGTTTTCTTTGTTTTTCATACTGTATTTTACTGCGGCTGCTGCTACGACAGTCTAATTTCCCCTCGGGGATAAATAAAGTTGTTTCTATTCTATTCTATTCTATTCTGGACAGCCTCAGGTAGAGGACCACCTGGTCAAGACCCCCTGATAGCTGGTATGCTGAGCCAAACCTCTGGGAGGTAACGGCTGCCTGACGCCTCACTTCCAGGCCAGTGGTGGGATACATTGAGACTCCATATTGCATTGTGGGAAATAACGACCAGGGGACCTGCGGTTTGCTCCAGAAATAGATGGAGTCCGAAATGGATTGGGAGGAATTCCTGGAAGGAAAATCGATGAGAGGAAATACCGAACAAGAAGGGGGGGGTGCTCTGTAACCTGCTCTGTAACCTCCTCTTCCCTAGCTCTGGAAACACTGCTCCTACACGCCTCCAGCATCCAGCACGCCGCAGTCACAACACACACAGGCACACACGCACATCCTCATGCCTCTGAAACAGGAACATGCCACAGTAACACACTGCCCAACACACAGTAACACACAGTAACACACTGCCCACACACATGGTAACACACAGTATCACACTAACACACTGTCCAACACATGGTAACACACTAACACACTGTCCAACACACACTAACACACTGCCCACACACAGTATCACACTAACACACTGTCCTACACACAGCAACACACTTACACACCGTCCAACACACAGTAACACACTGTCCAACACACGGTAACACACAGTAACACACTAACACACTGTCCAACACACAGTATCAACACTAACACACTGTCCAACACACAGTAACACACTTACACAACCGTCCAACACACAGTAACACACTGTCCCACACACAGTAACACATAGTTACACACTGCCCAAGCACAGTAACACACTGTAACACACTGTCCAACACACGGTAACATACACATATCTGTGCCACAGCAGAAGCAGAAACAGAGGTGATGAGAGGATATTTCAACTCAGCGGTGTTGTCAGACTTGTTGAATGGGGCCTTAAATCACCCAGCCCTGCCCCACACCTTCATCCAATATGGACGCCATCCCAAGGCCAACGGGAGGGTGGGTCGGCGCCGCAACCGCCAATCAGAAAGCTCTCCATCAAGGTCCGCCTCTACAATTCTTCCATCCTTCCTCTCTGCCGTCATACAGAGGCAGCACCGAGTGGTGCTGGAGAGGGAGGGAGAGAGAGAGAGAGAGAGAGAGAGAGAGAGAGAGAGAGAGAGAGAGAGAGAGATGAGAGAGAGAGAGAGAGAGAGAGAGGGGGGGGGGGGGGGGCGACAGAATCTGAGCAGAAGAGGTTAAGAGAGTGATAGGAAGTGGGAGGGGATCAGGTGCACTGCAAGTGGGAGAGGGGGAGGAAGGGACAGAGACAGAGGGAGAGGGGAAGGGGGAAGCTAATAGGTCAACATGATGGACAGAGAGTCAGCAGAACGACCTGGACACAGGAGAGAGGAGGTCTGCAGAGAGAGAGAGAGAGAGAGAGAGAGAGAGAGAGAGAGAGAGAGAGATGAAGTGATAGCTGTAATCTGAGAGGGTCCTCTGCCATGATCCAGTGTGTGGGAGGCATGGAGGTTGTGTGAATTTAACACCAAATGGACCACTGGCTCCGCCCCTGTGTCTCACAGTCACACTGAGGAGATGAAGCTGGAGGTGGACAGGACTGAAAGAAAGACCTGGGACATCACAAACTCTCAAGAATGAGGACCAGACAGACACGCCCTTGACTGCTCGAGACACGAAACAAACTACATTTGCAATAGCATGTCATGATCTATTGAGGGTTCCATTCATAGATCAGGATTCCATTCACCACAGCAAAATATGGACGCTTTGGTATCATTCTCCTCTAAATGATCTGTGACCCAAATAAAGTTGCCATGCCCCTAAACACCTAGCAGGTACCCACACATACAGATGTTAGAGAGCAGATGCTATTCACACACTTTTTGCGAGCATTTTGAGAAACTAAAAACGAGGAGACGAGGCAGGTGAGGACCTTGAGTCTGACCACGTCGTTCGTCCCTCATCTGAACTCTGGAGTGTGCAATGAGATGACATTCTCATGTGTGCGTGTGTGTGTGTGTGTGCGTTTCAAAGAGCATGTGACAAAGTGAGCTCATCTCATGCAACCACACTCACACACTCACACACTCATACATTCACACACTCACACACTCACACATTCACACACTCACACACTCACACACTCACACACTCACACATTCACACACTCACACATTCACACACTCACACACTCACACACTCACACACTCACCACACTCACACACTCACACACTCACACATTCACACACTCACACACTCACACACTCACACACTCACACACTCACTCACACCAATGAGAGAGTGAGTCATGTCCACCAGCGCTGCTGCTGTGAAGGCCCCAGTGTAGAGGGCAGGGTTCTGCATTCACCTAGCACTCTCTCTCAGTCTGTCTCTGTCTCTCTCTGTCCCTGTCTCGCTCTGTCTGTCTCTCTGTCTGTCTCTCTCACGCACACATGTGCACACACACAACTTGTGAAGAGAAATGCACTTGCATTCACAATCAGGTCCATCGGGGGGTGGAGTGTAGGGTGAGAATCGCAGCTCTCCTGAGTGCCAGACACACATGTGGTGGATCGGCCACTTCTCAGGTGCCACCACAAGTCTGGGCATCCGGCCAGCCCTGGCCCTGGCCCTGAACCCTGCTCTGGCCCAGCCCTGGCCCAGCCCTGGCTCTGGCCCTGGCCCAGCCCTGACCCTGGCCCTGGCCCAGCCCTGACCCTGGCCCTGGCCCAGCCCTGGTCTACCCCACCACGGTGATGCAGGAGCGTTGTCGCAAGCCTCTGGACTTCGTTACGACCTGCATTTGTACATCTTAGTCATCTGTTGCATGTTGTTCAGTGTTATAGTACTTCTGTGTATAGGTATAGACCTGGCTCCATGCACACGGCTCCGTGCACGTGGCATGCTTCCTCCGTGCAGAGGGGTGGTGCTGAGGAGAGAAGGGTGGTGCTGAGGAGGGGTGGAGCTGAGCAGCGAAGCGGCTCCCAGCTCCACCGACGGCACCACAGATGTCGGGCCATCACACCAGCGGTGCCAGGGAGCGGCGGCGTGGCAGACACCTCGCCTCGGCAGCAGAACAAAGTACAGGCGTCGCCATGACGATAGCCCGGAGACAGGAGGGTCAGCCCCTCCAGGTGACGGAGAGGAAATGGACACACGCTTCCTGGAACCGTTTTCCAGGACGGCTGGTTGAATATTGATGCGTGTGGACTTCCTCGGTCTTGACCTTCCTGGATCCTGACCTTCCTATCCTGACCAGCAGCACCCGACCCCTGCCTTAAACGCTCAAAACATCTGACATCTGATAGCTTACGCAATGAATTGGAAAACAATTCCTCACATAACACATTTCTAACTGAATCCTGAGACTTGTGATGCAGTGTAAGTTCAACAAACACAAAGGAATGTTTGCCTCAAAACTGTGGTCTTAAGTCATTGATCCAGCAGGTGGACTCAGGGTACAGATCAGTGGCTCCAGGTGACAGGATTAACAACATGCAGAGCATGTGATTGTCTTCACACAGCCAGTACGTAGGTACCAAAGCGGCAACATTCCATGCTGAAAAATGAAGCACATGCGGAAGTGCAAAAACTTGCAGTTCCTCGACTGGGCCGCTTGAGGCTGGCTGCAGAAAGGAGTCAACTCCCATAGACACCCATGTTAAAATGTCCAACTTTACAGCCAAAATAAACATGTTTACAGCCTGGTTCAAAAAAACCGTTTTGGTGTCTTTCAGTAGTGTTCGAGTCCATGACAACTGTGAGGGGGTGAATTTTTTTAGAATCCATTATTTTAATGCACAGAGAAGGATTTATTTTATGAATAATTAAGGGCGTGGTCAACTTGATTGGCAGCTGTCATCTGTCATCACGGCATGACCTTCACGGATTCGAGGCTTTGATTGGTCTGGCCGGAGGTAGGCGGGCTTAGAACACAGACTGAAATGTCCAAGATGGCGGCGCCCAGAAGCTCAATTTTAGGCTTCATCTCCGCTGTTAAGAATGTCTATGGGTGACGTCACGGAGGGTTTGTCCATTATTTATATACAGTCTATGGTAGGTACGTACATACGTGTGGCGTATGTACGTACGTACATACATACGTACATACGTACATGTGTATATATGTAGGTAAACATACGTATGGGCTAACAGTATGTACATATGTGCATATGCCATGGATGAATGGGGAGTTCCGAGCCCTGCTGAAAGCACGCGACATCGCCTTCAGATCTTGGGACCGGCAGGCCTACAGCACATCCAGGGCCAACCTGAAGAGGGGCATCACCGAGGCCAAACGCAACCACAAGCTGAGGATCGAGGAGCACTTCACGAATGGCTCCGACCCCCGACGCATGTGGCAGGGCATCCGGGCCATCACAGACTACAGCCCCCCGCTCACATCACCCCCCAATCCTGCGACGCCTCCCTACCTGAGGAACTCAACCTCTTCTATGGCGCTTTGATACAGTCAACAAGGAGGTGGCCATCAAGGAGGTGCTCCCTGCAGGCCACCAACCCCTCACACTCTCCCCCCTCCGACGTGTTTGCAGCACTGAGCAGGATCAATCCACGGAAGGCAGCTGGTCCTGATGGCGTCCCCGGACGTGTCTACAGGGCCTGCGCAGAGCAGCTGACTGAGGTCTGGACTGACATCTTCAACCTGTCACTAGCCCAAGCAACTGTCCCTGAATGCCTCAAATCCACCACCATCGTGCCAGTGCCCAAACACTCCACTGCAGTTGACCTCAATGACTTCCGCCCCAGTCGCGCTTACCCCCACCATCGCGAAGTGCTTCGAGAGGCTGGTCCTGGGTCACATCAAATCCTGTCTACCACCCACACTGGACCCCTTCCAATTTGCCTACCGCCAGAATAGGAGTACAGAGGGTGCCATTTCCACGGCACTGCACTCCGCCCTCTCCCACCTGGACAAAAGCCATACATATGTTAGAATGCTGTTCATTGACTTCAGTTCAGCATTCAACACCATCAACCCCTCCAAACTGATCACCAAACTCCGTGATCTGAACATTGCCCCCTCCCTCCGTAACTGGATACTGGACTTCCTGACCAACAGACCGCAGTCTGTTAGGATCAACGGTCACACTTCCTCCACCCTCACCCTGAACACTGGCGTTCCGCAGGGCTGTGTGCTGAGCCCTCTCCTGTACTCTCTCTTCACCCACGACTGCACACCGACACATGGTTTAAACACCATTGTGAAGTTTGCAGACGACACAACGGTGATAGGCCTCATCAGCAACAACGATGAGTCAGCGTACAGGGAGGAGGTTCAGTGCCTAGCTGCGTGGTGCGCCGACAACAACCTGTCCCTCAACGCCACGAGGACCAAGGAGATCATTGTGGACTACAGGGAAAACAAAAGGTGGCACGCACACCCCCCTCCACATTAACGGGACGGAGGTTGAGCGGGTATCCAACTTTAAAGTTTCTGGGAGTCCACATCTCCGACAGTCTATCCTGGTCCCTCAACACCACTGCCCTAATCAAGAAGGCTCACAAGCGCCTCTTCTTCTTGAGGAGACTAAAAAAGGCCCACCTGTCTCCTCAGATCCTGGTGAACTTCTACGGAAGCACTATCGAGAGCGTACTAACCAACTGTGTCACAGTGTGGTATGGTAACTGCTCCGCCTCGGACCGGAAAGCACTGCAGAGGGTGGTGAAAATCGCCCAAACGCATCACCACCGGTTCCCCACTCCCCTCCATCGAGGCTGTCCAGAGGAAGCGGTGCCTGCGTAAGGCGCGCAGCATCGCAAAGGACAGCTCTCACCCCCCAACCATAGACTGCTCACCCTCCTCCCCTCTGGAAAGCGCTACAGGTCTCTGGGCACCCCGGACCACCAGGTTCAGGGGAAGCTTTTTCCCCAAGCTGTCAGCCTCCTGAACTCCAAACCCACATGAACATTGCCTGCCCCCCCCCCCCCCCCCCCCAAGGACATACACCCCCCTGCCCACCCATGACCTGGACCCATTTGACCCCGCCCCCCCA
>JAXIVH010000010.1:833075-853075 GCA_036785325.1 Urophycis tenuis | reverse complement strand
GGTCATAAGGTCATGTATGTTCACACAATCCCTGCACTAGATTGTGATTCAGGGTTAAACCATGTTAACACGAGGGCTTCTGGATACATTAGTTCATTAGGCTTTCCCTCTCTTCTGTCAGCAACTTGTCTTGTGACCCCCCCCCCCCCCCCCCCCCCCCCCCCCCCACACACACACACACACACACACACACACACACACACACACACACACACACCACACACACACACACACACACACACACACACACACACTCTGTCCCTTTGAGGCCACCTGTGTGAGATCATGGATGTTGAAAGGGGTCTGGGTTGAGGTGGGACCCCCAGGTCTGAGGTCTGAGCAGGTGTCTCTCATCCTTGCTTAGATGTTCCACACGATGTGTTCCACAGCAAGACCTCCAGCCTGGGGAACGCTGGAGAGCTATGCTAACTTTAAAGCTAACTTTGTCCTGTTGTGTCGCGGTGATGACCTCAGGAGGCTGGCCGCGGTGGGGGGGAGGGGCATGTGATGTCACGCCGCAGTGCGCTGCACCACACGCTAACGGTGACACAGGGGCCGGCACGGAGCTCTGGACCAGACCCTCGGGTCATGGCTCAGCTGGTGGGACCTCAACGAATGGACCGGCAAGCAGCACACCTGGCTGTAGACCTGATGTAGACATGATGTAGACCTGATGTAGATCTGGGGGCTGTAGACCTGATGTAGACCTGATGTAGACCTGGGGCTGTAGACCTGATGTAGACCTGGGCCGTAGGACACCGTAGGCCTGCGTGGGCACATACTGTAACACAGTGTGTTTGTCATTCACCAGGATCCCCTGAACTCCCTGGCACTGTTTGGCCTTTCTGAGGCTTTGGGTCCCCTCATCTCTCATTCTATCCTAGCCGCTAATGTAATAAGACATGTGTAGCACTACCCTAGCCGCTAATGTAGCGCTAACCTAGCCGCTAATGTAATAAGACATGTGTAGCGCTATCCTAGCCACTAATGTAGCGCTAACCTAGCCGCTAATGTAATAAGACATGTGTAGCACTATCCTATCCGCTAATGTAATAAGACATGTGTAGCGCTATCCTAGCCGCTAATGTAGCGCTATCCTATCGCTAATGTAATAAGACATGTTGTAGCGCTTTCCTAGCCACTATTGTAGCGCTAACCTAGCCGCTAATGCAATAAGACATGTGTAGCGCTATCCTAGCTGCTAGTGTAGCGCTACCCCAAGCCGCTAATGTAATAAGACATGTGTAGCACTATCCTATCCACTAATGTAATAAGACATGTGTAGCTCTATCCTATCCACTAATGTAATAAGACATGTGTAGTGCTATCCTATCCACTAATGTAATAAGACATGTGTAGCGCTATCGTAGCTGCTAATGTAATAAAACATGTGTAGCGCTATCCTAGCCGCTAATGTAATAAGACATGTGTAGCGCTATCCTAGCCGCTATGTAATACGACATGTGTAGCGCTATCCTAGCTGCTAATGTAATAAAACATGTGTAGCGCTATCCTAGCCGCTAATGTAATAAGACATGTGTAGCGCTATCCTAGCCGCTAATGTAATAAGACATGTGTAGCGCTATCCTAGCCGCTAATGTAATAAGACATGTGTAGCGCTATCCTAGCCGCTAATGTAATAAGACATGTGTAGCGCTATCCTAGCCGCTAATGTAATAAGACATGTGTAGCGCTATCCTAGCCGCTAATGTAATAAGACATGGGTAGCGCTATCCTAGCCGCTAATGTAATAAGACATGGGCATAGCCCGGACGCCGCCACAGCCTTTTAGCCCCTTTAGCGCAATCTGAATTGCTAATCTGTTTCAGTGTTAGTGTGACCTTTGTGAAAGCGCAGCACTTCGGGCCTGAATTGCAAACCATCACTCCTCAAAGAAGCACTCTGCCGACAGAAAGAAAGTAAAGGAGGAAGAGAAGAGAGTATCAACAGGACTCTGTTCAGCAGCAGGCTCCTGCCCACGGCGCCCTGCCGCGCCCCTGACGCCCCCTCCTACCGGTGTGTTACATCCTGATGCTGGAGTCGGCCTTTGTTTTGCTGGCACCCTTTACCGTTTCCTCTCCGAGAACAGAAGTTAATAAGTGGCTGCTTGGTGGGAGGGTACTTGGAGAGGACAGGGGGTCATGTGGGGGGGGGGGGGCAGGTAGCCATCTTACCCTCACAACGAGAGACAGGAAGATGAGATGAATACACGTTGCCAGGTGTGACCAGTACAGTCACACAAATATGCACCCAGTAGGCTTATGAACCAGATGCGTGTGGGTGTCACACACACACACACACACACACACACACACACACACACAAACACACACACACACACACACATACACACAGACACACATACACACACACACACCACACACACACACACACACACACACAGAACACACACACACACACACACTCACACAACACCACACACACAACAAACATGCACAAGCGCACACACACACTTCGGCCAATGCAAGTTACAAAGACAGCGAAGACGGACAGAACAGTGACAGAACCCTGTGCGCAGTGTTCTAGCAGGTCTGGACCAGGCCGTATCTTCCGGTGTAATTTAATTTTCACTCCCATAATTCTCTGCTCCTTCTGGTGGCTGTGTCTCCAGGGCTCTGTCTGTCTCAACATGTTGATCCTCTCCTCTCCTCTCCTCTCTCCTCCTCCTCTCCTCTCCTCTCCTCTCTGATTGGTCGGGAGGCTGGACCTGACATTCTCCAGAGTTCAGGTGGTCCAGTGGCCCAGGCATCACACAGGGAGAGCACAGAGCCTGTCGCTGAACCCTCAGCACTCTTACCGCTCAGTACCTAAATATGCTCTCCAGCGCCTTACTTTCCTGTGTCCCTCTTCTCTCCGCCCCTCTCTTTCCCTCCCCCTCTCATTGTCTCCCCCTCCCTCCCTCTGGCCGCGTTGAGGGGTGTTGTCCTGGCAGACTGATAGATACTGATCTGGGTTCAAATCCTTTTCTTCTTTTCAATTACAGGCCTGTCCTCACAGGGCCTCCTCTCTTCACCCTGTCTCTCCTCATTCTCCTCTCGTTCAGTCTGGCTCTCCTCCCCAGTCTCCCCCATTCTTCCTCCCCTTCTTCATCTCTCTCTTACTTATTGCATTCATTTATGAAACAAGTTAAGTTTACATCATGTTTGTATTGTGTGTTGTTTCATTCTTCTATGGATTCCACTGATTCATAAATACAGTACATTACTACAGGTACATGCATATTGGAATTAAGATTCTCCATGAGAGGCCCATTGAAACCCTTGACAACACACTGCAGCTGTGTGTTGTCACAAAGCATCCTTTTCAGTCGGGACCCTCAACACCCAGCGGTCCCATCACCTGGGCCCATCACCTGGGCCCATCACCTGGTCCCATCACCTGGTCCCATCACCTGGGCCCATCACCTGTCCCATCACCTGGTCCCATCACCTGGGCCCATCACCTGGGGCCCATCACCTGGTCCCATCACCTGGGCCCATCACCTGGGCCCATCACCTGGTCCCATCACCTGGGCCCATCACCTGGTCCCATCACCTGGTCCCATCACCTGGGCCCATCACCTGGGCCCATCACCTGGGCCCATCACCTGGTCCCATCACCTGGTCCCATCACCTGGTCCCATCACCTGGGCCCATCACCTGGTCCCATCACCTGGTCCCATCACCTTGGTCCCATCACCTGGGCCCATCACCTGGTCCCATCACCTGGTCCCATCACCTGGGCCCATCACCTGGTCCCATCACCTGGTCCCATCACCTGGTCCCATCACCTGGGCCCATCACCTGGGCCCATCACCTGGTCCCATCACCTGGGCCCACCTCTGCATCCTGCTGCCACCAAGCAGACCAGGGCCCCTATTTGGTTCCCCTGGGAGACCCAGGAGCTCCCGTGCTGCTGTCTGGTGCCCCCCCCAGACAGAGGAGGAACCCCGAAAGCTCTGAGGGGAACACCTCCATGTTCCCCTTCCCCTGACGGAGACCCCCCCAACCTCCCCTCTCTCACCCCAGGTCCAGGGTCTTAGCTCTCGTCTCGACAACGTTCACATTCATTGCCTTTGTCAATACCTGCCACCTATCACCTCTCTCTCTCTCTCTCTCTCTCTCTCTCTCTCTCTCTCCTCTCTCTCTCATCTCTCTCTCTCTCTCTCTCTCTCTCTCCTCTCTCTCTCTCTCTCTCTCTCTCTCTCTCCCCCTCTCCCTCTCTCCCTCTCTCTCTCTCCCTCCTGCTAGTGGCTACTCAGAATTAGCCTCACTTTCTACCTCCCTGAGGGACCAGTGTATCCTGTCTGCACACTGCGTGGTGAAAGGTGTTGCTATAAAGAGTGAAATCCATGCACATGTATAGTTTTCAGTGTGTGTGTGTGTGTGCTTACGTGTGTGTCAGTGTGTGTACCAGTTCATATAACATAGGGCAGAGCCATTGTTGAACGGGTAATGTGATAAACACAAACAGTTCATGTAACATAGGGCAGGGCCATTGTTGAACGGTAATGTGATAAACACAAACAGTTCATGTAACATAGGCCGGGGCCATTTTTGAACTGTAATGTGATAAACACAAACAGTTCATGTAACATAGGCCAGGGCCATTGTTGAACTGTAATGTGATAAACACAAACAGTTCTTGTAACATAGGCCAGGGCCATTGTTGAACTGTTATGTGATAAACACAAACAGTTCATGTAACATAGGCTGGGGGCCATTGTTGAACTGTAATGTGATAAACACAAACAGTGATTTTGCCGTTAATTCAACGGACCTACGTTTTTTGACGCACAACACATTTTCCACGTTGCTGAAGGCGACGTGGGGATATGGAGAATGTGTTGTGCGTCAAAAAACGTGGAAAATGAAGGCGCAGCAGTGCCGTGCTGCTCTGGCCACTGCGCTGGTTCCGTGAGTGGGAGATGTGTTATGTACGGTTTCCTGGGAGAGAGTAAAGACAAGGGGTTTGAGCAGAGGGAACGGAAATGTCTGCCACACAGAATGAGGATTGACAGAACACCAGACAAATGAAATTCCCATCAGGGCCAGTCATGATCCAGGTCCACTAACAGTCCATTCATGATCCAGGTCCACTAACAGTCCAGTCATGATCCAGGTCCACTAACAGTCCAGTCCAGTCATGATCCAGGTCCACTAACAGTCCAGTCATGATCCAGGTCCACTAACAGTCTAGTCCAGTCATGATCCAGGTCCACTAACAGTCCAGTCCAGTCATGATCCAGGTCCACTAACAGTCCAGTCATGATCCAAATCCACTAACAGTCCAGTCATGATCCAGGTCCACTAACAGTCCAGTCCAGTCATGATCCAGGTCCACTAACAGTCCAGTCATGATCCAGGTCCACTAACAGTCCAGTCATGATCCAGATCCACTAACAGTCCAGTCATGATCCAGGTCCACTAACAGTCCAGTCCAGTCATGATCCAGGTCCACTAACAGTCCAGTCATGATCCAGATCCACTAACAGTCCAGTCCAGTCATGATCCAGATCCACTAACAGTCCAGTCATGATCCAGGTCCACTAACAGTCCAGTCCAGTTCCAGTCCAGTTCCCCTAACAGTCCAAAAGTAAGAATGGAGGAGCACTGAGTGTGTGGGGGCACTAATGAGGGCTGTATTCCTGGTCTGTCCGGTCCTGAACCACCACAAAAACAGCACTAAATGTAGCAGGTTAACATATATATGTATATTCTGTTCAGAAGTGCCCTGTGTTTGACTGTGTACTGTGTAACCTTTGAATCAAAATAAGTCAAATATTGATTCAGAGGTATGCAGTGGAAATGAAGAATCGGATGAGGTCATATGATGAATAGGAAGAAGTATTAAGGTCAGGACGAGAATAACGCTGGTGCAGATGTGGCTCCAGCCTGAACGGTTCTGCAGAGCGAGCTGCCATCCCAGCGGTTCTTCCCTCAGACAATGCAGTGTGGGTCACAGTGGAAGTGTTCCTCGTGTTCCCTCACCCCGGGGAACCTCTTCCATTTAGCATAACCCTGAACCACGGCCTTCATTGTAGATGTCAGTAGATACTTTAAGGTGGCTGGAGGAGATGCCCCCAGTGTGGATGGAGTGAAAGGCCCAGGTCAAACATCTAGTCCGCAGGTGCGATGTTGGGTTTGAGGGAATGTGCTGCTGTTGGCACTCCAGGCCAGCGGGGACACCCACGACGCTGCCAGGGCCTTTCTACAGACATTCCCCAATTCCATGTCCTGACCATGTAGCACTGAGAATGTCTTTCCATGGAGCTTTGAGCTCTCACTCCAAAAAAACGAAAAAGTCCCAAGATGGTGAAACGACGATGGAAGAGATGGAAGAGAATACCCAGAGAGAGTTGGGAGAGCAGTGCATGCTGGGAGCCAGAGTGCTCTGCGGTGAAGTGTGTTGACAGGACCAGAGTCCGACAGCGGCTCTGGCAGACAGACTCCTGACTGACTGTGGTGACATTCTCACTTCACTGAGTCATCATGCGTTGCTCACACACCACCGTCTGATTCAGAGGACGAATCAGAACACAGCACACACTCACACACTCACACACTCACACACTCACACACACACACACTCACACACTCACGCACTCACGCACACACACACTCACGCACAACACCTCTGCCACACGTGTGTAGGAGAGGTGGTGCAGGTGGAGCGTATTCTCACTGTGTGGGGTTCTATCAACAATTCATTTGAGCTCCGGAGCCCCTTAATCCCTTCCACTTTAATCATCTGTCCAGGGTGTGTGTGTGTGTGTGTGTGTGTGCCCCCCCTGGATGGAACACTATCTAGGGCACGTTACACTCATTTGCTCACACAGCCAGTGGAGGTGTCTGCTCCAAAACCCCTGAATGTGCTGGAGCGTCATGCTCCTCAGGAGCTTCTTCATCCTCGCTGTCCCCTTCTCCTTGTCATACAAGGTGAAGGGGACAGCTCCCGGCCGTGCGGGACGTGTCCCTGCGATCCTCTGCCGTGCGGCGCGTGACGCGAGGGAACACAAGACTACAGCTGGACCCGCTGTTGTCTGGGCAGGCTGGACCGAGCCTTAACAACATCTCTGTCCTTCTCTTCACTACCTCCCACACAAACCCTCCTTCCTCACGCACCTCATCTGATTATTGGGAGTGAAAGAGAGAGTGATAGGGAGAGAGAGAGAGAGGGTGGGAGGAAAATATTGAGAGAGAAAGAGAGAGAAAGTAAAGGAGATAGAGAGAGAAAGAGAGATGAAAGGGGGAGGGGATTCCTCTCTAGTGTGTGTGCATGGTTACTGATGGATAGAGCTGGAAGAGGAGGAGAGGAGGAAACAGATGGAGGAGTGCTTGTAGCGATGACAGAGAGACAGAGAGACAGAGAGACAGTATAGTGGATGATTTGAGGACCGCAGGGTTTCTCTTGATATCTGCCCTGGTCTGTCCCTCCCTGGTCATCGTTGTGGTTCCCTTGCCCTGGCCTCTCTCTGTCTCTCGTTCTCTCTCTCTCTCTCTTGTTCTCTCCCTCTGTCTCTCGTTCTCTCTCTCTCTCTTGTTCTCTCCCTCTGTCTCTCGTTCTCTCTCTCTCTCTTGTTCTCTCTCTCTGTCTCTCGTTCTCTCTCTCTCTCTCTTGTTCTCTCCCTCTGTCTCTTGTTCTTCTCCGTCCTCCTGTTCTCTCTCTCTCTCTCTGTCTCCATCTCTACTCCTGTGATTTTTTTCCCTATATTTTGCTTTTTGTTTGAAGAAACTTTGTTTGTGAGTCAGAATCCGATTGTGTGTGTGGGAGTGTGTGTAGCCGTATGTGCACAGTATGTAATAGTTTGGCCTGTTATATTCACTTGATTATTGATCCAATTAATTCATATATTTCATTTTCTCACCTCCCCCCACTCTGTTACACAGACACACATCAGTCTGCATTATCATTTCATATCACCACCATCATTTACAGTATGTGGCAAATGTAGACATTTAGGCCTGAATATCACACATATACATACATATATATACATGTGTGTCTATGTGTGTACCATGCATGTGTGCAGGTGTGCAAGAGGGCTGCTGGTGGGTTATCGACTTGCTCTGCTCTAATCCTTCCCATGGTTTGACCTCAGAATGTCACCTGCTGCTCATTGTCCTGTCACATCACTCCTCTTCTCCTGCAGCCCCTCTCCGTAGCCCCCTCTCTGTAGCCCCTCTCTGTAGCCCCTCTCTGCAGCCCCTCTCCGTAGCCCCTCTCTGTAAGCCCCTCTCTGTAGCCCCTCTCTGTAGCCCCCTCTCTGCAGCCCCTCTATGTAGCCCCTCTGTAGCCCCTCTCTGTAGCCCCTCTCTGTAGCCCCTCTCTGTAGCCCCTCTGTAGCCCCTCTCTGCAGCCCCTCTCTGTAGCCCCTCTCTGCAGCCCCTCTCTGCAGCCCCTCTATGTAGCCCCCCTCTATGTAGCCACTTACTTCTCCTCCTGAGTCCACTCAGCCCCCCGGCTCACACCCTCCCTGCATCTCCGGCTGGCCCTCGGAGATCTGCGGCTCCTAATCCTCCTGTGTGGCACTTAGCTGGGATAAAGCCTCCTCCATCCCTTCTCCTTATTACAGGTTCCAAAGTGCCACCTACTCTGCAGTCCCCTCCCTGTTCCTACCCACTCTGTTCTCTCTGAGGGGCCTACACTATCTGCTACAGTATCTACTATAGTATCTACTACTGTATCTACTAGAGCTACAGTATCTACTACAGTATCCTACTACTGTATCTACTAGAGCTACAGTATCTACTACTGTGTCTACTACTGTATCTATTAATGTATCTACTAGAGCTACAGTATCTACTACTGTA
The DNA here is from genome assembly GCA_036785325.1 of Urophycis tenuis. NCBI lineage: Eukaryota > Metazoa > Chordata > Actinopteri > Gadiformes > Phycidae > Urophycis > Urophycis tenuis. The sequence continues at coordinate 844,262 of JAXIVH010000010.1, read as the reverse complement.
TCTACTACTGTATCTACTAGAGGTACAGTATCTACTACAGTATCTACTACTGTATCTACTAGAGCTACAGTATCTACTACAGTATCTACTACTGTATCTACTAGAGGTACAGTATCTACTACTGTATCTACTAGAGCTACAGTATCTACTACAGTATCTACTACTGTATCTACTAGAGCTACAGTATCTACTACAGTATCTTCTACTGTATATGCTACTGTATCTACTAGAGCTACAGTATCTACTACTGTATCTGCTACTGTATCTACTAGAGCTTACAGTATCTACTACTGTATCTACTACTGTATCTACTAGAGCTACAGTATCTACTACTGTATCTACTACAGTATCTACTAGAGCTACAGTATCTACTACAGTATCTACTACTGTATCTACTACTGTATCTACTAGAGATACATTATCTACTACAGTATCTACTACTGTATCTACTAGAGATACATTATCTACTACAGTATCTACTACTGTATCTACTAGAGCTACATTATCTACTACAGTATCTACTACTGTATCTATCGATCTATCATCTCCATCCATCTGCAGTTTTGCCGCAGAAAGAAAAGAGGCTGCATTTAGGTGGTAGAGAGACCATACCTGGAGGACAGGTAGAAGAGAGAGAGCACCAGAGTGAGAGAGAGAGAGAGGGAGAGAGAGAGAGAGAGAGAGAGAGGAGAGAAGGAGAGGGAGTGAGAGAGAGAGAGAGAGAGAGAGAGAGAGAGAGGAGAGAAGAGAGAGAAGAGAGAAGAAGAGAGTGAGAGAGAGGGAGAGGAGAGAGGGAGAGAGAGGGAGAGAGAGATGGCGCTAACAGAGATCTACATGCACTGCGACATCAGCCATGCCGAGGGTAGAGCTGGGTGTTGACACCCTGACACATGATACTGAGGGAGAGAAACTGAGGGAGAGAAACTGAGGGAGAGAAACTGAGGGAGAGAAACTGAGGGAGAGAAACTGAGGGAGAGAAACTGAGGGAGAGATACTGAGGGAGAGAAACTGAGGCAGCAGGGAGACGAATGGGCTGCTCTCTCAAATGGACTCATTGATTTCCGATTGAAGAGTACGGGCCGAGGCTGAGGAGAACCTATCAGGGGGAGGGCTGAGGAGAACCTATCAGGGGAGGGCTGAGGAGAACCTATCAGGGGAGGGCTGAGGAGAACCTATCAGAGGAGGGCTGAGGAGAACCTATCAGGGGAGGGCTGAGGAGAACCTATCAGAGGAGGGCTGAGGAGAACCTATCAGGGGAGGGCTGAGGAGAACCTATCAGAGGAGGGCTGAGGAGAACCTATCAGGGGAGGGCTGAGGAGAACCTATCAGGGGAGGGCTGAGGAGAAACCTATCAGAGGAGGGCTGAGGAGAACCTATCAGAGGAGGGCTGAGGAGAACCTATCAGGGGAGGGCTGAGGAGAACCTATCAGAGGGAGGGCTGAGGAGAACCTATCAGAGGAGGGCTGAGGAGAACCTATCAGAGGAGGGCTGAGGAGAACCTATCAGAGGGAGGGCTGAGGAGAACCTATCAGAGGAGGGCTGAGGAGAAACCTATCAGAGGAGGGCTGAGGAGAACCTATCAGGGGAGGGCTGAGGAGAACCTATCAGGAGGGAGGGCTGAGGAGAACCTATCAGAGGAGGGCTGAGGGAGAACCTATCAGAGGAGGGCTGAGGAGAACCTATCAGGGGAGGGCTGAGGAGAACCTATCAGAGGAGGGCTGAGGAGAACCTATCAGAGGAGGGCTGAGGAGAACCTATCAGGGGAGGGCTGAGGAGAACCTATCAGGGGAGGGCTGAGGAGAACCTATCAGAGGAGGGCTGAGGAGAACCTATCAGGGGAGGGCTGAGGAGAACCTATCAGAGGAGGGCTGAGGAGAACCTATCAGGGGAGGGCTGAGGAGAACCTATCAGAGGAGGGCTGAGGAGAACCTATCAGAGGAGGGCTGAGGAGAACCTATCAGAGGAGGGCTGAGGAGACGCAGCCGGGGGAGGGGAGGAGGAGGAGCTGCTCTCAGGTTGGTAAGATAACCAGGTGACTTGTTACCGACGGTCACAAAATACTAATACAACACGAAATACTAATCATAAAACAAACGCGTGAATGTGAGAAATGTGTGAGTTTAGCATACTGTACTGTATTGCTCTGCCATTGCCGCCTCATCCGTGAGGTCCTCTAGATGCTGATGTTCTCCAGCCCTGAGGACCACCAGGCTTCATAGCGTGGTCCACTGAGTGGTCATCTCAGCTGCTGAACAATACCTTAGTTGCAGCGTTGCTCTGGGTTTGCCTGCTCTGCTTGCAGGCTCGGTATTCTAAGAACAATTCTATTCTATTTTGAAGTCTTTGACTACTGAAAAATAAATACGCCCTTATTTGACTCAAGGGTTAGCCTACTTCGCTTGCTATTGAGGGAACATTTGGAAATGTACTGCAGTTCCCACGTCTACTGTTCAACTCAATATTTTGAGGGGAGAGGTGGAAACTCTTCCTTTACAAGTATTAGGTATGAAACATATGATTACGATACTATATACTTATATACTACGATACTATATACTATGACTATACTATCTATCTATCTTATCTATGTATTGATAGTCACTTGTACTTTTTAGTTTGTGTGCATATCTTTCTCATATTTTGCGTGTGTGTGTGAGAGTGAGTGAGAGAGCGCCAGATAAAGACATACAAAGACAGAGAGAGAAAGAGAGAGAGAGAGAGAAGAGAGCATGTGTGATTGTACTAGTGTGTTGCTCTCTTAATGCTCTCTGTAATCACAGCTTTAACCTGTCGACTAGGAGTGTGTACGTGTGTTTGTGTGTGTGCGTATGTGTGTGTACGTGTGTGCGTGTGCATGTGCGTGTTTGTTTGCGTGTGCGTGCGTGCCTGTGTGTGTGTGCGTATGTGCATGCACGTGCGTGCGTGTATGTGTATGTGTGTGTGTGTGTGTCTGTGTGTGTGACATTAAAGCCCTCATTAGCACTGTAATGCTGCTCCAATGTCACTGAGAGAACATCAACAACCCAAACCTCTGCTGCTGCATCAAACACACCCTGTTTCCTCCGCTGTGTGTGTCTGTAAAGACAGAGAACGAGAGAGAGAGGGGGACGGAGACTAGTGAACAGAAAAGGATGAATCATGGAAGTAGAAAGCTAACCTGAAAAAAAAGTGAGACTTAAGTCTTAAGTGATTTCTATGATCTGTTCTATTTTTGTTATTTTTAATGTAGTCATTGACTCTTGTGATAAAAATGATATCTCAAAAAGTAAGAGCACTTGATTTAATAGCATGCACAATAAAGTAATATAGAGCAAGTGTTATGTGATTTATAGCATATAATGAATGCCCCGTCTCTTCCTTTCCTGGACCAATTTTCATTAAAAGTCTGGGTCCCTCTTTTTTAAATAGACACAGTATTTAATGTAGCTCTCTGCTGAAGTTGGGCACGATGGATGAGCCAGAGAAGAGTTGGAGTAAACCATTCGTTAGGAAGGAGGAAGAGACAGGTTGCTATGGTAACAGCAGCGGGCTCACTGAGAGCGAGCGGCCGAGAGAGGGGAGAGAGAGGGGACAGAAACCTACAGAGGACCACAGATAAATGACAGGACTCCAGCAGGAGTGTGACCAGCGCCAGGCCCTAGCCAAAGATGTCGGCCATATTGCTGTGGGTCCAGGCTGGCTGTCTGCTCCCAGCCATGCCCCTTTGCTCAGCCAGCATCTTTCTTTGTAGGCTTTCCCAGACAGCGTTTTGTGAGCCCTGCAGGTGGGAACCACAGCCAGGCCGCTGAGGCCCCCCAGCACGTCAACCGGACCACTGAGCTCCGGTTCCACAGAGCGTGGGAGAACTGGGTCAGACTCACCGACCGGTCCCACACTTCCTGGTTCAACACCGCCCAGGCCAATCAGGACAGACAAACTCTGCAGCCTGCCGCGCTGTTTGCTTCACTCCATTCCTCCGTCTTCCTTGGGAGAAGGGTGGAATAGAGCCAGCGTAGCGCCATTCATTTGTTAGGCTTCACGCGCGCTCCGTAGCTTGCTTTGACATAGATAATCAGTGATCTCCTGGAGGATAGCGTTATCTCCGTGGCTTATTTACGGATACCAATGTTCTCTGCTGTTCAGGACCACACTGCTGTGATAATATGCTATCAAGTTATGCTATTATGTCATGCTATCACGCTATGCTATCACACTACGCTATCACGCTATGCTATCACGTGTGGTGTATTATTGAGGACACCATGAAGACCCCATGAAGACACCATGAAGACACCATGAACACCCCCACAGAGGGAAAGACGGACACAGAGACAGAGGGGTTCCACAGAGCTGCTCCACGCTGTCCGCCTGATGCAGAGCCGTGGTCTCTGAGAGGCAGCTCCAGGGAGGACACCTTTCCCAGGTCACCGGCGAGACGCACGGCCAGGCTGAGGGGGCGGGGCCGTGGGTCTGGGGTGAGGGGGGCGGGGGCCGAGGGGCGGGGCCCTGGGTCTGGGGCGAGGACCGGCTGCTGTTGCTGTCCTGCATTTTTTCATCAGCTGGAAACGGGCTGCTCTTCATCTTCCTCTGCGCTGGCTCCTGGTGCCGCCCGCTGTCTTCCCAGTGTTTGGCAAAATGAAACTCTCAAGTGCCGAATGCCCTTCAGTGCGGCTCTGTTGCTGCAACGTGGGGAAAAGCAGCGCGATGTGAAGTAGATATTGTGTCTGGGCTTCCAGGCAGGGGAGGTGCCGTCCAGAGGGTGCTGGCTGAGGACAGACTTAAAGACGCCAGCGTTTTGCTATGAAGTGAGGGTGGAATATCTGATGTTTTCTCTAAGATGCAATCAATTGAAATGGCCTGGTCACGTAACACAAGGAAGAGATAATGTGTGAGATAATGGCCTTCTCGACATGCCCTTGTAAATCGGCTTTTCATCTGTAATTCCCAAAACAAGGGTTGACATATTGTGTGTTCTGTCTAAGCACCGTCCTTGACAGAGAGGGGTTCAGACGTCTGGTGAAGGCAGGATGCTGCACTGGATCCAGGGGCCAATCTGTGTATTTGGAATTTATTTTCAACTCCAAGGACAAGATGTCCTTCAGTTTCAGTTGAGACTGAATTCTACTCACTGTGTCTTTCAGCTAGTTGCTCAGGGGTCCTCAGGACTGGAGGAACGCTGGAGCAGCCAGACTTTATTAACAGGCCTTGTTTATATTTAGACCTGTTTAAGATGCCGGCGCTGCAATGGACCCCAGAGCGTTTTATTGCAGCTGAAACGAAGCCATTGTGGAGCCCGGCAAACAAGCCTTTATGGAGCATCAGGGCTGCCTTCGTATTGTGCAGGTAAAGAGTCGACAGACTCTTCATTCACACAGAGATGGATTGATTACCGCCGCTTTGTTCTGGAGACGGGGCTGTGCAGAGCTGAGTCATAACCACCTTTCCCCAGTAGAAGTGAGATGATGAAATTACAGGAGAAGCAGCATTCTGTGGCGTGGAATGTCTGTGTCCTTCTCCACATTTAATGGCACTGCTGTTTACACAAAGAGCTCTGAGTTTACAGAGACAGAATCTAACGCTTATATCTGAATGTATTTTGAAAGGTCAAAGGGCGAGAAAACAGCCATCTTTAGGTAGAAGCAATCAGAGCGGGATCCTCAAGGGACGCAGGGAACCCTCTGCTTCATCAGTCAAGGCATCCAGGATCCTTCAGGATGGAAGGCATCCAGGATCCTTCAGGAATGGAAGGCATCCAGGATCTTCAGGATGGAAGGCGTCCAGGATCCTTCAGGATGGAAGGCATCCAGGATCCTTCAGGATGGAAGGCGTCCAGGATCCTTCAGGATGGAAGGCGTCCTGGATCCTTCAGGATGGAAGGCATCCAGGATCCTTCAGGATGGAAGGCATCCAGGATCCTTCAGGATGGAAGGCGTCCAGGATCCTTCAGGATGGAAGGCGTCCTGGATCCTTCAGGATGGAAGGCATCCAGGATCCTTCAGGATGGAAGGCATCCAGGATCCTTCAGGATGGAAGGCATCCAGGATCCTTCAGGATGGAAGGCATCCAGGATCCTTCAGGATGGAAGGCGTCCAGGATCCTTCAGGATGGAAGGCGTCCTGGAGCTGCTGGGCAGCACGGCTCAGCCACGCCAGACAGGCTCACAGTGATTGCTTCACGCGTGTCAATGTGGACTTTTATTTACTTGTTTATTTCAGCCCGAGCCCACAAACAATCTCCGCAGTGTTTTGGAATCTTCTGGTCTCCCAGATTACACGTTGTGTTGTGGGTAGCAATGTTGTTTGTGTTTCATTTCTATCATTTTTCTTCGGCTTTCCTCCGCATAGCATTTTTGAGAAAAGGTTCAGCAAGAAAGATCTGTAGAGTCCAAGGTGTGTTTGTGTGTGTGTCCGGAACGGTGCATGTGTGTGTGTGTGTGTGTGTGTGTGAGTGTGTGTGTGTGTGTGTGTGTGTGTGTGTGTGTGTGTGTGTGTGTTTGTGTGTGTGTGTGTGTGTGTGTGTGTGTGTTTGTGTGTTTGTGAGGTTTGAGGACAGTGTGTGGTCAGCCGTGTCCCTCTGAGACACTGAGCCTTCAGACTGAGGCCTCGCTGGCCACAGGGACATCATGTTAGGACATGTCATCATGTTAGGACATGTCATCATGTTAGGACATGTCATCATGTTAGGACATGTCATCATGTTAGGACATGTCTAATGTGCCCCCCCTGCTCAAGGGTTCTCCCCAACAGAAACTGTTGTCCTAATGGTTCATTTCCTTTAAACCTTGATTGTATTGAATCAAGTGAGATATCTTAATTGTCATCTTAACAACTCTGATGACCAATGGATTTTGTTCCATATCATGTGGCAGAAGAGTATATTTAGTTACATATGTTTACTGAATTTCTCCATGCAACGCTACACACACACACGGGGATTTGAAATTCAAATGTTCTCTGTAATACCATTCTCTCAAATGAAATCGAGCAAAACTAATTTTCCCATGAAGAAAATCTTTGAATATTCAGGTCCATGTTTCTCTAGAGTCTCGCACTGTTGAAGGGAGGAAATGGGGGAGGGGGGGAGGACGGGGTGAGAGCCCTCCCCCCGTGAGGCTGAACACTGCGCGTCAGAGGCCTCTTCATGAGCGCTGTGATGGAAGGCCCTGGTCCTCCCTGGTCCTCCCTGGTCCTCCCTGGTCCTCCCTGGTCCTGTCTGGTCCTCCCTGGTCCTCCCTGGTCCTCCCTGGTCCTCCCTGGTCCTCCCTGGTCCTCCCTGGTCCTGTCTGGTCCTCCCTGGTCCTATCTGGTCCTCCCTGGTCCTCCCTGGTCCTATCTGGTCCTCCCTGGTCCTCCCTGGTCCTCCCTGGTCCTCCCTGGTCCTCCCTGGTCCTCCCTGGTCCTGTCTGGTCCCTCCCTGGTCCTATCTGGTCCTCCCTGGTCCTCCCTGGTCCTATCTGGTCCTCCCTGGTCCTCCCTGGTCCTGTCTGGTCCTCCCTGGTCCTCCCTGGTCCTGTCTGGTCCTCCCTGGTCCTCCCTGGTCCTGTCTGGTCCTGTCTGGTCCTCCCTGGTCCTGTCTGGTCCTGTCTGGTCCTCCCTGGTCCTCCCTGGTCCTGTCTGGTTCTCCCTGGTCCTGTCTGGTCCTGTCTGGTCCTGTCTGGTCCTCCCTGTCCTCCCTGGTCCTCCCTGGTCCTGTCTGGTCCTCCCTGGTCCTCCCTGGTCCTGTCTGGTCCTGTCTGGTCCTCCCTGGTCCTCCCTGGTCCTGTCTGGTTCTCCCTGGTCCTGTCTGGTCCTGTCTGGTCCTGTCTGGTCCTCCCTGTCCTCCCTGGTCCTCCCTGGTCCTGTCTGGTCCTCCCTTGTCCTCCCTGGTCCTATCTGTCCCAGCCCACCGTGGGGCCTGCAGAGGGCTGCTGGGGGGGGGGGGGGGGGGGGGGGGGGGGGGGGGGGGATGGTACTGAGGGGGGAGGTGGTGCTGAGGGGGGAGGAGGTACTGAGGGGGGAGGTGAGGATTGATGGGGCTGAAGGGATTTGGGGGAATGCAATGATTTGTCATCTGTAGCCAGCGGGTCGTGGTCGGCCTCATTATCAAGTCAGACCGCCAGTATCCATACTGTTGGGCTATCAGCCTGGATCCAATTTCACATCCACAGCGCCAGAGTCAGGTACCACCAGGAGGAGCGGCGGGCCAAACTCATTATCAGGCTATTTGGTTGTCTGTCAGTCAGCAGCTGGAATGAAGGCCAATGTTCTGGAAATACTGTCCACATTTCTGGTTGAATATCAGCTGAATTAAGGACTTAACTGCTAAATGAACTCACAGAAGGGGTGACATCTATTTTAGGCGTTAATATCATCTTTTGTGCATTGGAACACCGTTAAAACACTGTTTACACCAAACAGCAGGCAGTCTCCAGATGTTCCTCACTGGGAACATCAGGACAGCCTAACAGAACTGTTTTGGTATCGAACGTCACAATGAGACCTGAGTGATCAGGACAACACTTGTCTGATAGTTGAGGAAAACAAAACCTTCTGTTGGTTCTGCTGAAGATAGACAGCAGGTACCTCCACTCATAGCATCACTGCTTTTCATCCACGAAATGAAAACGTTCTTTGAGCCTGATGTTCTGCGTTGCCAAGGAAACGTGGGGTTGATGTTCTGTTGGATCGGTTGGACTTGTGGCCCTCTGAGGTGTTAGAAGGCAGAGAGTCCTGTTAGAAAATAACACACACTTGGAACCTTATTGACCCATCAGAACCAGGAGTTATTGACCCATCAGAACCAAGAGTTATTGACCCATCAGAACCAAGAGTTATTGACCCATCAGAACCAAGAGTTATTGACCCATCAGAACCAGGAGTTATTGACCCATCAGAATCAAGTATTATTGACTCATCAGAACCAAGTTCAAAGTTCACCTGAAACCTGCATAAACATCCATCCTCTAACACCCCCCCCCCCCCCAAAAAAAAAAAAAAAAAAAAAAAAACTAAACTAAACCCCTCCCCTCATGCTCTTGTATGTTGTACGTCTTGGCACTTCAATCGCTCTTTGTAACTTGGCACTTAGTCAGAGATGTTTACTATCAATGTACTATTACTATCGATGTATACTAGCAATGGTTAACCTACCAAATGAAATGCTTGAAACTTGTTCTGGTGACATTCTCACGTATTAGCAGCAATGAAATGTTTCACCTTCTTCAGACAACTGTAAGTCGCTTTTGATTAAAGTGTCTGCTAAATGTCCTCAATGTAATGTAAATTGACCCATCAGAATCAAGAATTATTGACCCATCAGAATCAAGTATTATTGACCCATCAGAATCAATAATTATTGACCCATCAGAATCAATAATTATTGACCCATCAGAATCAAGAATTATTGACCCATTAAAATCAAATATTATTGACCCATCAGAACCCTGTATAACTGGGGCGGCAGTAGCTCAGTGGGTAGAGCAGGTGGACGGAGCGGCTCGTCCTCTAACCGTAGGGTTGGGTTGGGTTAGGGTTAGGGGTTAGGGGGGTGGCAGTAGCTCACTGGGTAGAGCAGGTGGACAGAGCGGCTCGTCCACTAACCGTAGGGTTGGGTTGGGTTAGGGTTAGGGGTTAGGGGGGTGGCAGTAGCTTAGTGGGTAGAGCAGGTGGACGGAGCGGCTCGTCCACTAACCGTAGGGTTGGGTTGGGTTAGGGTTAGGGGTTAGGGGGGTGGCAGTAGCTCAGTGGGTAGAGCCGGTGGACAGAGTGGGTCGTCCACTGACCGTAAGGTCGGCGGTTCGATCCCCTTAACCCCCTCCTCCAACTGTCCACATGTCGAACCCCACAAATGTACTGATTGTAAGTTGCTTTGGACAAAAGCGTCTGCTAAACGCCCCCTTTAACTGACCCATCAGAACGCCGTGTTAGTGACCCATCAGAACCTGTACTATGCTGTGGTACCAGGCGAGTGCAGGGCAGAGGGTGCGGCCCACCACAGACGTGGGTCCCCCCCTCCCCTATTCCCCGGCCTCCCGTCTGTTCTGTCTCTCATCTCTTACCCCTCTACCCCTCCCCCCCCCGGGGGCAGGAGACGGGCAGGCACTCAGCGGGGCTGGGGAGCATGTGTGCTACGCTAACATCATGCACTCCCCTCTACACTACGCTAACATCATGCACTCCCCTCTACGCTATGCTAACATCATGCACTCCCCTCAACCGCTACGCTAACATCATGCACTCACCTCTACGCTATGCTAACTTAATGCACTCCCCTCTACGCTACGCTAACATCATGCACTCACCTCAATGCTACGCGAACATAATGCACTCCCCTCTACGCTACGGCAACATCATGCACTCACCTCTACGCTACGCTAACATCATGCACTCACCTTTACACTACGTTAACATCATGCACTCCACGCTAACATCATGCACTCCCGTCTACGCTATGCTAACATCATGCACTCCCCTCCACACTATGATACCATCATGCACGCCCCTCTACGCTATGCTAACATCATGCACTCCCATCCACACTATGCTAACATCATGCACTCCCCTCTACGCTATGTTACATTTACATTTAGGGCATTTAGCAGATGCTTTTGTCCAAAAGCGACTTACAATCAGTACATTTGTCATACATTTGTGGGGGTTCGACATGTGGACAGTTGGAGGTGGGGATTGAAGCGCCAACCCTCCGGTGAGTGGACGACCCGCTCTACCCTCTGAGCTTCTGTCGCCCCACAAGGAACACAGCATGTACACAAGAGCACAGTGGATAGCGTATGTTAACAGAATGCACAATCAATGTTGTATGCTAGCAGAACGCACAGGGAATAGATTATGCTTGCGCAGCGCACAGTAAACACATGCTATGAGAGCGCCAGGTATTCAGCGTGTGAGAACAGTGGGGTGTGACTAAGGTATGCTAACATCTATGCTATCCTAACATCATCAATCATGCTATGCAAACATCATGCACTCTCCTCTACACTGTGCTAACATCATGCACACCCCTCTACACTATGCTAACATCATGCATGCCCCTCTACACTATGATAACATACACGACCCTCTACACTATGATAACATCATGCACGCCCCCTCTACACTATGCTAACATCATGCACGCCCCTCTACACTGTGCTAACATCCTGCATGCCTCTCTACACTATGCTAACATCATGCACTCTCCTCTACGCTATGCTAACATCATGCACGCCCC
>JAXIVH010000010.1:825575-828075 GCA_036785325.1 Urophycis tenuis | reverse complement strand
TCATCACTACCGAGGCCAGCGGAAACTCACCGTTGGAGAGCAGGGCGTGCCTTTCACCTGGTGCACGGGAACACATCCCTGTATTCCAGGTCCAGGTCCAGATCCAGGTCCAGATCCAGGTCAAGGTCCAGGTCCAGGTCAAGGTCCAGGTCCAGAACCAGGTCCTGGTCCAGGTCCAGGTCAAGGTCCAGGTCAAGGTCCAGGTCCAGATCCAGGTCCAGGTCCAGGTCCAGGTTCAGGTCCAGGTCCAGGTCCAGGTCCAGGTTCAGGTTCAGGTCCAGGTCCAGGTCCATGTCCAGGTCCAGGTCCAGGTCCAGGTCCAGGTTCAGGTCCAGGTCAGGTTCAGGTCCAGGTCCAGGTCCAGGTCCAGGTCCATGTTCAGGTTCAGGTCCAGGTCCAGGTTCAGGTTCAGGTCCAGGTCCAGGTCCAGGTTCAGGTTCAGGTTCAGGTTCAGGTTCAGGTCCAGGTCCAGGTTCAGGTTCAGGTCTTCAATGTGGCTCAGAACAATAGGGTCGGACTGGCTTGGTGCTGCAGCTGTGTGATTTGTTCTGGAAATAGACAAAACATTTCAGTATCAAGAGAAACACGCTGGGACGCCCTGGTGTGGCATGCGTGTGTGCATGCGTGTGTGGATGCGTGTGTGCATGCGTGTGGATGCGTGTGTGGATGCGTGTGTGCATGCGTGTGTGGATGCGTGTGTGCATGCGTGTGTGCATGCGTGTGTGCATGCGTGTGTGCATGCGTGTGTGGATGCGTGTGTGCATGCGTGTGTGGATGCGTGTGTGCATGCGTGTGTGCATGCGTGTGTGCATGCGTGTGTGGATGCGTGTGTGCATGCGTGTGCGGTGGACGTGGGGCGGAGACACAGGCCCTCCAGGCTCCGTGGAGTAGCCCTCTCAGGTCAGCAGGGCCATCAGTACAACCGCTCAACACCTGAGGAGCGTGCAGATGAGGAGATCCATGCATGTTTCACCTCATCTGGTCAGAAGCAAGTGATTGTTTGAATGAAAAACTTTCAAACGTCCACCCTTAGGAAGAAGAGCAGTACATTAAATGTATGATATTATCTTTACATTCATTGTTGAAGATAAAGTGTGTCACTCATGACATTCATATCCTGGATGCACAAACAAGGCAGAATATTTTAGACATTAGTGACAGGTAGTATGTATCATGTTCACGTAGCCTGCTCGCAGTACACAAGCAAAAAGGCAAATGTTGGATTAATTCAATCAGAACCAGTGACTCCTGTGAGCTAACGTGCTAACGGCCCCTCCATCAGGTGTGCTGCGCTATTCGCTGAATCGTGTATTTCTCGGTTCTGCACGCATACGTGGTCAACACGGTGCCTCAGTCAGCAGGCGGAACGTGACCCACACGCCCCCCCCGAGCTGTAGACACCGGCCACACCCCCGGACCGCCTGCCCCTGCCCCGCCTCCTGCCTCGCCTCCTGCCCCTGCCCCGCCTCCTGTACCGCCCCCTGCCCGCCTCCTACCCCGCCTCCTGCACCGCCCCCTGCCCCACCTCCTGCCCCGCCTCCTGCCCCTGCCCCGCCTCCTGCCCCGCCTCCTGCCCCTGCCCCACCTCCTGCACCGCCCCCTGCCCCACCTCCTGCCCCACCTCCTGCCCCTGCCCCGCCTCCTCAGGCACCCTGAGTGCCTGTCAGCCGGCCGCCACGCCCCGTAAAGCGCCGTGTCCTCCACGCTGCTCCCCAGGGTGCTGCTCTCCTCAAGGGCCTGCTGCTGGGGGGAGGCAGGACCACCCGGGGGCCGCGTGGCCTGGAGGACCCCCAAGGGTGGAGTGAGGGGTCCCACTTCCTGTCTGTGTGAGTGTGTGTGTGTGCGTGTGCGTGTCGTGTTGTGTGTGTGTGTGTGTGTGTGAGTGTGTGTGTTTGTGTGTCTGTGTGTGAGAGTGTGTGTGTGTGTCTGTGTGTGCGTATCTGTGTGTGTGTCTGTCTGTGTGTGTGTCTGTGTGTGAGAGTGTGTGTGTGTGTGTCTGTGTGTGCGTGTCTCTGTGTGTTTGTGTGTGTGTGCGTGTCTGTGTGTGTGTGTGTGTGTGTGTGTGTGTGTGAGAGTGTGTGTGTGTGTGTGTCTGTGTGTGTGTGAGAGTGTGTGTGTGTGTGTTTTTGCGTGTGTCTGTGTGTGTGTGTGTCTGTGTGTGAGAGTGTGTGTGTGTGTGTGTGTCTGTGTGTGTGTGTGTGTGAGTGTCTGTGTGTGGCGGCTGTTTCAGGTTTGTGTTTGTGATCTAAAGCTTGCAGTCTTTAGAATAGATTCATGTGAGCATCAGTAGTCACACTGACAGGCTAGATGTTCCACTCAAACCACACAACACAAACCACACAACCAGGCTAGATGTTCCACTCAAACCACACAACACAAACCACACAACACAACCACACAACACAAACCACACAACACAACCACACAACACAACCACAAAACACAAACCACACAACACAAACCACACAACACAAACCACACAACACAACCACAAACACTA
>JAXIVH010000010.1:808075-820575 GCA_036785325.1 Urophycis tenuis | reverse complement strand
TGGGACATGTGTGCGTGTGGGACATGTGTGCGTGTGCCTGGTCATGATGGCGGTGGTGTTTACTGGTACAGTGTGGCCTCAGTAAATCAGGCTCCTTCCTCTCCCCGTCACTTCCTGATCCACTCTGGGTTGATTTAATAGCCCTGGGGGACCTATAATACAACCATGGATGCTCTCTGGACTCGGCTCACCAGGCCTGCCATAAATTCAATCAGTTACCAGTTAGAGCACCTGTGTGGGAGTTGGCTTTGAATGTTTATGTGTTTCCCCGTTTAAATGTCTTTAAATGTCTTTAAATGTCTTTGTGTCTGAGCCTCTTTTCCACTCCATATTCCATATTTCCATATTATCATAATCCTGAACATGATGTAACTATGGGGACCAATATGAGTGGTTTTTATGAATCATAAGAACAGCGCTGAGCTATGATCTCATGGCTCCAGTGAAGGCCTCCCAGACAGCGGTCAGCAGTATGAAGGTCTGACCAACAACATGTGCTCTGTCTCTGATTTGTTGGCGTGTGTGTTTGTTTATGATGTGTTCATGACGCTAAACTACGTTCTGTGCAAATGGACAATACAGGTGTGTCCCACCTTGTCTGAACAACAGCCCTAGTGGTTATCAAAAAAACTGAAGTGCCAAGTAAAAACCCTACAGTAAGCCTAAGGACCCAATTAATTTATCAATTCATGATGAATGACAATATTTGAATGAATGTGAATAGTTCATCTAATTAACTCATCGAATGTATTGATGGTCTCAGACATATATTTTTGTTATATATATATATTTTTTTTAATATATTTTTTGGAGCATTTTCAGTGTTTCAGTGTTATTATAGTGTTTATGAAGCGTAAAATGCCGTTCTCATCATCTCCCAAACACCAGGATCACCCTGAGCTGAGTGGTGGTGTTTGTGGGAGGTGGAGTGTCTCCTGCCCCGATGGGCACAGCAGGGGTGGGGGTCCTCTCCTTGCTGGGGGTCCGGCTGGAGCGCAGGACAGCCCTGACAGGTGCTGATGGTCCGCTCCGCGCCTTCCGTGGTCCTGGGCCGCGGACAATCAACAGAGTGCCGACACACATCAGTTTAGACGGCCAGGAAGTGTTTCACATCCCCTGCTACACCTCCAAACAAACCTCCACCTTTGTTATTCTGCCCAGCTTGCTGCAGCAGCTGGCGTGTGATTAGTGGTGCTGTCCTGACCTCATCACAAAACTCATTCTGCACTTTCATCCAAAGGGACTTGCTGGGAATTTTCAGAGGTGTGGTCTTTAGCAACATGTCAGTACAGTTAGTAGATTACGCCTGTTGGGGGTTCAAACCTGCAACCTTTCGGAATTAAAAGTGATTTCAGCTTTTGCCTGTATTCCATCTTTTTCTTTTTTGCTCAATTCTTATCAAGCTAAATGTTCATTTTAGTTCTGCGGTTTATAATTGATTTGGTTCCTACCCAATGGAAGTGGTTAAATAAGTTCCTTCCCCAGAGCTATTTGCAAAAAGGTAAAAAAAAAATGGTAATCTGGTCTAAAACCCGGGCTTGATTCTGCATACCAGTGATCCAAACCAGTCACACACTGGTCCTACGCACTGCAGCTGGTTTAACCTCGTCTGGGAGGAACCGGTTCTGTCTCTGGGATCTGGGTCCAGCGTCGTCATGGAAACCACTCTGTTTACCCCAGCTGATGTGTGACAGCTTCCTGTTTGCTGTCCTCTTCGGACGTTTGGCCCCGATGGCCAGGAAGCAGCAGAGCAGTAACAGAAGGAGCAGGAGGAGGTGCTCTCAGGCTGCTTTAGGAGGAGGTGCTCTCAGGGCTGCTTTAGGAGGAGGTGCTCTCATGCTGCCTCAGGAGGAGGTGCTCTCAGGGCTGCACTCAGGAGGAGGTGCTCTCAGGCTGCTTTAGGAGGAGGAGCTCTCAGGCTGCTTTAGGAGGAGGTGCTCTCAGGCTGCTTTAGGAGGAGGTGCTCTCAGGCTGCTTTAGGAGGAGGTGCTCTCAGGCTGCTTTAGGAGGAGGTGCTCTCAGGCTGCTTTAGGAGGAGGAGCTCTCAGGCTGCTTTTAGGAGGAGGTGCTCTCAGGCTGCTTTAGGAGGAGGAGCTCTCAGGCTGCCTCAGGAGGAGGTGCTCTCAGGCTGCTTTAGGAGGAGGTGCTCTCAGGCTGCTTTAGGAGGAGGTGCTCTCAGGCTGCTTTAGGAGGAGGTGCTCTCAGGCTGCTTTAGGAGGAGGTGCTCTCAGGCTGCTTTAGGAGGAGGTGCTCTCAGGCTGCCTCAGGAGGAGGTGCTCTCAGGCTGCTTTTAGGAGGAGGTGCTATCAGGCTGCCTCAGGAGGAGGTGCTCTCAGGCTGCTTTCGGAGGAGGTGCTCTCAGGCTGCTTTAGGAGGAGGTGCTCTCAGGCTGCTTTAGAGGGAGGGAGGTGCTATCAGGCTGCCTCAGGAGGAGGTGCTCTCAGGCTGCTTTCGGAGGAGGTGCTCTCAGGCTGCTTTAGGAGGAGGTGCTCTCAGGCTGCTTTAGGAGGAGGTGCTATCAGGCTGCCTCAGGAGGAGGTGCTCTCAGGCTGCCTCAGGAGGAGACCTGCATTGATTGGCCTCTAATCTCATCAGCAGATGGCGTCCATTTTTGTTGTTTTTGAGACGATGCTGACAGGGAGGAGTCGTAGCATTGGACTCACCTGACCCCCTGACCCCTGCTGACCCTCGCTATAAGCCTATCTTTATGTCTGATGTGGCCCTGACTGGGGTGTCACACACACACACCACCACACACACACACACACACACACACACACACACACACACACACACACACACAACACACATAAACACACACACACACACACACACACACACACACACACACACACACACACACACACACACACACACACACACACATACACACTCACACATGCAGACACACACACAAACACCAGCATTGTGTGTGTTTTTACTGTGAACCAACACCTCAACAAATGCTATGGCTTTTGTACATAAGTTGTGGCCTTGGGCAAAATAGTGAGGCATGAACAATCTTTCAGAATCAACCAACTCCACTGTTCTTCTGCCAGTAACTCATTTCACAATGAATAAAATGACACTCATCTGAACACGCATCGGTCAGTTGAGGTCATATCTGACCTGTCCCGTGAGCCCGTGGTCCAATCACGGCAGAACAGAACCACCGTCTCATCCGACAGCATGGTTTAGGAACGGACCCCAAGGAAATGTCTGCTCTTATAAAGTGGGGCGTCACCATCTGTCTCATTTATTCTGCACTGCAGCAGTGTGCATGGTTGTGTGTCTGCATGGGCATTCAACATGTGCTGTGTGAGTGTGTGTGTGTGTGTGTGTGTGTGTTTGTTTGCTGATTCCTGCCATTTGTCTCAGTGTCCTCTCTGTCCTCGCTGTGTTTAAGTTGAACTGACTGAATCTGGAAACTTTTAAGTTTGATGGCCTCCGTCTCCTGGCTGCTGTAGGATGAAGTCTCCCTGACAGTCCTACCGGTGTTGACATGTCTCTCGTGGTTTGAGCCATGCAGTCCTCCCACTGTCCTCCCTTCCTCCCCCTCAGTCTGTCCTCCTCTCTCGCCGTCCATCCATCTGTAGCTTCTCCCTGGTTTTATTCAGGCCTCCTTGATGTTCGCAGGGTGGAGCATGTACAGTTCCACCCTGCGACTGGAGCTTCTGTCTGTCTTGTGTTGAGATGTTCACTCTGCAGGCACACAACACAGCTCTAGCCATCAAAGACCAGATGTCTGTCGCCTGTTTTCACACTGTTGCATTGAACACGTCACGTTGGTTCACTATGGAGATCTCCTGCCTGCAGTGCATCTCATCCCAACAGAATTAGCATTGGATTAGATCCCAGCAACATCATCCACACCGCAACATGTAATGCAAGACACACACACACACACACACACACACACACACACACACACACACACACACACACACACGTTATAAAGTAGACTAAGAAGTCCAGCATTGATCAGGACCCCCTGAGAGCAGGCTGCACAGCTCTGTCATTAATATGTGATACAGGCCAAGAGAGGGGAAGCCATCTCCACTTAGCATGTTTAGACAGGAAAGCTGCTTTTATATCCTGAGTAGAATCAGAGAGAGAGAGACAGAACGAGAGTGAGAGAGACATAGAGAGAGAGAGAGAGAGAGAGAGAGAGATGAGAATGAGAGTGAGAGAGACATAGAGAGAGAGAGAGAGAGAGAGAGAGAGAGAGAGAGAGAGAGAGAGAGAGAGAGAGAGAGAGAGACAGAGACATAGTTGGGGGTGAGTCGTCTTCTGGGAGGTTTGCACACTCATTGAGCAGAGCGTGGACAGTGGACCTGCTAGACGATGGAGACATCAAGGAAGGTAGTAAACTGACAGTAATGTGCAGAACCAGGCTGTCCCGGGGAGCCCAGACCGTTGCGCCCAGTTTGTGAGCACACGTCAGCCTCTGCTGCTGATGGAGCGGCTGACTTTCAAAGGCTCCGAGAGGAGAAGGCGTGTCTCCCACCAGGAAGTCTCTCCCCAACCAGGAAGTGTCTCCCAACAGGAAGTGTCTCCCACCAGGAAGTGTCTCCCACCAGGAAGTGTCTCCCACCAGGAAGTGTCTCCCACCAGGAAGTGTCTCCCACCAGGAAGTGTCTCCCAACAGGAAGTGTCTCCACCAGGAAGTGTCTCCCACCAGGAAGTGTCTCCCACCAGGAAGTGTCTCCACCAGGAAGTGTCTCCCAACAGGAAGTGTCTCCCAACAGGAAGTGTCTCCCAACAGGAAGTGTTTCATCCTGTTGGTTTCACCGGCGGTTGCATTTGGATTTTCTCCTTGTGTTTTATTTTAATAGCAGAGAAGAAAGTGAGCAGAAGGCAGCAGTGGGTGGAGGCTCCCTGGTGGTTCTCAGTGATGTATGTATGTATGTATGTATGTATGTATGTATGTATGTATGTATGTATGTATTGTATGTATGTATGTATGTTTGTATGTATGTATGTATGTATGTATTGTATGTATGTATGTATGTTTGTATGTATGTATGTATGTATGTATTGTATGTATGTATGTATGTATGTATGTATGTATGTATGTATGTATGTATGTATGTATGTATTGTATGTATGTATGTATGTATGTATGTATTTATGTATGTATGTATGTATGTATGTATGTATGTATGTATGTATGTATGTATGTATTGTATGTATGTATGTATATATTGTATGTATGTATGTATGTATGTATGTATGTAGGTATGTATTGTATGTATGTATGTATGTATGTATTGTATGTATGTATGTATGTATGTATGTATGTATGTATGTATGTATTGTATGTATGTATGTATGTATTGTATGTATGTTATGTATGTATGTATGTATGTATGTATGTATGTATGTATGTATTGTATGTATGTATGTATTGTATGTATGTATGTATGTATGTATTGTATGTATGTATGTATGTATGTATGCATGTATGTATGTATGTATGTATGTATGTATGTATGTATTGTATGTATGTATGTATGTATGTATTGTATGTATATGATGTATTCTCTGTGTGAGCACAGTATCCCCCCGGCCCTGCGGTGTCCAGGCAGCCACGGGGGGATAAGGGACGTAGGATTGTTGGGACAAATGCTCCTGACAGATCTGCAGCAGGCTGGTGTTTATGGAGCCGCAGCATTCTGTGAGCCTCGGGGGCGGAGCGGCTGTGGTGGGGCCGGCCCCACTCTGGGATGGAAGTGTTTGTATACGGAGGACAGATCTCCAGACAGGAAGCTGTCCTTCTGAGGCCAAGCGCCACCGCAGCTCGGCCTCCGGTGTGTCCGGGGACTTCAATGCGGCAGCGTGGTCCAATCAGACGTCTCCCCCAGCCGACCCCCCTCTGCCACGCGTCCGGGGACAAACCCACGGCAGCAGCAGTGTGGAGGTGTGTGGAGAGATGGATAGAGAGGCACGTCCTCCACCCAGGGGAGGGAGGGCATTACGGCAGCTCACATGAAACACAAGAGCAACAATAATGACCGGAATAACAATAGGTATCCACAGCTAGACTGTGGATAATAATAATCATAATCATAATGACAATGATGATAGTAATAAATAACAATAGTATACAAAAAATACCCATATCAAAAATGTAAATACAATACAAAACAATACAAAATGTGAAGTTAGTTAACCTTGAGTTGTAGCTGTATATACATTTAAACCCCGGTTTCCTGTGCTGAATCTGAGCAGTAACTTCCTGTGCATTGTGTGTGTTACTGAGAATTGCTTCCCCAGAAACCCTCTGACCGCAGCCACCGGCCACATAATAGACTCATCAGAAGCAGCAGCGCTCAGCGGTGCAGCGCGCATTGTGCTCCCCCTGCGATAAACCCTGTACTCACACACATCCTGCCCTCCTGGATGTGTGTGTATGTGTGTGTGTGTGAGTGTGTTTGTGTGTGTATGTGTGTGTATGTGTGTGCACTCTTGTCCTTGTGTGTGTTTAGTTTATATGACGTAGATGAAGGAGGAGGAGGAGGAGGAGGAGGAGGAGGAGGAGGGGAAGGCAGGCACACATTGATCTCCAGGAGAGGAGCGTTCTCCCTGCTGTGTGGGAGGTGTTTTGAGGAGTGGGGTCACTCAGTCAGGATGCACACAGTGGATCCTCACAGGGAATTAAGGAATTAGTTATTCTGCTTTTCAATTTAAATGCAAATGCCAGGAATGGGCTCTCCCGAATGGAGAACAGGGACAGCAGGAGAACCAGGAGTCAATGTGTGTGTGTGTGTGTGTGTGTGTGTGTGTGTGTGTGTGTGTGTGTGTCTGTGTGTGTGTCTGTGTGCTCATACAGGAAGTGTTTCAGCCTCTCACGCTGGCTGCTTTATAGCATGTTTATAGCGTGTGCTTGTTTGGCGTCACACGTGACACACATGTGCTGTCGTCAGTCACGTCGCCAGGGGCAACCGGCGAGAGGATCACCACGTCCTCTCACACTGACCTGACAGAGGTCAGCTCTGTGTGTGTGTGTGTGTGTGTGTGTGTGTGTGTGTGTGTGTGTGTGTGTGTGTGTGTGCCATCGATATGTGAGCGTTTGAATCCTGTTCATGACACGGCTGCAGGCAGAGTATGAGTGTGTATGTATCTTATGCAACAGCCATGCGTGTGTGCACACGTGTGTGCATGTGTGCGTCCATGCATGTGTGCGTATGTGTGTGTGTTTGCGCGCATGTGTGTTGTGTGTGTGCGTGTGCGTGCGTGCGTGCGTGTGTGTGTGCGTGCGTGTGTGTGTGAATAATAAACCACCATATTGTTTTTTCACACCCTCCAGTCCATCCATAATGTCAGTGTGACCCTGCTGTCAGCACCCCCCTCCCCCCCCCTTTAGAAAATGGCCGCCCGTTCCTCTAAATTCCCAGGAGTGACTCGTACTGCCTCATTTGCATAATGGAATGGAACAGACTCATTGGGGATTGTGACTCTGCAGATTCATGCTCCAAATTTTCAATTTCATAAAAACATATTGTGGTGGTCGATGGAGCCGTGGGACACACCCCCAACACACACACACACAGGAAAATACACACACAAACACACACACACACACAATAACACATGCACACACACACGATAACACATGCACACATACACACACACACACACACACACACACACACAATAACACATGCACAGACACACACCAGAAATACACACAATTACACATGCACATACACACAGAAACACACACACGCACGGACACACACACACACACTGTACCACCACCAGACCCCTTTACTTGTGAGAGGCCGATTAAAAGGGGGACATGGGCATGGCCAAGACTACAAATGGCTTGAGAGGAAGAGGAGGGGGGATGGTAGGGAGAGGAAGATACAGCTGTGTGGTATTGAAGGAATATAGAGTGTGTGTGTGTGTGTGTGTGTGTGTGTGTGTGTGTGTGTGTGTGTGCGTGCGTGCGTGCGTGCGTGCGTGCGTGCGTGCGTGCGTGCGTGCGTGCGTGCGTGCGTGCTGTGTGTGTGTGTGTTGGGGGTGGGGATGAAGCTGTATTGGTACAGGGGAAGAGACAGGGTCTCTGATTGGGTTCAGGGCTCGCTAACGACAGGCTGAACAGGAAGTGGAAGACAAGGGACAACCTGAACATAACACAGATGCCGCGACAGGACCAGGTATCTGGACAAACCCAGTCAGAAACACAGACAGACCCTTGTACTAAGAACTGCAGAACATGTGAGTAAGATGTGGTGGAACACAGCCCACCACAGTGCTCTGAACAGAACCTCTCTCTGCTCTGTTGTTCAGCTTCGCGCGTGGATTCTGACAAGATATCACACCTTGGCCTCAAAGAATTGGACAATTGAGGTGATTTTTCCCAGTCTGAGCCGAGGAGAACACACGGAGCCACTGACGTCTACCGTCCCTCTAATGCAGCGGTGATGTTGCAGGCTGCAGTTTATTTCACAAGTTCTCACATCTGATCTGAGAAGTGTGAAGGCCCCTCCAACACAGCAGGTTGACCTCGCGTTCAGCAGGAGATCTGTGAGGAGAGAAGCTACAGAACAGAGGGATGTGTGCATCAGACAGTAAGGAGTTCATACATTGAGAACGAAAGAGGCAGCATCTGGACAGCCAGTCGGTGGTCCTCCTCGCTGAAGAGGAACGACGGGGGATTTTGTCTACGAAGGGGTAACCTTCAACCTCTGATGACCAACACGGTGCGGTCCTGCTGAAGGAGCGCTGCAGGGTTTCAGATTCAGGGAGGAGATGAAGCCTGTTGAACAGGCCTACAGAAACACAACAGCAGAGTTGATGAACAGTATTGATTTTGTGTTCAATGTTTGAGCCTATCAAAAATAATAAAGAAATATTTGTATCGTTATCGTATCCCACAATGTCAGGCTGGGCCATCAGGTCGGCCATTTATTGACTTCGCACAGCCAGCGTAATTCAGCCTGGGCTGGGACAGCTGGGCTCAGTGCAGGACAGACCCTTCACTTCAGTCATTCAGACTAAGCTGTGCATTTTACTGCAGTATTCCACACCAAACCTCCACAGTCATCGGCGACAGGCGCCACCGTGCAGGCGGCCATCTTGCTTCCTGTCACTGCGGGGCGTGGCCACGTGACCCGGCGCCCAGCTCTGATTGGAGGGCTCATTGTGGGAGGCGTGTCCGGGTCCCTGGTGCAGCCGGCCGGGGAAGCAGAGTGATGCTGCCAAGTCCATCACGGAGCAGAGCTTCATCAGCTGGCTGAAGACGCTGCTCCTCCATAAGGTGGACATGTTCCCCATTCAGAGGCTGCTCCTCCACAAGGTGGACATGTTCCCCATTCAGAGGCTGCTCCTCCACAAGGTGGACATGTTCCCCATTCAGAGGCTGCTCCTCCACAAGGTGGACATGTTCCTCATTCAGAGGCTGCTCCTCCACAAGGTGGACATGTTCCCCCATTCAGAGGCTGCTCCTCCACAAGGTGGACATGTTCCTCATTCAGAGGCTGCTCCTCCACAAGGTGGACATGTTCCTCATTCAGAGGCTGCTCCTCCAGAAGGTGGACATGTTCCTCATTCAGAGGCTGCTCCTCCACAAGGTGGACATGTTCCCCATTCAGAGGCTGCTCCTCCACAAGGTGGACATGTTCCTCATTCAGAGGCTGCTCCTCCACAAGGTGGACATGTTCCTCATTCAGAGGCTGCTCCTCCAGAAGGTGGACATGTTCCTCATTCAGAGGCTGCTCCTCCACAAGGTGGACATGTTCCTCATTCAGAGGGCTGCTCCTCCACAAGGTGGACATGTTCCTCATTCAGAGGCTGCTCCTCCAGAAGGTGGACATGTTCCTCATTCAGAGGCTGCTCCTCCACAAGGTGGACATGTTCCCCATTCAGAGGCTGCTCCTCCACAAGGTGGACATGTTCCCCATTCAGAGGCTGCTCCTCCACAAGGTTGGACATGTTCCCCATTCAGAGGCTGCTCCTCCACAAGATGGACATGTTCCCCATTCAGAGGCTGCTCCTCCCACAAGGTGGACATGTTCCTCATTCAGAGGCTGCTCCTCCAGAAGGTCGACATGTTCCCCATTCAGAGGCTGCTCCTCCACAAGGTGGACATGTTCCCCATTCAGAGGCTGCTCCTCCACAAGGTGGACATGTTCCTCATTCAGAGGCTGCTCCTCCAGAAGGTGGACATGTTCCCCATTCAGAGGCTCTTCAGGAGGAGACGTGATTAGGGCTGAGGAGCCGAAGCCCCACATGCTGGGAGGTGGTGGCCGAGATATATGGAGCAAGGTTTGGAAGTGGGGCAGAGTGCAGCCAGAGTCTCTCTCTGTCTCCTCTCTCTGTCTGTCTCTTGTTCTCTCTCTCTCTCTCCTCCTCTCCTCTCTCTCTCTCTCTCTCTCTCTCTCTCTCTTCTCTCTCTCTCCTCTCCTCTCTCTCTCTCTCTCTCTCTCTCTCTCTCTCTCTCTCCCTCTCTCTCTCTCTCTCTCTCTCTCTCTCTCTCTCTCTCTCTCTCTCTCTCTCTCTCTCTCTCCCTATGGACAGTAGAAGGAGCAGAGTGGAAAATCTTGTGAATTACACAGGGAAAAGCCTGATCCTGTGGCACATGCACAAACACTCAGTATGTGTGTGTGTGTGTGTGTGTGTGCGTGTGGTGCGTGCGTGTGTGTGTGTGTGTGTGTGTGTGTGTGTGTGTGTGTGTGTGTGTGTGTGTGTGTGTGTGCGTGCGTGCGTGCGTGTGTCTGTGTGTGTGTGTGTGTGTGTGTGTGTGCGTGCGTGTGTGTGTGTGTCTGTGTGTGTGTGTGTGTGTGTGTATGTGTGTGTGTGTGTGTGTGTGTGTGTGTGAGTGTGTGTGTGTGTGAGGTCTCAGTTCTTTGTGTCCTGGGGTCTGTCAGTGGTCTATCTAACCTTTGGGCCTGTTGTGTTTTCCCAACAGTTCCAGAGTGTTTTTCCACAGTCTTGTTGTCCTTGAGAGAATATCAGGACAGTGTAGTGTCTGTTCAGTCCCTAAAGGTTCCATCCCTAATGTCCAGTGACCCTGTAGGACATCTTGTCCCAAACCACTTCCTGACATGTTCATGTCAGCTGCTTTGGACGGCTGTTTGAAAATGTTCATCACCTCACACTTACACATCTTTAAAGAATAATTACAACAACCCAATTCATGTCAGTGAGGTCCACAGGTTCTCTCTTCACACACACACACACGCACAATGCACACACACACACACGCACATGCACACACACACACACACACACACACACACACACACACACACACACACACACACACACACATAGAGAAGAGGGTCCATTTAAAGACATTTCCTCCCTCTGCCCTGTCATCAGTGCTAACGTGGCTGTTATTGCAGTGTAACTATTATGGGATGCTGCTGGGCCCTGCAGCCCCCCACTCTCCTCTTCTCATACATCAGCCCCTCTGACCGGGGTCTGAGACCCCTCTAGCCCCCCTCCCCCAGCATGCCACGCAATCGCTGCGGACCAATCACGTGGCAGCCATGCTGTGGGCGCGGCCTACCGGGAGTCACGTAGCCAGCAGGCAGAGGCCATCAGCGCTGACGGTAATGGTGCCCGCGGGGCCTTCTGCTAGCAGCGCTCGGAGGCACTTCCACAAGGATATTATTGATGTAATTAGATGGACTGGGATCATCTGGGATATGGAGGTGATCAGAGAGTCCTGCTCCAGTGGAGCGGGCTGGAGGCTGGAGGCTGGAGGCTGAGGCTGGAGGCTGGAGCTGAGGCTGGAGGCAGAGGTTGGAGGTTGAGGCAGAGGCTGGAGGTTGAGGCTGGAGGCTGAGGCTGGAGGCTGAGGCTGGAGGCTGGAGGCTCTCCTCCCCAGCTGGACCGGTCCTCCGTTCAGGGGACCCGCCGTGTCAACACTGAAGACAAACATTGGGATGTTTGGCACAATATGAGTGTTGTACTTCATGCACCCATCTGTACCGTTGGTTTCTGTTCTCTCTCCCCTCAGCCTGTGTACAGCTGTGGGCTCTAACATATGTGATAGATAGTATGCAACGGGCTGCTTTGCGTAGCTTCAATGTGGTGTGTTGAGATGACAGAGTGACAGGGTGACAGAGTGACAGGGTGACAGAGTGACAAGGTGACAGGGTGAGGTAGTTGGACCCCCAGAGAGGACAGTAGCGTGGAGCAGTGGGTCGGGGCCGTCTGCCAGCCCGGGAGGCAGGAGGCGGAGCTCCAGGCTCCAGCGTTGAGTTTCAGAGCGCCGTGGTTAACCGGCCCCGCCCGCATCCGCCAGGTCGGACCGGTTCCCCACCGGTTCCACCGGGTCGGACCGGTTCAACCGCAGGGTTCCTGATCTGTCATTTTTTTCAGAGTTGTTTTGTTTCG
Source organism: Urophycis tenuis (assembly GCA_036785325.1). NCBI lineage: Eukaryota > Metazoa > Chordata > Actinopteri > Gadiformes > Phycidae > Urophycis > Urophycis tenuis. Next base: position 808,224 of record JAXIVH010000010.1, on the reverse strand, counting down.
GGCACTTCTGTTTCAGTTTTGGGTGTGATGCCCTGGCCGGGCTAACCTGGCTAACCTGTTCTCACACCAGCCACAGCAGTGTGGTCCTCACTGGGACCCTGCTGCTGGGGGGCCCTCTGGACCCGCCGCCATGACGACGGGATGCTGCA
>JAXIVH010000010.1:794735-807875 GCA_036785325.1 Urophycis tenuis | reverse complement strand
GTTGTTCTCCAGGTCATCATGAAACTTTTCTTTGCATCTTGTGTGTGTGTGTGTGTGTGTGCGTGCGTGCGTGCGTGCGTGCGTGCGTGCGTGCGTGCGTGTGTGTGTCTGTGTGTCTGTGTGTGTGTGTCTGTGTCTGTGTCTGTGTCTGTGTGTGTGTGTGTGTGTGTCTGTGTGTGCGTGCGTGTGTGTGTGTGTGTGCGTGGTCCCACACAGGTGGGCAGCAGTAAAGTGTTCCTCAGGTACTGGCAGGCGGACCAGCTCAACGACCGCTGCTACCAGCTCCACAGGAAGATCATCACCTGTCAGAAAGGTATACTGTCCACCCAGTGATGTTAGATGCAGACACTCTGTTCTGTTGTACCTGACTTGTGATTTAATGTTGATTCTTCATTTACTCTCTCTCTCTGTCTCTCTCTCTCTCTCTCTCTCTCTCTCTCTCTCTCTCTCTCTCTCTCTCTCTCTCTCTCTCTCTCTCTCCCTCTCCCTGGTCCCAGTGGTGCGTGGCTGGTTGGTACGGCAGGGCGTGCGACGCCGGCTGCAGCAGAGCGAGGTCTGCAGCCTGCAGCGGTTCCTGCAGGGGGCGGAGGACTTGGGGCTGCGGACCTACGACCAGCTGGTGATCCAGAACGCCTCGGACATCGCCCGCGAGAGCGACCGCCTCCGCCGCGGTGGCCCCGGGGCCCCCCTGGGGGAGCGGCCGGAGCCGGTGGGCAAGGAGGAGGAGCCGGCCAGCAGGAGGTAGGCCGTCAGGAGGTAGGCCATCAGGAGTAGGCCGTCAGGAGGTAGGCCGTCAGGGGGTCGTCAGGAGGTAGGCCGTCAGGAGGTAGGCCGTCAGGGGTCGTCAGGAGGTAGGCCGTCAGGGGTCGTCAGGAGGTAGGCCGTCAGGAGGTAGGTCGTCAGGGGGTAGGCCGTCAGGAGGTAGGCCGTCAGGGGGTCGTCAGGAGGTAGGCCGTCAGGGGGTCGTCAGGGGGTAGGCCGTCAGGGGGTAGGCCATCAGGGGGTAGGCCGTCAGGAGGTAGGCCGTCAGGGGGTCATCAGGGGGTAGGCCGTCAGGGGGTAGGCTGTCAGGAGGTAGGCCGTCAGGGGGTCGTCAGGAGGTAGGCCGTCAGGGGGTCGTCAGGAGGTAGGCCGTCAGGGGGTCGTCAGGGGGTAGGCCGTCAGGGGGTAGGCCATCAGGGGGTAGGCCGTCAGGAGGTAGGCCGTCAGGGGGTCATCAGGAGGTAGGCCGTCAGGGGGTCGTCAGGAGGTAGGCCGTCAGGGGGTCGTCAGGGGGTAGGCCGTCAGGGGGTAGGCCATCAGGGGGTAGGCCGTCAGGAGGTAGGCCGTCAGGAGGTAGGCCGTCAGGGGGTCATCAGGGGGTAGGCCGTCAGGGGGTAGGCTGTCAGGAGGTAGGCCGTCAGGAGGTAGGCCATCAGGGGGTAGGCCGTCAGGAGGTAGGCCATCAGGAGGTAGGCCGTCAGGGGGTCGTCAGGGGGTAGGCCGTCAGGAGGTAGGCCATCAGGAGGTAGGCCGTCAGGGGGTCGTCAGGGGGTAGGCCATCAGGAGGTAGGCCGTCAGGGGGTCGTCAGGAGGTAGGCCGTCAGGGGGTCGTCAGGGGGTCGTCAGGAGGTGGGCCGTCAGGGGGTAGGCCATCAGGGGGTAGGCCGTCAGGAGGTAGGCCTTCAGGAGGTAGGCCTTCAGGAGGTAGGCCGTCAGGGGGTAGGCCGTCAGGGGGTCGCCAGCTCTTCAGGTCTCCCACAGAGCCAGGGGAAGGAGAGCAGGGCACAAGGACCTCAGAGATGAGGGGAACACACAGTCATGACCAAGAGTTCTGATGAATCATTTAACCAATCAAACGGGAGCAGATGTCAGTCCATCACAAGTCCCTCCCCCTCTGGCGCCAGCAGCCACCCATATCCCGGAGCTTATAAGGAGTTACGGTCGGACCCCTCCTCCCTGTGGTCAGACCCCTCCCCCCTGTGGTTAGACCCCTCCTCCCTGTGGTTAGACCCCTCCTCCCTGTGGTTAGACCCCTCCTCCCTTTCTTTCTTTCCTCTCTCTCTTTCTTTCTTCCTCTCTCTCCTTTCCTGAAACACTTGTGTGTCATTAGATATCTGCTGAGTGCAGAAGCGCCCCACCACAGACGAAGTCTCGCAATCAGCAGAAGTAGAAACGGTCTGATGGAAGGTCTCAGTCCTCAGCCGTCTCCAGATGTACATGATACTCCTCCTCCTCACTGAGGGGGTCTGATGGAAGGTCTCAGTCCTCAGCCGTCTCCAGATGTACATGATACTCCTCCTCCTCACTGAGGGGGTCTGATGGAAGGTCTCAGTCCTCAGCCGTCTCCAGATGTACATGATACTCCTCCTCCTCACTGAGGGGGTCTGATGGAAGGTCTCAGTCCTCAGCCGTCTCCAGATGTACATGATACTCCTCCTCCTCACTGAGGGGGTCTGATGGAAGGTCTCAGTCCTCAGCCGTCTCCAGATGTACATGATACTCCTCCTCCTCACTGAGGGGGTCTGATGGAAGGTCTCAGTCCTCAGCCGTCTCCAGATGTACATGATACTCCTCCTCCTCACTGAGGGGGGCCTGCAGAGCCGCTGCCAGCACCATCCTGCTGTTCACGTTGTGTGGGTTCCCCGGCTGTGATGTCATCATGACCCCCACGGGCCCTGACTCAGCCGGCTGTGAGGACCCGCTCTGGGGTTCTGTGGGGTTCGAGAGCGTGACTCAGCCCCACCGCGGGGCACTCAGCAGCCAATGGTAGGCGGCGGCGTGCAGGAGACTCTCTGGGTGCGCGGGGGGCGTCCGGCCACACGAGCACATGACCGCCGTGTGATTGGTGGTGAATGATGTCATTGTGTCCACATGGACCGGGGCCTGTGACCGTCACGGTGGATCCCCGAACCCGACCCCTGACCCGTGATCAGGAGCGCCGTGCACGCCAGCAGGGTCCGGGGGGGCTGCTGGGTAGAGGGCTGGCGGTGAACGTCTTTATTGAACAGCTGTTGTGTGAAAGAAACACACGTTCAAACGGTGCGTGCGGATAAACACACGTTCAAACGGTGCGTGCGGATAAACACACGTTCAAACGGTGCGTAAGAATAGTGACTGCTGACTGCTGACATCGTTTGCAGGCCGGCGCTGGGGAGTTCTGTTTGGTCATCGCCGTGGTAACGCTGTCACGAAACCTTTTTAATCCATTATCTTGTGTATGTGTGTGTTCATATGAGGCTGAACTGCACATCGTTCACACGGGAGGGCAGGAGGATTACTGAGGTGGGTGATCGCCTCAAGACATCAATAAACCTAAAAGCAGAAATTGTTTGAAATCCATGTTGACATTGGAGACATTCAGAGAACAACGAAGACCCCCTCTGAACATGGGGGGTCCTCCCTGTGTCCTGGGGGGCCGCTGGGAGGAGGCGGGGCCAGAGCGGCGAGGGGAGGGTGGTGATTGGTGGGCGTGGTGTGTCCCGGGCCCCGGGGGCTGGTCTGTGGACGCATGCTGTGGTCTGGAGGACCAGATAGACAGACAGACAGACAGACACCAGGACCAGCAGATGGCCTTCAGATTAGTGTAGGAAATATCAACTGGAATCATCATGTAATCGAATCTCTGCAAGGAAATTAGACTGAAGCAATAATGGCACGCGTGATTCTCCATCCTCATCCCTCAAGTGGTCTGTTTAGCACATACTCTGCAACGGAGGACTCCCATGTACATTAGACTCATGTGGGATTACCTTCCCATGATATCATGACATTAATCTGGCTCAGAGGATTATTTCATTCCGATGGCTGCAGAGCTTCTGGTTGGAAGGCGTTTCCTCCTCGGTCCGGCTGGTTCTCGATGGTACCGCTCGTACTGCTAGTACCACTGAGACCTGAGCATTAAGTGTGGTGCATCAAAGCTTGTTTGAGTCCTCAGTGACTCAGGACTTCTGTATTTACTGTGCAGATGTGAGGTTGATGGCTGGAGGAGACTCCGGCTCCCACTCGCTGTTCCAGCTCCCTGCCCCGCGTAGATAAAGAAATCACCGGTCATTTGGTCCCACGCGTTCATCACATCCCTAAACCCGTGCTGAAAGCTGAAGCACTCAAGCACTTGACTACGAGCTACGCCTCGGCATCGGGGGGAGAGGACGCTGGCGTTGTTTGTTCGCCACTTCTCCACCTGCGATCTTTAACTGCTTTTTTTTATATAGCCCGATTGTTTTTGTAACCTGATTACTTTTGTGGTTGCCTGCAATATTCTGGACTTGTACGACTTTTGCGAACTTGTGCGCTTTCTGGATCTCGTACCCTGGGTCTCACCCACCTTATCTCTGCCGGTGACCTACCAGTCACCTACCTGCCACAGACGACTTCCAGCTGTTTGTGTATTACCTGGAAAATGGCTCTCACATCGCTTTGACGGATAACTTTTTTTGCCTTCCACCGCCGTTCCATTGCACCGTTCCAGTACTGGTGCTGCCTAACTAGCATCCCGGCTAGTCAGCCGCTAGCGAGGCTAGGTGGCGTCCGTCCTTGGTTGGCATGGCGTTCAGGTATTCCTCCGCACAACTCCACAAACTCAACTCTGCAGTCTCTCCTGGACTTAACATCCCCATCATAAAAGAACTCAGAATCTTGCGTCGCACCCGTTATGCCCACCGGAGTACACGCAGAAACTTTGTTTACCACCAGCAGCCTGAGCAGTGCATTCCTTCTATCTGGACGCCTGTCGCACAACTGACACGTCATCAGAGCACTGCCAACAAGAGGCTATTCCATGGAAAACGTGGAGTGGATTACAGCCTACTCCGGCCCCTACAGAGACACTCCGCTTCCACCAACCCAGCAACCCCTGCTAAATTTGAACTTTTTAATGCACAGTCCCTCAATAACAAGGCATATTTTATTCATGACCGTATCATCAACGAGGAGATACACTTTATGTGCCTAGTTGAAACCTGGCAACAACCAGATGTTTATACTGGTCTTAATGAAGCATGTCCCCCTGGCTACACCTACCTCAGCAAGGCCCGCACCACTGGCCACGGTGGTGCCCTTGCCGTTGTGCACCGGGTAGACTTTCAGTTGTCCCCCCTACCCCTGCCGGTCCACTCCTCATTTGAATGTCTTGCATTCAAATGCAAACCGCCACTTTCCACTACAATCCTCCTGATCTACCAGCCCCCCAAACCAAACCCGGCCTTCATCCCCGAGATACATGACCTCCTCACTACACTCTACACAACCCCAGGGAATATCATCATACTCGGTGATTTTAATATCCATGTTAACAACCCCTCTTCCTACTCTGTAGCTGAATTCACTAATCTTCTGGACAGTCTCAACCTCACCCAACACGTCAGTGTCCCAACACACTCCAGAGGCCACACTCTTGATCTGTTGATCACCAACTCCACCTCAATCAGCAATCTCTCAGTGCACGATCTGGGCGTGTCTGACCGTAAGGCCATTTCAATGGAACTACCCACCCTGTCCCCCCTCAGTAAGCCCAGCAGACAAATCAGATTCAGGAACCTTAAAAACATCAACCCTGTCACCCTGAATGCTGACCTCCGCCATCTCTCCACTGCCAACCCCCCTTCAGTCACTGAATCTGTGGATCTCTACAATTCATCACTCAGCACCCTCCTGGACCGCCATGCCCCAGTGAAGCCCAGAACCGTCACATTCACATGCTCTGCCCCCTGGTACACCAGTGAGCTGCGGCTACAGAAGAGAACAGGGCGTGTCCTTGAACGCCGTTTCAAGGACTCAGAACTTGCTGTTCACAAGCTAGCCTACCGGGAACATCAAAAGGCCTAAAGCAAGTCCCTCAGTGACACACGGTCCCGGTTCTACTCCCACATAATCAATAACAGCCCTGGTAACTCCAAGCAACTTTTTTCAACCATAAATCATCTCCTCAAACCTCAGACCCCTCTACACTCAGATAACATGCAGGAGCGGTGCAACAGCTTCCTCTCCTTCTTTAAAACCAAAGTTGAAAACATCCGCTCCCTTCTCTCCAGCCCCCCCGCGCCCCCTGCCTCCCCGCCCCTCCCTTTTTTCCAGCTCCCCTGCTTTTCCTGCTCCCCCGCCCCCTCTTCTTCCCAGCCCCTCTGCCCCCCCAGTCACATCTACTCAGCTCCTCTGCTGTTTCACGGACATCACTCAGCACGAGACTGAAAACATATTAAGGAAGATGAAGCCCTCCACCTGTGACCTGGACCCATTTCCCTCAGCCCTGATAAAAAGTCACTCCTCTGCAATAAGTCCCATGATCACCAAAATCATCAATCAGTCCCTCCGGTCCGGCCATGTCCCCACATCTCTGAAAACTGCTGTCATCAAGCCCCTTCTCAAAAAGACCAGCCTTGACCCCGAAGCACCCGCAAACTACCGCCCCATCTCCAACCTCCCTTTCCTGTCAAAGGTGTTGGAAAAGGTAGTTTCTGCCCAACTCAACGACCATCTCACAACAAACAGTCTTTTTGAGAAGGTCCAGTCTGGTTTCCGCTCTGGCCACAGTACAGAAACTGCCCTGGTCAGGGTCACCAATGACCTGCTGATGATGGCTGATGCTGGCTCTCCATCACTTCTCATCCTTCTCGACCTCACCGCAGCATTTGACACCGTTGACCACCACATCCTTCTACACCGCCTCCACTTCTCCATTGGACTCTCTGACACTACCCTGGCCTGGTTCACATCATATCTCACGGATGGAACAGAGTATGTATCCCTGGGTGGGGCCAAATCGGACACACACTCTGTCACATCTGGTGTCCCCCAAGGATCAGTCCTTGGCCCCACCCTCTTCACGCTGTACATGCTACCCCTTGGTCGTGTCATCAGCCGGCATGGAATATCTTTCCACTGCTACGCTGATGACACCCAACTGTATATCAAAACTAATCCAACCCCCTCTGCAGCCCTTTCCACACTTTCCACCTGCCTGGAGGAGATAAAGGCGTGGATGACGGCTAACTTCTTGCAACTCAACAGCTCAAAAATGGAAGCCATTCTTGTTGGCACTCCACACCAGACCCGATCCTCCACTACAGACAGACAGACAGACATACTTTATTGATCCCTGAGGGAAATTGCCTTCGTCACAAAACTCCAGGAGAAAAAAGAGGACACTCTACTTATAGTAGTGTTAGAAAATATAAATATATAAAGAAAACCTATGTAAAATATAAAACCTATGTAGAAAATATAAACCTATGTAAAAATAAAAATATAAACCTATATACAAATATAAACCTATGTAATAAAAAAAAAAAAAATGTACATAAAGAAAAGATAATATACATAAATATACATACAGCCAGGCATACACTACGAGGTAATAGCATACACAAGGATGTAGCATGTCGGATTTTTGTAAGACCAGTTGTGCAGAGAGATGACCAGATGACCAGTTATGTACTAAATGACAGTTATGCAGTGAAATGAAATGACCAGTTATGTAGTGATATTACAGTGAAATGAAATGAAATGACAGTCCTTTAATAAGAATGGATACCTATTGTGCAGATGACAGTGACAAATTGTAAAGTTTGATGACCACAGGCAGGAATGATTTCCTATGTCGCTCTGTGGTGCATCTAGGTGAGAGGAGTCTTCTGCTGAAGGTACTCCTCCGCTGAGCTAGAGTGGAAAAGAGAGGGTGAGAGGCATTGTCCATGATAGTCCGTAGCCTGGACAGCATCCTCCTATCTGCCACGGTAGTCAGAGTGTCCAATTCCTCACCCACTACATCACCAGCCCTCTTGATGAGTCTATTGAGTCTATTGGTGTCCGCGACCCTCATCCCACTGCCCCAGCATGTGACAGCGAAGAAGATCGCACTGGCAACCACAGACTCGTAGAACATCCTCAGCATTGTCCTGCAGATGTTGAAGGACCTTAGCCTCCTAAGAAAAAATAGTCGGCTTTGGCCCTTCTTATAGATAGCCTCTGTGTTCCTGGTCCAGTCCAACTTGTTGTTGAAGTACACCCCCTGGTACTTGTACTCCTCAACAATGTCGACAGGAACCCCCTGGATGAACACAGGGCCCACCGGTGTTTTGACCCTCCTTAGGTCCACAATGAGCTCCTTTGTCTTGGTAGCATTGAGCTGTAGATGGTTCAGCTCACACCAAGAGACAAAGTTGCTCACAACAGTCCTATACTCACCCTCATCACCCCCCTCAATACAGCCAACTACTGCAGAATCATCAGAAAACTTCTGAAGGTGGCAGGACTCAGTGCAATAGCTGAAGTCTGAGGTGTATAGGGTGAAGAGGAAGGGAGAAAGGACCGTCCCCTGAGGGGCCCCGGTGTTGCTAACCACCCTGTCAGATACACAGTTCTGTAGGCGTACAAACTGTGGTCTGCCCATCAGGTAGTCAACAATCCAGGACACCAAGGGGGCATCCACCTGCATCGCCGCCATCTTCTCACCTAGGAGACCAGGCCGTAAGGTGTTGAAAGCACTGGAGAAGTCAAAGAACATGACTCTCACAGTGCTCGCCGGCTTGTCTAGATGCGAGTAGGCTTTGTTCAGCAGGTAGATGATGCAGTCCTCGACTCCCAGGCGGGGCTGGTAGGCGAACTTCAGCTGGTCCGAGAAGGGTCTGACCATAGGCCTGAGCTGCTCCAAGACAAGCCTCTCCATGGTCTTCATAATATGTGACGTCAGAGCCACCGGTCTGTAGTCCTTAGGGCTGCTGGGGCGCAGCGTCTTTGGGACAGGAACGAGGCAGGACGTCTTCCACATCAGAGGGACCTTCTGGAGGTGCAGGCTCAAGTTGAAGACATGATTAAGAACTCCACACAGCTGGGGGGCACAGGCTTTAAGTCACTATCACCAGCATCACCTTCTCCGGCCACGACATCCACCTCTCATCCTCAGTCACAAACCGCGGTGTCAGAATGGACCCTCACCTGACTTTTGAGACCCATATTAAACATCTTTGCAAAACCTCCTTCTTCCACCTCAGGAACATTGCAAAACTCCGCCCCATACTCACTCTCCCCGATGCCGAAAAACTTGTCCACGCCTTTGTCTCCTCCAGGCTGGACTACTGTAACACACTCCTCATCGGGATCCCCAGCAAGAACATCCAGCAGCTGCAGTACATTCAGAACTGTGCTGCCAGAATCCTGATGGGGGTGCGGAAGTACCACCACATCACACCCATCCTCAAATCCCTCCACTGGCTTCCTGTCCGGTACAGAATTGATTTCAAAGTTTCCCTTCTGTCCTACCAGTGCCTCCATGGCACTGCGCCCCTATACCTCAAACAACTCATCACCCCTCATTCCTCCTCACGCCATCTCCGCTCTGGACAAGCCAACCTCCTCCGCACTCCGAGGACAAGGCTCCGAACCATGGGCGACCACGCCTTCTGTTCAGTTGCACCCGGTCTGTGGAATGCACTCCCTGACCATCTAAGGGCTCCACAGACTGTGGACTCTTTTAAAAAAGGCCTTAAAACGCATCTTTTTAGAAAGGCCTTTGGATAAACTGCTATTTTAATGTTTACTCTACTAGTTTTAAAGTCTTTAATGTTGTTTTATCCTGTAGCACTTTGAGGTCATTTAATTAATGTAAAGTGCGTTATAAATAAAAATTTAGAGAGGTTGTGGCCTTACCCGGGTTGACCCTCTGCGCCAGCCGGACCGGGTCCAGGACCGGGTCCAGGTCCAGGGCCGGGTCCAGCTCCGTGTGGTTCAGGGTAACATAGTAACCCGCCGTCTCCCTTAGCAGGGCGGGGGAGACGGGCCGGCCCCCCGATGGCCCCGCCCCCGCGGGGGGGGGGAGGCTGATCCGACACTTCCGGTCCCGGTCGGTACCCGCCCCCCTGGCCGCCGGCCCGTCCGTCAAGGCGTCGCTCCAAAAGGTCCACGGCGCCGAGGACCCGGCTGGGCCCGCCTCCCCCCGCAAGCAGCCCCCGCCCAAACCCAAGAGGGACCCCAACACCCGCCTGAGCGCCTCCTACGAGGCGGTCAGCGCCGGCCTGACGCTGGCGCCCAGAGAGGTCCCCGCCCCGGAGGGCTCTGGAAGCCCCCCCAAGAGCCAGCTGTCCCCCACAGACCCAGCAGGTGAGGTCACAGGTTCATCACAGGGGCCTGTGATGGAGGGCGGTCGCATCACATTGTAACATCACAGGTGGAGAGCGTGACTCTCTCTCTCTCTCTGTTGTTGAGTGCTGCGTTTCTCGCCCCCCCCAGCGCTGTGCAAGCCCCGCCCCCACAGCGACGACTACACCACCCTGAGGAAGGTGCCCCCGCCCAAGCCCCGGCGCAGCCCCCACACCAAGCTGACCGGGTCCTACGAGGAGATCGACGCGGCGGGCGGCCCCCCCGCCGCCCCCCCCCCGGGCGCCGGGCCTCGGGGTTCCGGGCCGGCGGCCGGCCGACGCCCCCCCGGGGGCGGGGCTCGGCCGGCCCGGGGAGGAGCAGGACGTGTACATCGAGATGGCGGGGGCCCGGCGGGCACGCGGCCTGCAGGAGCCCCCCCCCCGCAGCCCGGACGGGGAGGCGGTGTACGAGGAGATGACCTACCTCCCCTCGGAGGACGCCCCCAGGAGCGCCCGGCCAGAGGCCCTGGGGCTCAGTCTGGTGGACCCCGCCCACCTCCAGAGCGCCGCCGTGCTGCCGGGGCCCGGGAAGGACATCCCGGCCCCCTTCCCCAACCTGCTGCCCCACCGGCCCCCCCTGCTGGTGTTCCCCCCCTCCCCCGTCACCTGCTCGCCGGCCTCCGACGAGTCTCCGCTGACCCCGCTGGAGGTCACCAAGCTGCCCATGTTCGAGACCAACCTCAACTACGCCGGGGGTCCCGACAGCCCCCTGTCGCCGCAGCAGTACGGCCGGCGGCGGGCCGACTCCTCCCCCGGCCTCACCGCGCTGCTGCCGGCCGACAGGTCCGCCCCCCCGCCGCTGACCCCGCCCCCGCCCGCCGCCCCGCCCCCGCCCTACCGGCCCCCCTCGCACTTCCCCTTCCCCCCCGAGAGCTTCCCGGCGCTGGCGCGGGCAGCCGCGGGGGGGGGGGCGGGCCCGGACCCCCCGCGGCCGGCCGCCCTGCTGCGGTCGGCCGCGGACCCCCTGGGGAAGCCCCCGCCGTACTCCCCGGTGAAGGGCGGGCGGCCGGAGCCCCGCCGGGCCCACTCCTGCTCCTCCTCGCCCCTGCTGTTCAACCCGGCCAGCGGGAGACCCCTCACCAGCCCCCTGGACGAGCTCAACACGCTGTTCAGCTCCGGGCGGCCCCTGCTGAGGAGGTCCGGACGCAAGATCAGGGATGGAGGTCAGAGACACACACACACACACACACACACACACACACACACACACCCTCACACACACACACACAAACACACCCTCTCACACACACACACACACACACACACACACACACACACACCACACACACACACACACACACACACACACACACACACACACACACACACACACACACACCCTCACACACACACACACCCTCACACACCCTCACACACACACACACACACACACACACACACACACACACACACACACACACACACACACACTGAGGGGTTGAACCACTTTCCCATCTCTTCCTCTCTGACTGTGGTCTTCGTCAGCCTGTTGTTCAGACGCCCCATCACTGAGATGAATCCCCCCAGGAACCATAACTCTGGACACACATACCGGGGCTTGGTGTGTGTGTGTGTGTGTGTGTGTGTGTGTGTGTGTGTGTGTGTGTGTGTGTGTGTGTGTGTGTGTGTGTGTGTGTGTGTGTGTGTGTGTGTGTGTGTGCAGAGTGGTGATTTAACCTTTTACTTCGGTGTACTTTGTCACACAAACTGCCTCCTGTTTAGTTAGTTTGATGTATGTGTGTAGCGTGTGTGTAGCGTGTGTGTGTGTGTGGGGGACCGTACATATGTGAGCCAGTGTGATTAGGTCATGATCAAACTATCAGCCCGCTGTGTGCCACATGATGCATTGACCACTGGGTGATTACCTTCTGTAGGAGCACCATCACACTGGGCTGCAGGTACGTCACATCCTGTGTGTGTGTGAGGGTCTGTGTGTGTGTGTGTGTGTGTGTGTGTGTGTGTGTGTGTGTGTTTGTGAGGGTGTGTGTGTGTGTCTGTGTGAGGGTGGGCTACGAGGTAGAGAAGTTAAAACAGCGCTTGCTTACCATTCCTCCCCTCCCTCCCCCTCTCCCCCCTCCCCCCCCCACACACCTGGAAGCGTGTGTCATTAATAGAGCGTGTGCTGCCAGCCCCCGGCCCCCCGGGGTCAGACCCTCCATTACACAGTCCTGTCTGGGCCTTCATGGCCCTGCCAACATGGTGGCTCATCCGCTTATCTCCACCGTGTGTGTGCGTGCGTGCATGCGTGCGTGTGTGCGTGCGTGCGTGTCTGTATGCGTGCGTGCGTGCGTGCTTGCATGCGTGCGTGGGTGCGTGCGTGCGTGCGTGCGTGGGTGCGTGCGTGCGTGCGTGGGTACGTGCGTGGGTGTGTGCGTGGGTGCGTGTCTGTATGTGTGCGTGCGTGTCTGTATGCGTGCGTGGGTGCGTGTGTGTGTGGGTGGGTGGGTGAGGGTGTGTGTGTGTGTGTGTGTGTGTGTGTGTGTGTGTGTGTCTGTATGTGTGCGTGCATGCGTGCGTGCCTGGGTGCGTGAGTGGGTGGGTGTTTGCGTGTGTGTGTGTGTGTGTCTGTATGTGTGCGTGCATGCATTTGTGCGTGGGTGCGTGCATAGGTGGGTGTGTGCGTGTGTGTGTGCGTGTGTGTGTGGCTACCCTTTGAGGAGCATGGCGGCCATGTTTCCCGCTGCAGACTGGGAGCAGCTGTTCTGCTCATGTTCCTCCAACGCCCCGCGGCCTTCAGAGAACCCGGTGCTGTGTTCCCGTCCAGGTATCATTTCATGGAACCTCTGCCAGGACCCGCGGGTCCGCGTTGTTCCGTGCTCACAGAGAACGTGGAACACAGGAACGTGGACACTGTGTCCCGCGGGGCATTCCGCACACGCGTGTGGAAGCGTTGTGGACACACCGACAGCTCAGAGAATCACGCTCCAGGCCCCTCCCCCCTGGCAGTGGCCCCTCCCCCCTGGCCGCAGCCCCACTGGGGGTCCCGGCGGTGGCTCTACACCAGGAGAGGAGGTGGTGTTCTACGTCC
>JAXIVH010000010.1:769735-777235 GCA_036785325.1 Urophycis tenuis | reverse complement strand
ACTCCATCACCACCAGGAGGCCTATGCACCACCTCCCTCTCCCCTGGCCCTCCGATGGGTGAGGACCTGGCTCCCCTCATGACCTTTGACCTTTTTGTCATCGCCCCCCTGGCCTCCGGTCAGACCCCTCTGTACAGGCGTCTCCATGATAACAGCCATGTAAACGGCAGGGGCCATTGTTCCTGTTTGAACTGAAGAATGACAGCCGAGCACAGGCTACAGGACACACTAATAATAAATAATAATAGAATCTATGATGGTGTACAAAAAAGATTTTAACGACTTGTCTCTGGGTTTGTTGCAATGGCTGGGGTAAAGCTGAAGATGTCTATTTTATAATGTGAATATCTTTTCTAGAATGATTGTCTATTGATATAAACTCTTTATGCTCTATTTAAAATATTTTTTTGTCTTTTTTTTTCCTTTTCTGTTGACTCCTCTGGGCGTCCATCGTCTTGCCTGTGGAGGCAGCCGTGGTTCCGAGTGAAGCAGTGTGTGTGTGTTCTGCACAGGGTGGAGGTGTGGGTGGAGGTGTGGGTGGGGTGCGGGTGGTTTGTACTGAGCAGGGGTGGGCCTCTCACCGTTTGATCTCTGAAGATTGGTGCGAAATGCGAGCCCTGCCAAGCTTCTACAGCGTCTGCGGTCAGCGGCCGGAGCGGAGGACTTCCAGCCGCCCGCCTCTGGTCAACAGACGCAGCGCTGAGCCCAGGGGGGGCTCAGAATGTCATCCACTTTAAGCCCAGTCAGCCGTGCCAGTAAAACACTGGATGATCATCTTCTATTCTAATGGTTCTAGTTTTCTGGTTGGCTGTGCCCACGCCTGTCTGGTGGAGCCGACCAGAGCCCAGGAAGGACTTGGTCTGTGAGAGCTGCATTTGCCATTTGATCAATCTTTAATCTGTACGGTTCTATCAGTCTTTAATCTGTACGGTTCTATCAGTCTTTAATCTGTACGGTTCTATCAGTCTTTAATCTGTACGGTTCTATCAGTCTTTAATCTGTACGGTTCTATCCACCCGGCTCTCAGGTTCAGACCTCTGAGTAGGCCTGCATGGGAGAAGTTGCAATGCAAAAAAAAATACAAAGAAAATCTATTGATACTTTCCAGATAGAAACCAATAGTAAGCTAAACCATCAGATCCATCCTAATATATCAACACTGAATAGCGTGTTTGTTTCCAGTGGTCCTCTAGAATAAGTAGAGAAGAGATTCAGGGTTCTGATGGGCCACTGTTGTGTGTCTGTTTGTGTACCTTGATGTTTTGTGCGGTCATACCGATAGTAGGAGACTAAGAGTTTTATATGGTGTTTGAAAAGAGTTTTAAAAAATACAAAGACGATGACCTCAGATGCTTTTACTACCCTGCATGACTGTTGGCTGCCAGGTCTCTTCTAGAAGACAGAAGGCATTACATGTGGAACCCCCTTCACTCTCACTGTGACCCCCCTCACTGCCAACCCTGTCCATCAGTGTTCTCCCCCTGCCCTCACCCGCTCCCCTCCCCCACCCTCACGTCCATTCAGGACCCCTGATGCCCTGCCCCAGGGTGCTAAGTTACCCCTGATGCCCTGCCCCAGGGTGCTAAGTTACCCCTGATGCCCTGCCCCAGGGTGCTAAGTTACCCCTGATGCCCTGCCCCAGGGTGCTGAGTTACCCCTGATGCCCTGCCCCAGGGGGCTAAGTTACCCCTGATGCCCTGCCCCAGGGTGCTAAGTTACCCCTGATGCCCTGCCCCAGGGTGCTAAGTTACCCCTGATGCCCTGCCCCAGGGTGCTAAGTTACCCCTGATGCCCTGCCCCAGGGGGCTAAGTTACCCCTGATGCCCTGCCCCAGGGGGCTAAGTTACCCCTGATGCCCTGCCCCAGGGTGCTAAGTTACCCCTGCCCCAGGGTGCTGAGTTACCCCTGATGCCCTGCCCCAGGGGGCTGAGTGAAGTATTGAGGTACCCCCAGAGGTCATGAGTACTGCCAGGCATTATGGTGTGCAAGAACTATGTTCCTGCCCCCCCCCCCCCCCATACACACACCTCCAACGCCCCCACCTCCACCTCCTCCACCACCTCCTCCACCCAGGGTCAACACTTCACTGTCTAAAGCCAGTGCAGAGGAGTTGTTCTCCTGTTCTTGGTCCATGTAGATGCAGTGAGTACCTCCAGTATTGGGCTCTCTTACTATTGTTCAGAATTGTGTTTTTTTTTTTTTTTTTTTTTTTTAATTGTTTTTCTCTTTTGTACATAACATGCAGTATATTTTACCCTCAAAGCATACGTGATTGTGAAATGAAAAAAATACAAGTATGTATGTATGTATGTATGTATGTATGTATGTATGTATGTATGTATGTATGTATGTATGTACGTATGTATGTATGTATGTATGTATGTATGTACAGTATGTATGTATGTATGTATGTATGTATGTACAGTATGTATGTGTTCTTTCTGAAATATTCTCTTCCCAGTGTTTTATAAATACATCTACAGCAATAAAGCCCAGACGTGTCGGTGCCATTTGTTGAATGCGATCTTCTGGTCTGACCGTGTGCAGTAGGCCTGCCCAACCCTCCTCTGTCCAGTAGGAAGGTAGGGTTCTGTGGTCTCAGGTCCGGACCACACGGGACAGCCTTGGGGGTCCAAACGCTGGTTCCTTTGGGGTACCTCAACATCCATCTTCACGAAGGACCATCTCTGACTGGAACCCCCGCTGCTCACAGACAGGGGTGTGTGTGTGTGTGTGTGTGTGTGTGTGTGTGTGTGTGTGTGTGTATGTGTGTGTGTGTGTGTGTGTGTGTGTGTGTGTGTGTGTGTGTGCGTGCGTGCGTGCGTGCGTGCGTGCGTGCGTGCGTGCGTGCGTGCGTGCGTGCGTGCGTGCGTGTGTGTGCTGGGGGGGCTCTGCAGTTCTGTTCTGACACGTCAGCCCAGCAGGACATGGCGCTCATCGTGACGCTAGAGCTGACAACAAGGCAACCCCGTGTACCACTTCCTGTTCAACCAGGCCAACAAACACACACACACACACACACACACACACACACACATACACACACACACACACACACACACACATACACACACACACACACACACACACACACACACACACACACAAACACACACATACACACACACACACACACAGTGTGAGTCACTCCTGCTTGACTCATGCTACATCATCATGCAAATGAAGGTGTGGCTGAGAGGAGGTCCCAGCCCCAGGCCTCGGCCTCATGGGAGTCTCAGTGAACTGCTGCCTTCAAAGACTCTCATGACTCATGTGAGGCCAGGTGTTTCCCTCGGAGTGAGGGAGGTTGGAGAGCAGATGTTGGCTGTTGTTCCTGTTGTTGTGGTGGCAATCTAGGATGGAGCAGTCCTACTGAGTTACAGCAGAACCTCTGGTCCAGTCCTACTGAGTTACAACAGAACCTCTGGTCCAGCAGTCTTACTGTGTTACAACAGAACCTCTGGTCCTACTGAGTTACAACAGAACCTCTGGTCCTACTGAGTTACAACAGAACCTCTGGTCCAACAGTCTTACTGAGTTACAACAGAACCTCTGGTCCAACAGTCTTACTGTGTTACAGCAGAACCTCTGGTCCTACTGAGTTACAACAGAACCTCTGGTCCAGTCCTACTGTGTTACAGCAGAACCTCTGGTCCTACTGAGTTACAACAGAACCTCTGGTCCAGTCCTACTGTGTTACAGCAGAATCTCTGGTCCAGCAGTCCTACTGTGTTACAGCAGAATCTCTGGTCCAGCAGTCCTACTGTGTTACAGCAGAACCTCTGGTCCAGCAGTCCTACTGTGTTACAGAAGAACCTCTGGTCCTACTGAGTTACAGCAGAACCTCTGGTCCAGCAGTCCTACTGTGTTACAGCAGAACCTCTGGTCCAGTCCTACTGTGTTACAGAAGAACCTCTGGTCCTACTGAGTTACAGCAGAACCTCTGGTCCAGCAGTCCTACTGTGTTACAGCAGAACCTCTGGTCCAGTCCTACTGTGTTACAGCAGAACCTCTGGTCCAGTCCTACTGAGTTACAGCAGAACCTCCGACCCATCAGTTCTTCTAGAGTGAGATGCCACAGAGTCTGGGCCGGAAACCTTTGTGTTACCAGAGATATTCTTTGGTGGAGGTCTGATGGAGGTCTGGTGGAGGTCTGATGGAGGTCTGGTGGAGGTCTGGTGGAGGTCCGGTGGAGGTCTGGTGGAGGTCTGGTGGAGGTCTGGGGGTGATGAGGTGCTGGGAAAGACAGGAGGAAATGCAGTGGCTGGAAACACATTGGAAGTCACGGGACATAAATCAATAAAACACATCCTTTATTTGACTCTTCTATGTTTAATGACATTTATAGGGCGAGGACACACACACACACACAGCCTGTTCCTGGGACGTGGCGGTCAGCTGCTGAGACAGGAAGGAGGACCACCAAGTGGAGAAGCAGCCTTCTCTGTTGGGCTGGAGCTACAACAACCCTGATGATTCTGACTGAGGGGAAGTCCAACCCACAGATAAGTGGAAGCATGCGTGTCCGGCCTGACAGCCCCCCACCCTGGGGGTCCGTAGGGACACGTGACCCATCCTCTCAGGGAGGGAGGGAGCGCACCTGGACATTTCAGACTTGTACGTATCGTACCTTTGAGAGAAGGTATGGATAGATGCACAAAAAGATGATAGAAAGATTTCCATACACACAGACATGTGGTCTATTGTTTCATTACAGCACAATCTCCTTATTTATTTCCTCACAAAAAGCCTGTTGGGGTCAGACTGTCGTTTGGCTGAGGGTGAGAGGCCCTCCATTAAGGGGGGGGGGGGGGGGGGAAGTGAAGGGTAATTTGCCACAAACTGCCCTCTGACGCTAGGCCCATAAGCCCAGAACCAAACAACATGACCACATACACCTATTCAAGATTCAAGATTCAAGTATCTTTATTGTCAAGTGAGCTACATGGCAGGCATATAGCACAGATGAAATTGCAGTCCTCTCAGACCTACGGTGTAAAATAAACAAATGGACAAACAAAGTAGACAAACGGACATTGTACAGACAGAACATAGAAACACAGAAAAGTACGAAAAAAAGTGAGGTAGTGCGTTGAAAATTGAATAGTGCAAAATATATTTAAAAACAGTCAAAAGACATTCTAAAGTGTCATAGTCAGGATTAGAGTTTGTGAGTGGTGGTGGGAGGGTGATGGTCTGAGGTGGGTGCAGGGTTAAGAGTCTGTGGCAGGGGGGCAGAGGAGAGGGGGGTGGGGCAGGGGCAGAGCAGGGAGGGAGTTGAGCCTCCGGACAGCCTGGTGAAAGAAGCTGTCCTTGAGCCTACTGGTTCTGGCCCGGAGACTCCGCAGTCTCCTCCCCAACGGCAGAAGACTGAAGATACTGTGGGATGGGTGGGTGGGGTCACCAGCAATCCTGATGGCTTTGCTGGTGAGGCGGGTGGTGTAAATGTCCAAAATGGGGGGGAGAGAGACACCGATGATCCTCTCAGCTGCTCTCACTATGCGCTGCAGTGTCTTGCGGCAGGACACGGTGCAAGCACCATACCACACAGTGATGCAGCTGGTCAGGAGGCTCTCGATGGTGCCTCTGTAGAAGGTGTGCATGATGGTGGATGAGGCCCCAGCTCTTTTTAGTTTGCGGAGGAAGTACAGGCGTTGGTGGGCTTTTTTGGCCAGTGATGCGGTGTTATGGTTCCATGGCAGGTCTTCGGAGATGTGCACATCCAGGAACTTGGTGCTGCTCACCCTCTCCACTGTAGCATCCTTGATGATCAGTGGAGCATGCTGTGTGTGCATTCTCCTGAAGTCCACAACAATCTCCTTCGTCTTCTCCACATTCAGACGGAGATTGTTGTCCTTGCACCATGTAGCCAGCCTGTTCACCTCACTCCTGTAGATCGTCTCATCGCCGTTGTTGATGGGACCCACCACAGTCGTGTCATCCGCAAACTTGATGAAGATGTTGGAGCTGGATGTTGGTGTGCAGTCGTGGGTCAGCAGAGTG
Organism: Urophycis tenuis; assembly: GCA_036785325.1. Classification (NCBI taxonomy): domain Eukaryota; kingdom Metazoa; phylum Chordata; class Actinopteri; order Gadiformes; family Phycidae; genus Urophycis; species Urophycis tenuis. Next base: position 771,232 of record JAXIVH010000010.1, on the reverse strand, counting down.
AAGAGGAGGGGGCTAAGCACACATCCTTGGGGGGCCACCGTGTTCAGTGTGATGGTGCTGGAGGTGCTGCTGCCGACCCAAACTGTCTGTGGTCTCCCCGTCAGGAAGTCCAACAGCCAGCTGCACAGGGAGGTGTTGAGTCCTAGCTGGTCCAGTTTGTGAATGAGCTGCTGGGGGATGATTGTATTGAATGCTGAGCTGAAGTCGATGAACAGCATTCTGATATAGGAGTCTTTTGAATCCAGGTGGGTGAGGGCAGAGTGGAGGGCAGAGGAGATGGCATCATCGGTCGAACGGTTGGACCGATATGCGAACTGGAAAGGGTCCAGGCAGGGTGGGGGTAGGGCAGACTTGATGTGGTGCATGACTAGCCACTTGAAGCACTTCATGAGGATGGGAGTGAGTGCGACTGGGCGGTAGTCATTGTGGCAGGAGGGAGACGACTTTTTCGGCACCGGGATGATGGTGGTGGCTTTGAGGCATGTGGGGACAACAGCCTGGCTCAGCGAGGTGTTGAAGATGTCTGTGAAGACATCTGTGAGCTCCTCAGCACAGTCCCTCAGTACACGACCAGGAATGTTGTCGGGACCAGAGGCTTTCCGTGGGTTCGTCCCTCTGAGGGATCGCCTCACGCTATCTGGGGATAGCGTCAACACCTGGTTGCCAGGAGAGGGTGGGGTCTTCTGTGCCGGGGTGCTGTTGTCTGCCTCAAAGCGGGCGAAGAAGTCGTTCAGCTCATTTTCTCTATTCATGCACTCTGTTCTGCACTCTATTCATGCACTCTGTTCTGTACTCTATTCATGCACACCATACATGCACATGAACACACACAAGCTGCCCACCCTCCTGAACATGGCTCCCCTCTGCCATTCATTCTGTCCTTCAGCTCCTTTCACTATCCCCTCACATCTCCTTGCTCCCTGCTTGAGTCTGGGACCTGCTCCCAGGAGTCCATCTGACCACCTGGGTGTGCGAGACAGAGAGGTGGGACAGGGAGGGACAGACTGTCCAGAGGCTTGTCTGAGAGACAGAGAGGTGGGACAGGGAGGGACAGACTGTCCAGAGGCTTGTCCTCTTTGAGACGGCGGGTGAAGGAGATGAAGAAGGACCGAGGACATGGCGCCTCTCGAAATGTCCAGGGTTCTCTCGCATCCCCTCACATCCCTCACATCCCTTCACATCTTCTCACATCCACTCACACCCCTCACATCCTCTCACATCATTTCACATCCCCTCACATCCCCTCACACCCTCTCACATCTCCTCACATCTTCTCACATCCCCTCACATCCTCTCACATCCTCTCACATCTGACCCGATGCTCCCAGCGAGCCTCTGTACGGAGAGAGCAGCCCAGAGCAGCCAGCAGTGCTGTGTGGTGGAAACCTCCCCACCTCCTTCTTTGGTATTGTAGTTAAATGTCCTCCACGGCCCCGGGAGGCTGCTGGCCTCTGGAGGACAACTTTCCATTCACTGGAGAGGCCAAATGAGTTCAGT
>JAXIVH010000010.1:757235-762235 GCA_036785325.1 Urophycis tenuis | reverse complement strand
GATGTGTGTGTGTGTTGGCAGCATCATTTTCATTCAACTATTGATATAGATTATATTTATATTTATTATTTTGAACAATTGATTTATTGGTGTCTGCATCACAAGAAATGCAAACTGTCACAACTATTTGCATTTTTGAAAATGCAAATATGGGACGTTTTGTGGGATTTGCATTTTACAACACTTGTTTGTATGGAACATGGTTTGTCCTTTCAGGATGCATAGATTACATAATAAGGAATATTTACCTTTGTTGTCCCCAACACAGACATATGTTTTGTGATGTCAGTTGTGTCATGTTTACTGGACCACAAAACCCAGGTGGAAAGTCGGTGGGGAGTCACACCAAAGACAAGATGCTCCTGTTCTTGAGTCAATATGGTTCACCGTACATAATTACATTCAGTTGTACACACATTGTCTTACATAAGTCAATATGGTTCACCATACATAATTACATACAATAGTGCATAGTCTGACAAAACCTTGTTTTTCTGTCATTCATAGTGCCAGTAAATGTGTATATTTAATAGTTGTTTTTTTTAGGGCATTTAATAGACGCTTTTATCCAAAGCGACTTGCAAAGAGTACATTTGTCATAAGAAGGTGGAACATTTCATTGCTGCTAATACAGTAAGAAAGTCACCAGAACAAGCTTCAAGCATTTCAATTGCTAGGTGAACCATTGCTAGTATACAACATCTCTGACTATGTGCCGAGTTACAAAGAGCAATCAAAGTGCCAAATTACAAAGAGTGATTAAAGTTCCAAGATGTACAACAACTAAGAGCATGAGGGTAGGCATGCAGGGTTCAGGTGAACTCTGAACAAGTGAGTCTTGAGTCTCTTCCGGAAGATGGGGAGTGACTCTGCAGTCTTAACATTGGCAGGGAGCTTGTTCCACCACTGCGGTGCCAAAACGTAGAAGAGTTGAGATTTCGCCATCCGACCATTTCCTCCTTTTAGTGATGGTGGTACCAGTGTTCAGCTGAGATAGTTGAACAGAGTGCTTGAGCAGGGACGTGGTGTTTCACTAATGTTTGGAGGTAGGTAGGGGCAGTTCAATTGCTTTGTTGAACTGGCGTTTTCGGTGCCTGAAAATGCACTTTTTTGAAACCAGGTCCCAGGGTGGAAAAATCAAAAACGTTTTAGGTTTTGGATTCATGAGAACACCAGAAACGTAAACGATGATGTCATCACCCCTCGCCCCGCCCCGCTAGCTTTTGACCTCTTAAGACCGTGACGTCTCATAACAACAACAACACACAACGGTGGAATACAGCCTAACGATGATGCTGACGGTGCTGCAGCAGATAATGACCCTTAGTAACACGCTAGGGGGATATATATTACGTTCATAATAATATATATAATATATAATACAGTAATATATGATACAACAACGTAGTTTGTTGTTGTTTGGTTACTCCTTCTTCTTGGACTGTCTGTCTGTTTGTATTCAGTGCGCAGGCTTTATGTGCATGCTCCGGCTCTTCTTCATTTTTCGGTGGATTTCTGCAGCTGAGAGTCACTACTAACTGTATAAGTTAGCTCATACAGCAGAGTGACTACTAACTGTATGAGTTAGCTCATACAGCAGAGTGACTACTAACTGTATGAGTTAGCTCATACAGCAGAGTGACTACTAACTGTATGAGTTAACTCATACAGCAGAGTGACTACTAACTGTATGAGTTAGCTCATACATCAGAGTGACTGCTAACTGTATGAGTTAGCTCATACAGCAGAGAGTGACTACTAACTGTATGAGTTAGCTCATACAGCAGAGTGACTACTAACTGTATGAGTTAACTCATACAGCAGAGTGACTACTAACTGTATGAGTTAGCTCATACAGCAGAGTGACTACTAACTGTATAAGTTAGCTCATACAGCAGAGAGTGACTACTAACTGTATGAGTTAGCTCATACAGCAGAGAGTGACTACTAACTGTATGAGTTAGCTCATACAGCAGAGTGAATATTGACTGTAGAAGTTAGCTCATACATCAGAGTGACTACTAACTGTATGAGTTAGCTCTACCAACTGAAAAGCTACAGCACAAGTTCTAATTCATTACCTACTCACCAACAGCAACAATCCTGCAATTCCTTCTTTAAGCCTAGTTTATACTTCTGCGTAAAGTGACGGACGACGGATACGGAGAGCCCTCTCCGTCGACGGAGAGCCTGACGGAGAGCGTCTCCGTCGTCTCCGTCGGCCTGAAATATTTTTTAAGTATCCGTCACTCCGTCTACGTACAACGGAGACCGCAAGGGCTGCGATTGGTCCTCTAATAATAATAATAATAATACATTTATTTTATAAGGCGCCTTTCAGGACACTCAAGGTCACCTAACAAGCATAAAAGCATAAAACAATCAAAGGACACAGATTAAAACAGATTTAAAAAGGCACAGAGCTAAAAACCGAACACAAACACGTCATTTACACATGAATGACTCACAATGAATCACATTCTATCGCTATCGACTTCTATCACAACGTAAACACTGGCCGCGCCATTTATGTATACGCTTTATACGCTATAGGCTACGCTATATATATACGCTACATATACGCTTTACTATATGGACGCATAAAGCTCCAAAGTGCAAGCCGACCTACTTGAACTTGTGAATCTTAAAAGAGACGGTGGCAAATTGCAAGTTTGTGTACGGTTTTTACTTTTAAAAGCATTTCATTTATAACGTATCCCCTTTTCTATTTAATAATTGATCCCCTCTGAACTAATTTTCCCTTTTGTACTTATTTGCTTGAATGTCATGGCCAGTCTTGCGTAGCGACCCATACTACTGGTCAAGCCGGAAATTGCATTACGTATCCGTCACCACGACGGAGAAGAGGGCTCGAGGGGTGTCCGTAGTTACGCAGACGGATGACGGATTACGCAGTCGGAGAAGTATAAACTAGGCTTTAGCAGACAAAATGTATCTGTAGTTATGGTGTTGTGTGTTGTGTGTTGTACAAAGAGATATGAGTGAGGAGCTTATATCGTGAGGAGTAAGGAGCAGAAGACTGCAAGGTTTCATAACTAAACATCCAATGGAAATAATCCAAACAGTCACCTGAGGGATCCTGTGATTGGTCAGAAAGTAGCCATGCAACACTCTGCGTTTCACTCACCAGTAGCTGGCAGATGGCTCTGTCCTTTCTGTCACACATAGAGAGACACACACACATAGAGACACACACACACACACACACACACACACACAAACACACACACACACACACATACACACACAGAGAGAGACACAAAGAGACACACAAACACACACACACACACACACACACACACACACACACACACAGACAGACACATAGAGAGAGACACACACACACATAGAGATACAGACACAGACACACACACACACACACACACACACACATTCACACACACACACACACACACACACACACACACACACACACACACACACACACACACACACACACAGTCACACACTTACACCCTTACACACACACACACACACACACACACACACACACACAGTCACACACTTACACCCTTACACACACACACACACACACAGACAGACACATAGAGAGAGAGAGACACACACACACACACACACACACACAAACACACACACTCACACACACACACACACACACACACACACACACAGTGACACACTTACACTTACACACACACACACACACACGCACTCACACACACAAACAGTCACACACACACACACACAGTCACACACTTACACACACACACACACACTCACACATATACACACACAAGATTCAAGATTCAAGATTCAAAGCTTTTATTGTCATGTGTGCAGTGAAGAAACACGTTTCCCTGAACAATGAAATGCTTACTTTGCTGCCCACACTGGATGCCGAAAGAGTATATATAAATAATGTATAAAATCTAAATAGAATATAATAACTGTACAATTAAAAAATATAAAATAAGAAAATAAAAACAAAATAAAATAGAAATAGAAATATAAAATTTAGACGATGTGAATGAAATGAAATGGAATTGTAAATGTGCATTGTGCATCAGCAGCTGTAAACATTAAACATTATTGTGCAAAGTGTCCAGTGAGGATGTCCATGGGGGGATGGGGGGGGGGGGGCGCTCTGTCCTTAAGTAAGTTGCGCTGATTGAAGTCACCAGCAACGATAAAAACAGCATCAGGATGAGCGGTCTCCAGCGCGCTGATGACGTCATAGAGTTTACTGAGTGCCGCGGTGTAGTTAGCGCGTGGATGGATGTAAACAGCAGCCAAAAACACACACGCAAATTCCCTTGGGAGATAAAAGGGACGGCATCGCAACAGTAAAAACTCCAGGTCTGGTGAGCAGTGCTTGTGCACAGTCCGTACATCCCTGCACCACACGTTGTTGACATAAACACACACGCCTCCCCCCGTTGTCTTACCGGAGGCAGCGGTCCGGTCCCCCCGGTGCAATGAGTGGGTCTCCAGGTGAACAGCGGAGTCCGGGACGTTTTCTAAGAGCCAGGTTTCGGAGAAGATAAGAGCGCAGCCCTCTCTAGTCTCTCTTTGTGATGTTATCCTAGCTCGTAGCTCATCCAGTTTGTTCTCCAGAGACCGCACGTTAGCGAGCAAAAGGCTGGGGAGCGGTGGTCTGCTCGGACGTGCCTTTAGCCTAGCATGGAGCCCGCCTCTCTTGCCTCGCTTACGAGGCCGCCTCCTCAGCGCTCTCCTTGGGTCAGCGCACTCACTCGAGGCCGGTGTTTCGGGGCCTTCCAGAGGCGGGCCGCGGTAACTGTGGGGCCGAACAATGAGTTGTAGTTCCGGCGGGATATGTTCAGTAAATGCAGTATTGTGTAAAGCAATGTCCAAGAGTGCTTGCCTGCTATATGTCCGCAGTGCACAGCACTTAAGAGCCAGGGAAAACACACAAGAAAAAAAGAGTAAAAAGCGAAAAACAGCGTATTCAGGTGCGGAGCGAGCACGTCTGCCTCGGG
>JAXIVH010000010.1:742235-752235 GCA_036785325.1 Urophycis tenuis | reverse complement strand
ATGAGTCCAAGGCTTGCTGAATGAGTTGCAATGATATCTGTCTTCTCCTTTATTTTGATTTCCCAGTGTGAACAGGGGTGAGACAGGGATGCCTATTGCCACCCTTCCTTTTCCTGTTGGCAAGAGATTGGGTAATGAAGACATCAACTGCCCAGAAAAGGAATGGCATCCAATGGACACCTTAGACACAATTGGATGACCTCGACTTTGCCGACTTTTCAGTTCATTGAGAAACAGGCAAAGTTAAGTTCCAACCTGATATTTGGAGACATACAAGGCGCAATTTCAAGCAGGAAAAGTATCAATATTAGCAAGTCCATCACTAGGCCCAAGTCTTCTTATGCAGCTAATGTGGTAACACAGAGCACTCCAGTGGCTCAAAGCTTGAACAGTGATGATCCGAAACCCAAATGCCTCTGCTGTGAAAGTGCCCACAAAGTAGAGCATTGCTCTGACCTCAAGAAGAAACCCCACAGGGAGAAGTTGAACTTTTTAAAAGAAAAAGGACTCTGCTTCGGGTCGTAGTGCAAAGGGCACATGAGTAAGGACTGCAAGGACCGTCTGTCATGCAACACCTGCAACGGAAAGCATCCCAGTGTGCTTCACATCAACTTTCAGGTAAAAGGTGAGACTTCCAGGTCAGTGGAACCACCACAGCCCATCCCACCTGTGTCATCAAATGGCTGTAGGCATAAGGGGGCCGGGAACTCAGAGTATACAGAGTTCCTTAGTGATGTCATTAACAAGGGCTACCCTGAAATGGTTCCCTCTGCCCAACAGAATAGGATTGATGGAAGTTTACAAAATCGTCTCTATTTTTTTTTTTTAATATGCATAGTTTGGGAGCGGGCACCAGGCACGCCTCTCTGAAAGGAGTTATGTCACTTCTGACGTGAAGAATTTAATGTAGGTAGTCCAACCAACCAGGGCAAAGTTGAGGGGATGTTGAGGGGAGTCTTATGTCCGCACTTGCTCGAGAGCAAATGCCCAGAAAAGCAGGCGGAAGTTGTTTTCCTGAAACTATGCAAGTTTTGAAAGCCAGGTGACTCGTCGCATCGGAAGTTTATCACAGGTATTTCTGGCGTTTTTCATCCCAGAATGTATTCTGACGCATGGCAAACGAGGCCGCATGCCTCATCTGAAACTCGCCTAATGCAAAAAAAAAAACACCGCCCCCAAAAACTCTACCTATCCTCCCTTAAGTAGGCCCACCAATCAGCCACTAATTGGGAGAGCCCAGGAGGATAGGTAAATCCATGACAATGACAAACACAATGTACACAATGAAACACACTAGCCCTACCGACATGGTCCCACATTACAACATCACACCCCAATGCACATCAATATCCATACATATTTTTTTTTAATTGGCTTTAATTACATAAACTGAAGTATGCAATTCAACTCGCCCCCCCCCCCCCCCCCCCTGTTAGCAAACTGAATTCCACCGTCCTGGGATAGGGAATCAGGAACTGGCTCCCATGTGGCACACACTTCCACACAGACAGACAGACAGAGAGACAGAGAGACAGAGAGAACACAAGTTGACTTGGCGTGTTGTGGTTGGTAGTGTGGTGAATGGATTAACAGAATGAAATAAAGTTGCAAGACTGATTTGTATTGTGGTTACTGCTACTGGGAAATATAGTATGGATATCAGGGTGCATGTGACGCTATATGTGCAACTCACAGAAATACGGTAGGCCCGGGGAAAACACGACGCTCACTTTACACATCACCAAGGATGAAGAGAACAAACAGTTTAAGGCAGACTAACATTCAGATGGAGAAAACAAATGCAGGCTGGTTAACCTTTTAAAAAAGGCAACACAAATGTATAATACTTCACAGACTTGAGATTCTTTAAAGTTAACTTAGTTCTTTAGAGTTAAAGTTTCCTTGCACCTAAAACAAACCAGGATATTGGGGCTAGGGTTAGCCCATCAGCTTCTGCAGGATGGGCAACAGGAACGCAGTTTTGCCAGATCCAGTCTGGGCACATGCCATGATGTCCCTGCCGGCGGAGATGATGGGGATGCTGTGCTTTTACACAATGGTGGGCTTGATGTAGCCGGACTTGACCACATTCATCTTCAAGGACTCACACAAGCACGCCTCTTCAAACGTAAATATTGCCTCAGGTGGGTTGGAGTCGCAAACATCCACCTTTATGTCATCATACTTGTGTAATGGGAGAAAATGGTTTCCTTGTCTGCAGCCAGGGGCGGGGGAACATAAACCACCTTATGATCTCCAATTCCAAAGGTGACCCTTTTCCCTTGTGATCCACCTCTCAATGAGGCCCTGTCACCTCTTCACCCTGAGCCCCTATCTTGGTTTCCATCATCTCCAGAATCGTTCCTCAAACCTCTACCGCCACTTCCTAATCCTTCCTTCCTCAGAATCCTGCAACTTCTCCACTGTTCCAGGACATGCCTTGCAAATCATTCGCATTGTTGTCTCCACCAGAAGATAACACTTTAGATGCTCCTCTTCCTCTCCCACCCATTCCTCCATTATCTACCCATGAAGCAACCCTGCCGCCACTGAGGACTCCTTTGTTGTACCCACTAGTTGATGGAAAACGTGCTGCCGTGTTGCTGTGTGACATACCACCTAAAGTTTGGACTTTAATAGAAAGCCCTACAGTTTATTTACATTTATTTTTCTTTACAAGTTTTCTGTACCAACCAACCCATGTGTAACAATAAATGGTCAAAAGGGATCGACTTGGATCAAGCCACTACTCATCATTTCAAACACGCGTCAAGACTGGGATCCACTCAGCCACAAGTAGTGGCCAGACAGGAACAGAAAGATTGAGAACGCTACTACAAGCACCTCCAGGCCCCACGCAGGTTTGATAGTGGGCCACATAACAGCAGGTTGTAAGAAGGGCCATTTTATCACTGGGCAGTTAACCTTTGACCCCCTGATGGGTCCTGTGTGGGCCGTCGATGGGACAGCACCAGTGAGCACCGTGGAATTTTTACTGTCTCCGTGGAAATTGCAGAGATAAGGAGGTTAATTTAAGGAAAACAGCCTACTTTCCTTGAGGAGTGTCTGGGAATGTCAGTCATTAGCTCGTTAAGTCCTCACGTTAACCCTCAGGATGGCCCCGCTACAGGCTGCCTGCTACGTCCTTTAAATAGCACCGCGGTACTTTCTGCATTTGTTAGTGAAGTTCTCTCATTCTGAACCTCGATGCACACGCTGCTCACATTCAGACGCCTCTCCGGGGGGCTACCATCCCTCAGCTCACCGCAGGGAGAATAACAGCATCTCTGTAGACATTCTGAATCAAAGGCGTGTTTCTTCTGAGGTGAAATCTCTCCAGGTTCGTTCAGCTGAACAGTAGAGCTACTGGAGACTAGACGGACCAAACTGTGGAACACAGAACCAACCGCTCAGCAGAAGGTCAGCCTGATGCTCCCCAGGTAGCGCCAGACCCAGACCTTCACACACCCACTCATCTCCTTTCCTCTGTCCTTCTCCCCTCTCCTTTCCATTCCTTTCCTCTCTCCTTCTCCCCCCACCTCTACTCTATGCACATGTTTTGTGTTTCTGGCTGCTGTGTGTGTGTGTGTGTGTGTGTGTGTGTGTGTGTGTGTGTGTGTGTGTGTGTGTGTGTGTGTGTGTGTGTTTGTGTGTATCACCTCATGTTGCTGACAACAGAATGACAGACAGTCTGGATCCAGTCTCACTGTCTCCCTGAGAACTGAGTCAAGCTCAGTCCTTAAATGCTGCTGATCTTTTAGAAGTGAGATGTCCCCCAAAAGTCACACACACACACACACACACAGTACCGTGCATCAGAGCAGTGCAGTGCATCAGACCAGTGCAGTGCATCAGACCAGTGCAGTGAAGCAGACCAGTAATGTAACTGTGTTCATACCCCAGCTGAGCTGAGTCCTGGTGACATGTTGAGTGGAGACGAGCTCAGGTTGAGGAGAGTCTCTGCATCACAATGTGTGTTTCTGTGTATTTGCGTCTGCGTGCATGTGTGTGTGTGTGTGTGTCTACGAGCGTGTCCATGGATGCGTGCGGGTGCGTTGTGTGTAAGGTGTGCGCGTGGTGTGTGTGTTGTGTGCGTGTGCAGGCCCCGGTGTTTCCTCTCCACTCCCTCTGTCTACACTGATAGCCATCAGCTCCAGTCTTTATGAGTTCCGTTCCGGCTGAGTGGTTTCCTCCACTCTCTCCCAGGCTGAGGCCCACACCGCTGGCCCTGCGTCCCGGCGGATACAGGAAGGAGCTTATTAGCTTCCTACTGGAGCCAGTTGGAGCAGAGTAGTGTGGGGGGGGGGGGGGGATGTGGAGCGGCCGGAAGCTGTTGGTATCCGTTACCAACTGACCAGAGATGGAGTGTGTGTGTGTGTGTGTGTGTGTGTGTGTGTGTGTGTGTGTGTGTGTGTGTGTGTGTGTGTGTGTGTGTGTGTGTGTGTGTCTGTGTGTGTGTGTGTGTGTGTGTCTGTGTGTGTGTGTGTGTGTGTATGTGTGTGTGAAATGGAACAGGGGAACGTTACCCAGCTGGCTTGAAGAGCCCGTGGTGGTCACCCTGTTGTGTCTTGTTAATTGTTTCTTGTTTATCCACGTTAGCAGAGCATCACCAGTAGTCCTCTGGGCCTCACAGGACACACAAACACACACACACACACACACACACACACACACACAACGTTACTGCTTTGGGGGAACAGAATCAATGAACCAGATCACACTGAGAGAAAAGAACACAAACACATTCAGGTACGAACCCGACACAACACGTCACAGGAGCGCCGCCGGGTTACAGACAGACGGAGAGACGGTCACAGAAAGACAGAGAGACGGTTACAGACAGACGAGAGACGGTTACAGACAGACGGAGAGACGGTTACAGACAGACGAGAGACGGTTACAGACAGACGGAGAGACGGTTACAGACAGACGAGAGACGGTTACAGACAGAGGAGAGAGGGTTACAGACAGACGAGAGACGGTTACAGACAGACGGAGAGACGGTTACAGACAGACGGAGAGACGGTTACAGACAGAGGAGAGACGGTTACAGACAGACGGAGAGACGGTTACAGACAGACGAGAGACGGTTACAGACAGAGGAGAAACGGTTACAGACAGAGGAGAGAGGGTTACAGACAGACGGAGAGACGGTTACAGACAGAGGAGAGACGGTTACAGACAGACGGAGAGAGGGTTACAGACAGACGAGAGACGGTTACAGACAGAGGAGAGACGGTTACAGACAGAGGAGAGACGGTTACAGACAGACGAGAGACGGTTACAGACAGAGGAGAGACGGTTACAGACAGAGGAGAGACGGTTACAGACAGAGGAGAGACGGTTACAGACAGAGGAGAGACGGTTACAGACAGAGGAGAGAGGGCCAGGCCGGGGCTGAGGGGGCGCTGTTCAGGGGTCAGAAGACCCTCCAGCCTGACCTTCAACCTCCAGTCAGGGAGCTGTGAGAATGAATTACCAAGGTCACTGTGTGTGTGTGTGTGTGTGTGTGTGTGTGTGTGTGTGTGTGTGTGTGTGTGTGTGTGTGTATGCATGTGCGTGTGCATGTGTGTGTTTGTGAACTACTACGGGCTCAGAGTGTACATAAGGGTGTGAGTGTGTATCTAAGGGTGTGCAGTTGTGGTTTCCTGTTGTGTTTGTGTGTGTGTGTGTGTGTGTGTGTGTGTGTGTGTGTGTGTGGTGTGTGTGTGTGTGTGGTGTGTGTGTCATGCATGCGCATGTGTGAACAAGTGTCTGCGTCATCTGAAAGGCCGTCTCCACAACAAATATGAGAGTGGAGCCTTGGATGATGCCGACGAGTCCTTATCAACTGTCCAGCACTGTGCTGTTCCCAAATAGGTGTGTGTGTGTGTGTGTGTGTGTGTGTTTGAGTTTCCATGTGTGTGTTTCCATGTGTGAGTTGATGTGTGTGTGCGTGTATGTGTGTTTGACTTTCCATGCCTGTGTGTGTGTGTGTGTGTGTGTGTGTGTGTGTGTGTGTGTGTGTTTGTGTGTGTGTGTGTGTGTGTGTGTGTGTGAGTGTGTTTGTGTGTGCGTTGACGTGTGTTTGAACAGCCGATAGGTACGGCCCTCCCTCAAGGTCATGCTTCTCCAGCATGACAGCCTGAGCCCCCGGAGACACACACTGGTGACAGGACAGACACACACTGGGGACAGGACAGACACACACTGGGGACAGGACAGACACACACTGGGGGACAGGACAGACACACACTGGGGACAGGACAGACACACACTGGGGGACAGGACAGACACACACTGGGGACAGGACAGACACACACTGGGGGACAGGACAGACACACACTGGGGACAGGACAGACACACACTGGGGACAGGACAGACACACACTGAGGACAGGACAGACACACTGGTGACAGGACAGACACACACTGGTGACAGGACAGACACACTGGTGACAGGACAGACACACACTGGGGGACAGGACAGACACACACTGGGGACAGGACAGACACACTGGTGACAGGACAGACACACACTGGGGGACAGGACAGACACACACTGGGGACAGGACAGACACACACTGGTGACAGGACAGACACACACTGGGGACAGGACAGACACACACTGGTGACAGGACAGACACACTGGTGACAGGACAGACACACACTGGGGGACAGGACAGACACACTGGGGACAGGACAGACACACACTGGGGACAGGACAGACACACACTGGGGGACAGGACAGACACACACTGGGGACAGGACAGACACACACTGGGGGACAGGACAGACACACACTGGGGACAGGACAGACACACACTGGTGACAGGACAGACACACTGGGGGACAGGACAGACACACACTGGGGGACAGGACAGACACACACTGGGGACAGGACAGACACACTGGGGGACAGGACAGACACACACTGGTGACAGGACAGACACACACTGGGGGACAGGACAGACACACTGGGGGACAGGACAGACACACTGGTGACAGGACAGACACACACTGGTGACAGGACAGACACACTGGTGACAGGACAGACACACTGGTGACAGGACAGACACACACTGGTGACAGGACAGACACACACTGGGGGACAGGACAGACACACACTGGTGACAGGACAGACACACACTGGGGGACAGGACATATATATATATATATTACATAGAATTATTATACTGCATATAAATAAAGGGTTAGAATTGTGTTAGTTTGTTGTGTTCATAGACAGAAGTCCTTTGGTGTGTAGTGTAGTGGTTAGAGTGCACCTGTTGCACACTTTTACATACACACACACACACGTGCGCAGCAACCAAGGGAAAATAACCTGACTGTTGACATTCGGGATCCTGTTTCATCAGCTCGCTCATTCACCGATTCGCTCATTCTGTCTCTCAGACCCCCCCCCCCCCTCCCCCTGCTCTCTCTCTCTCTCTCTCTCTCTCTCTCTCTCTCTCTCTCTCTCTCTCTCTCTCTCTCTCTCTCTCTCTCTCTCTGTCTCTCTCTCTCTCACTTACAAACATCTCTCGCCCTCACAAACCGGTTGCCCGGTCCAGCCCAGAGCAGCTTAGTTCCAGCAAGTGGCTTTAAAAACAGATGAGGTGTTTGGCCTTTTACAGCCTGTTTTCCAGGGCTCGGAATGTGGACAGGAATGTGTTGTTTCTCCACGATGAGTTCAGAGAGAGAGAGAGAGAGAGAGAGAGAGAGAGAGAGAGAGAGAGAAAGAAGCTGTCATGCCATGTTGGAGGATGTACAGAAGGTAAACGAACACTAGAGAACGTAAAGTACATGAAAGACCCAAAGAAAGACGCGGTCCCACCACAGGGAGAGAGCCTGCAGGAGAAGGCTGAGGCACAGCCTTCTGGTTCCATCGGAACCAGACTGCGGACTGCTTTCCAGCTCCGGGTTTTGACCCGGTACCAAGCCCGGTCACAACCGCTCACACTAAACAAAGTACTGGACAGTGCACACGGCTCCACCCAGAACACACTGAAGGTGTGGCTCTACTCAGCTCGGGGCAGAGGAGTTCACATCCCAGGACAATGTGAGCGTCCTGGGATGTGAACTCTGCAGACTATGACTTCTGCTTCCCTGACAGGTGGATGGTCTTCTGGTCGATGTGGAGCGTGGACTCTGGTTGTCGTCACTCTGTCGGGAACCACAATCCATCCAAGTGGAATGTTTGCCAAAGCATTTGTTTATCGTGTTTTCTGCTGACAGGAAAGCCTGTTGACCTTCTGTTTGTTTGGAAACGCTGGGCACCAGACATAAGTGTTGTGAGAGAGCAACACGTGGAAAGCCTCCTGAATTGGCATGGCCAGAGTGTAAACACAAGATATACACAAAGAACCTCCAAAGAACTGTTGAGTAACGGTCAGAGTGGCTCAGGGACCACCCCCTCCAGCAGGCCCCTGTAGAGGACACCCACTGTAGAGGTCAGTGGCTCAGGGACCACCCCCTCCAGCAGGGCTGCCGGGTGGAGGAGACCCAGGATGGGTGGAGGAGACCCAGGCTGGGTGGTGGAGGAGACCCAGGCTGACTGGAGGAGACCCAGGATGGGTGAAGGAGACCCAGGATGGGTGGAGGAGACCCAGGCTGGGTGGAGGAGACCCAGGATGGGTGAAGGAGACCCAGGATGGGTGGAGGAGACCCAGGCTGGGTGGTGGAGGAGACCCAGGCTGACTGGAGGAGACCCAGGATGGGTGGAGGAGACCCAGGCTGGGTGGTGGAGGAGACCCAGGCTGGGTGGAGGAGACCCAGGATGGGTGGAGGAGACCCAGGCTGGGTGCTGGAGGAGACCCAGGCTGACTGGAGGAGACCCAGGATGGGTGGTGGAGGAGACCCAGGCTGGGTGGTGGAGGAGACCCAGGATGGGTTCGAGGAGACCCAGGCTGGGTGGTGGAGGAGACCCAGGATGGGTGGAGGAGACCCAGGCTGGGTGGTGGAGGAGACCCAGGCTGGGTGGAGGAGACTGTGTGATTGAGTGGTGGGTGCCAACCATCCAGCCGTACCCTGGTGTGTAAAATACTGCCTGTTGGAGTCACTGGCTGCTGCTCTCTCACTGTCTCCCCTTGCTACCTCTCTCTCTCTCTCTCTCTCTCTCTCTCTCTCTCTCTCTCTCTCTCTCTCTCTCTCTCTCTCTCTGCCAAAACAGGAGGTCACATCAACCCAGAGACTTGGAGAAGCTCCACACTGACTGTTGCTTCCCCTGCTCCTTCTGCTCCTCCTCCTCCTCCTGGAGAGCAAGTGGGCGGGGCTGGATGGAGCTGTGTGGAGGGTGGTGCCAGCCTGGGGGGCAGTGTTGGGGGTGACAGGCTGGTGATGCAGGGTGAGCTATGGGACAGCCGAGTCCGATCCGTCACTGAGTGTCACGCCCTGCGCGTGCTGATGGGGGCCACCCGGGGCGGAGGGGCAGGGCTCTGCTGATGCTGCGGGGGGATTGTTTATCAGAGCTTGGGGGGCTATGGTAGTGGTATGTCTATGTGTTGGGGGGGTATCTATACATAGATGGCTGTCTGTTCACGCAGGCCCCTTCACATTAGGGTGATTGAAGAAAAGTGATGGCCAGCTTCCAGACAGTGTCAGTGTCTCCACAGCACTCTCGCTGTGCCCAGTGTGTGTGTGTGTGTGTGTGTGTGTGTGTGTGTGTGTGTGTGTGTGTGTGTGTGTGTGTGTGTGTGTTGTGTGTGTGTGTGTGTGTGTGTGTGTGTGTGTGTGTGTGTGTGTGTGTGAGATCCCACTGATGGAAAGCAGCTTTCATTACACTGACACAAGAGAAGCCAAACAAGGAACTCCTTTGTATCCGCTGTTCCATTTCATAATTGCCATGGATGGTGTGTGAGAAGGGCTGAACAACTACTCTGCTACTCTGGTCCCTGCACTGGGGTTCTTCTGGTATCTCTGGTCCAGTTCCCTCCAATGGGGTTCTTCTGGTATCTCTGGTCCTGTTCCATCCACTGGGGTTCTTCTGGTATCTCTGGTCCTGTTCCATCCACTGGGGTTCT
>JAXIVH010000010.1:718279-732035 GCA_036785325.1 Urophycis tenuis | reverse complement strand
CTGTACACCCAGTGATTATGCCTTTCTCCAGCCGATGTGATGCTGATGTTACTGTTCCCGAGGTGACTCTCAAACTGAAAGAGTTGTAATAGTCCAGTATGAGGTCCCTGATCTTGCCTGGAACATGATGCCGGTCAAGCGAGGTCTCCACCAGTTTGTGAGGAATTGACCCGTAAGCATTAGACAGGTCAAGCCACAAAACTGCCAGGTTCCCATTGCCCTCCCGGGCCTCCCGGATGAGCTGAGTAACAACTCCCGTGTGCTCGATGCACCCTGGTACCCTTGGGATCCCCTCCTTCTACACAGAGGTGTCGATGTATGCATTCTTCAGGAAGAACTCTGTCATGCGCCGGGCAACAATGCTGAAGAACACCTTGTCCTCCACACTCAGGAGTGAGATGTTTCTAAACTGCTCGATGGTGCGAGAGTTCTCTTCCTTTGGAATCCATACACCCTCTGCATGCCTCCACTGCTGAGCCACCTTCCCCCTCCTCCAGATGACTCTAAGGATCTTCCACAGTCGCTGCACGAGCCTGGGGCACCTCTTGTAGACAACATATGGTACTCCACTGGGACCTGGAGCTGAGTTGGATCTAGCTGCTCTGACTATGTCCTCAACTTCTCTCAGGGTTGGCTCCTTGGTGTTAAATGCTGAAGTGGGTTCTGGTGGTGTAATTAGAAAGCTGCAGGGTCCAAGATCCTGCTCCCTTGCGCTGTCGCTGTAAGTTGCCCTGAGGTACTTGTCAACCTCTTCTTGAGAGCAGGCCAATTGTCCACCTCGCTTCTGCCCAAGGATATTCTTGGTGAAGTTGAAAGGGCCTGAAATGAAGGCGGCACGCTTCTTGGCTCTCTCCTTCCCCCTCTTCCTGTGCCATTCAGCACGACGGAGTGTCGTTAGATTCCTCCTTACGATGTTGCGGAGCTCTGCTATACCTACCTTCTCTTCCTCTCTTGCCTGCTTGTACTGCCGTCCTAGCAGTCTAAGCTCTTGTCGCAGCTGGCTGATCTTCTTCTTCCGTCGGTTTGGCTCCCCTGCACCGCTGATCGGGTGGTGCTCCTTGGTGCCAAACCTTTCGGCGGCGATGCTGACAATCATTGCACTCATTGTGCGCAACTTCTGGTCAGCATCTCCTCTGGCTGTGGCTTCGAGAATCTGATCAACATCTGCATCGAACTGGCACCACTCCTTCACCATGTTGGCCGAAGGCCACTTAACCCGACGGTGTTCTGACTGCATGACTTGGGGTAGGGCTTGTGGGGCGTGGAGGGTCTGGGCACTGTGGGGTGACTCCGGGCCGGGCTCCTCCTGCGTCTCATCAGGCACTGGTCCTGTGCGTTGCACCACTTGCCTCCCAGTCAAGCATTTCATCTTGGTCTGGTGGATCTTAAGACCACGCAGGTTTTTGCAGACTTTACCACATAAGCAAACTGCACTCATAGTCGTAATTCCGTTAGCTTGGGTCAATACCTGTACGTCCGTCCTGTTGGGGTGCTCAACAGGACGGACGGGGGTGCCCCCCTCTCGGGCACCCCCGGGGGTATAACTCTTTAGGGTTTTCCGTAGCTTATTGTGGGTGCTCCCTCATGGGAGCTGCAGTTTGGGGTGCTAGCCCTCCCTGCCCCGGTTGCTGTCTCTCCAGCTGTCTGCTGCCTCTCCAGCTGTCACCACTCTATTCGTGGTAGTCATCCAGTCTTTCCCGGAGGTCACTGGCTCTGCCAGAATTAACTGGTTTAATATAAACCCTCTGGTGCAACCTAGACACATCATCAGTGATGTAACCTGAGGTCATAGGGTGTTTCGGGTCTCTCAACATCAGACACCTTCGCCCAGGCGACCCAGCCGGGGGTGATCAGACCCCGGCTTGTGTCTAGGTAGCTTGTGTGGCCCACGGATCACCCCTCCTGATCCACAGCCATCTTGATGCCTTCTCAGCAGCATCAGTGGTGTTCTTGATGGCTTTCTTGCTGTGCAGTCCCCTTATTCCCAACAACTTGAGGGCCCTGCAGAGTGACTGGCCTGCGAAACCTCGGCATCCAACCTCAATGGGACTGCATCAAGTCTTCCATCCGTTGCGCCGGCATTCGCCTGCCAGCTCCTCATACTTGGCCCTCTTCCTCTCAAATGCCTCCTCCTCCTCCTCCCAGTGTTCTCCGTGTTCTCTGTTCTCCCAGTGTTCTCCCAGTGTTCTCCGTGTTCTCCCAGTGTTCTCCGTTTTCTCCCAGTGTTCTCCGTGTTCTCCCAGTGTTCTCCGTGTTCTCTGTGTTCTCCCAGTGTTCTCCCAGTGTTCTCCGTGTTCACCCAGTTTTCTTCCAGTGTTCTCCGTGTTCTCCCAGTGTTCTTCCAGTGTTCTCCGTGTGCTCCCAGTGTGCTCCCAGTGTGCTTCCAGTATTCCCAGTTTCAGGTGTCCTGAACACAACAGTGGCAGCTTTGCTGTTGCACCCCAGTGGGCCTGGTGTGGGAGGGGTCCTGGTGCCGGGCCGCGGTCCTGGTGCCGGGCCGTGGTCCTGGGGTCCTGGTGCCGGGCCGTGGTCCCGGTGCCGGGCCGGGCCGGGCCGTGGTCCTGGTGCCGGGCCGTGGTCAGGGTGCCGGGCCGTGGTCCGGGTGCAGGGCCGTGGTCCCGGTGCCGGGCCGAGCCGTGGTCCGGGTGCAGGGCCGTGGTCCGGGTGCCGGGCCGGGCCGTGGTCCTGGTGCCGGGCCGTGGTCAGGGTGCCGGGCCGGGCCGTGGTCCGGGTGCCGGGCCGTGGTCCTGGTGCAGGGCCGTGGCGTGAAGGTGCTGTTCCCAGGTGTTGAATAAGATCTTTTGTTTATCGGAGGAGGTCTCAACCAGCCCTGAACCCCACACTCTGCACATGTGATGTGTAGCTGTGATTAGTAAAAATAATCAGTGGGTGTGGATGTTGCTGCATCTGTAAGATGTGGATAGGTCAACGCCAGATGAACGACCACCGTCTTTGAACCAATCAGTCTCCCTGAGCCCCAGCCCTCCCCCGGGCCGCTGTGCACATGCATATTTATCACCAGACAATTTGCCCGCTGTGGTGCATTCATTTACACGTTAATTAAAAGGCCATCGCGACCTGATTTACAAGCGCCTAAATTGTCACTGAGTGTAGCCTTGTTTGAGTCCATTAGGTCTTTATAGGGCTGTTTATTTAACCTCCAACATTATGATGAAGTATCTCAGCCCCCCCAAAACAAATGTCTCTGTCCTGTCAGGAGCTCATTCAGCTGTTTACAGGGACAGAGAGTTTACAGTTCAGCTTGTGTAAACTACAGCGGCAGTCAAGCTCAGGTCTGAGCTTGGGGTGTGCGTGTGTGTGTGTGTGATTGTGCGTGTGTGTGTTGTTACGAATCCACTCGCCACATGGATGAGCAACATAAATGAGTCCAGACGTCAGGTTTTGAGGGAAAAGCCGTGATTTTTATTAGTTTGATTGCCTATGCTTCGGGATGAAATTAGCACAGGCAACCTTTTCCCATAAAACAAATAACAAGGACAAATTGCAAAAATGATAGGAAAGGGAAAACGAGTAAAGAAAAACCTCAGTCTTATTTACTAAACCGTGGGGAAGCTAAACTGTCTCCCGTTCCAAGGGGGCACAGGTCGCTCCCAAGAAAAATAAAAGGTGAGGGTTCCGCTCTAACTACTCTACCCTCCCTGAGCCTACAACAAAAACGTGAGGAAGTTTGCAATAGCCCCAATAACACAGAACGGCCAACTGCACGAATCACCAGCCAGTCGGTCGCCAGCGAGGACAACGCCAGAGTGAGAGAGCGGGACATTTTGGAACTGGGCCAGCTTTTATACACGTGGGCCGGCCACCAATCACATCCTCACTCCTGGGCTAGTGGTGTAGCTCCGCCCAGTCGCCACCTACAGGCAGGAACAGAAGGACCAAGAAAACATGCACACACGTAACAGTGTGCACCTGCTCCCATAACAAACCCAGCAGCTTGTTATCAGATCCCCCTCTGCTCCGCCTCCTCAGTCCCACTCACCCACTGCCCCTTCACCCACTCACCCACTGCCCCTTCACCCACTCACCCACTGCCCCGTCACCCACTCACCCACTGCCCATTCACCCACTCACCCACTGCCCCGTCACCCACTCACCCACTGCCCCTTCACCCACTCACCCACTGCCCCTTCACCCACTCACCCAATCACCCACTGCCCCGTCACCCACTCACCCTCCCTCTTGCTTCCAGGAAGCAGATTAGATGTCAGTGAAGGAGGGGCTGGCTCAGGGCTGCCCAGACAGATGTTCAGTACAGATGCTGAGGAGGGGCCGGCTCAGGGCTGCCCAGACAGATGTTCAGTACAGATGCTGAGGAGGGGCCGGCTCAGGGCTGCCCAGACAGATGTTCAGTACAGATGCTGAGGAGGGGCCGGCTCAGGGCTGCCCAGACAGATGTTCAGTACAGATGCTGAGGAGGGGCCGGCTCAGGGCTGCCCAGACAGATGTTCAGTACAGATGCTGAGGAGGGGCCAGCTCAGGGCTGCCCAGACAGATGTTCAGTACAGATGCTGAGGAGGGGCCGGCTCAGGGCTGCCCAGACAGATGTTCAGTACAGATGCTGAGGAGGGGCGGCAGCAGATACGTCTCCTGGGTGGAGCTCACACAGAGAGGTGAAGCCCATGGTAAATGCTCAGCAACACAAAAGACATACAGAGATAATCTATGTATTCATGAGCACGTGCTCTGCTGCAGATCAGCTGACCAGACCTCATGACGGGCGTGAAGCGGCGGGTGGTCAGGAATGCTCCAGCAGAGCGGTCAATAATGGGTGGGGCGGGGCCGGGCTGCATGGGGCTGGGCTGGTCGGGGCTGCGTGGGGCTGCGTGGGGCTGCATGGGGCTGGGTGGGGCTGCGTGGGGCTGCGTGGGGCTGGGCTGTGCTGGGCCGGGCTGCGTGGGGCTGGGTGGGGCTGTGCGGGGCTGGGCTGCGTGGGGCTGTGCTGGGCCGGGCTGCGTGGGGCTGGGCTGGGCCGGGCTGCGTGGGGCTGGGCTGGTCGGGGCTGCGTGGGGCTGGGTGGGGCTGGGTGGGGCTGCGTGGGGCTGCGTGGGGCTGGGCTGCGTGGGGCTGCATGGGGCTGCGTGGGGCTGGGCTGCGTGGGGCTGGGCTGGGCTGGGCCGGGCTGTGCGGGGCTGCATGGGGCTGGGTGGGGCTGTGCGGGGCTGGGCTGCGTGGGGCTGTGCTGCATGGGGCTGGGCGGGCTGTGGTGCATGGGCTCTGATGAGAATTAGATCAAAAGATACGTGTGTCAAAATACGTGTGTCAATAATGTTCTGTTTCTTGTCAGTGCCATGATGTATTCAGCGCCGTGTGGCGACTGCTGAGGGCAGGAATAAATCAATTGATTCTCATAACCCCCTCCATAGCTGACATTGATATGTCGGGGTCAGAAATCATTGTTGAAAACGAATTAAAACCACCAAGCAGCAAATATTTTTAAACTTGCATTCTTCTATAATTTGGCTAATCCACTTTGGATGCAAATGAATCTCTCTCTCTCTCTCTCTCTCTCTCTCTCTCTCTCTCTCTCTCTCTCTCTCTCTCTCTCTCTCTCTCTCTCTCTCTCTCTCTCTCTCTCTCTCTCTCTCTCTCTCTCTCTCTCTCTCTTTGAATGCATACACCCCCACCATGGCAGTGAATGCATGCTACAAACAGAAGAGTGTGTAGAGTGTGTAGTGTAGAGTGTGTAGCAGTGTGTATTGTAGAGTGTGTAGCAGTGTGTAGTGTAGAGTGTGTAGCAGTGTGTAGTGTAGAGTGTGTAGCAGTGTGCAGTGTAGAGTGTGTAGTGTAGAGTGTGTAGAGTGTGTAGTGTAGAGTGTGTAGAGTGTGTAGTGTAGAGTGTGTAGCAGTGTGTAGTGTAGAGTGTGTAGAGTGTGTAGTGTAGAGTGTGTAGCAGTGTGTAGTGTAGACTCTACACTACACACTGCTACACACTCTACACTACACACTCTACACACTCTACACACTCTACACTACACACTCTACACACTCTACACTACACACTGGTCCACACTGCTACACACTCTACACACTCTACACTACACACTCTACACACTCTAGCAGTGTGTAGTGTAGAGTGTGTAGAGTGTGTAGCAGTGTGGACCAGTGTGTAGTGTAGAGTGTGTAGCAGTGTGTAGGAGTGTGTACCATTGTGTAGTGTAGCAGTGTGTAGCAGTGTGTACGACTGTGTAGTGTAGCAGTCTGTAGCAGTGTGTAGCAGTGTGTACCATTGTGTAGTGTAGCAGTGTGTAGCAGTGTGTACCATTGTGTAGTGTAGCAGTGTGTAGCAGTGTGTAGCAGTGTGTAGTGTAGCAGTGTGTAGCAGTGTGTACCATTGTGTAGTGTAGAGTGTGTAGCAGTGTGTACCATTGTGTAGTGTAGAGTGTGTAGCAGTGTGTAGTGTAGAGTGTGTAGCAGTGTGTACCATTGTGTAGTGTAGAGTGTGTACCATTGTGTAGTGTAGTGTGTAGCAGTGTGTACCATTGTGTAGTGTGCTATATAAGGAGACTTTTAGAATGGCCAAGGGAGGGGAGAGTAAATGGTCTTTGCATTATTGTTACCTCCTCACACGAGTTCAGGTACATTTATCTTTCCTTGGAAGATTGAGGAGACATATGTTAATTATGGAAAGCTTTTATTTATTACAACAGAATATGTAAATGCTATGAGTGTGTGTTTGGTAAGGATGATGGCAGAATGGGTGACCAGAGGTTAGTGAGAAAATGAGCCATTTAAAAGGTTTAGTGTTAATGATGATGATGAACTGTTAATGATAATGATAATCATAAACATGTAATAAGATCACTTTGTAATGGCTTTGTAATGAGTCCACATGGCAGCTTTAGTTAGCTTTGATGTGTGCGCTTTAAGGCATATTGCTGTGCCTTGAGAAGCTGCTCATGAGTACATAAACCATATACAGTATATTCATATCATATGTTCTATTCAACATTTATTGACATGTGGTCTGACCCTGGTTTGGACACGGTTTGACTCTGGTTTGGACACGGTTTGACTCTGGTTTGGACCTGGTTTGACTCTGGTTTGGACACGGTTTGACTCTGGTTTGGACCTGGTTTGACTCTGGTTTGGATGAATAACTGCTATAGTCACCTTGCCTGAATGCCTGCACCTTTTGCAGGTGGTTTTGCTGCGGCTGCATGCTGTCATGTTCCTCAGCCGCTGTGTGACTGTGGTGGAGCCCATGGAGGTGCAGGTTCAGCTTGGAGACCCTCAGTCAGGGCTCCCCCTCACCAGGTCAGCACTAACGACCAGAGCTTCCATGCCACCTCATCCTGTTCATTGGTGAAGTGCTGCAGAGAGCAGCTAATGAATCAGATGTTTGGGCCTGTAAGGAAATCACAGATGGAGAACACGAGGGCATGCATGAACACACACTTATCTATGAAAGGGGCAGCAGTAGCTCAGTGGGTAGAGTGGGTGGACAGAGCGGGTCGTCCACTAACCGCAGGGTCGGCGGTTTGATCCCCTTGATCCCCCACCTCTAAATGTCAACATGCCCAACCCCGCAATTGTACTGACTGTAAGTCGCTTTGGACAAAAGTGTCTGCTAAATGCCTTTTTTGTTTTTGTTGAAAGGAATTGGTCATCATAGCTTGTCCTCGACACTGGATCAAGCCCAGCCACAGGGCCACCTCAGCAAACATTCAAGGGACTCATTTTAAGAATGAGCATATCTGATTTTATGAATTACTAGGATTATTGATATCAGACCATTGTACTGCAGTTAAACTGGGAGGGTTATGTGTGTGATGACTGGTTGAAGAGGCTGTTACATGTGATTTTAAGCATGCACACACAGACGAAGAAGACTCACTCACATACACATAGATAGTCACACATACACATATGCTCTCTCTCTCACACACACACACACACACACATGGGCTGAGCTCCATGAATAAGTAAGAAGGTCTACAGTGCAATGAGAAGAATGGAGTTATACAGCCTTCCATGACTACTGGTCCTTCTCACCCACCCCCCCACCCCGTTCCTCTGCACGCTTGTGAAATATTGAACAGGTAAGAATGAGCCTCCCTCCATCTTACTGTTCAACGAGATGCTGAGTCCCCCATTCACTGCACACCATGGCTCATTCCCTCCATGAATAGAAGAATAGAATAGAATAGAATAGAAATACTTTATTGATCCCAAGATGGGAAATTACAGCGTAGCAGCAGCATTACACACAGTAACAATACAAAGAATTAAAGAATAAAATGCAATGTAAAAAAATGTATAAAAAATATGTAAAAAATGTACAAATAAAAATAAAAATAAGAATAAATATAATTGTAGTGCAAGATAAAGAATATAAAAAAATATATATAAGGTGCAGTGAACAATTATATACATAAAGATAAGGTGCTTGGAGACTGTTGTTATAACCAGAGTTATTGGCTGTTATTGTACAGTGTAATGGCATGTGGCAGGAAGGATTTCCTATAGCTGTCCCTTTGACAGCGGGGCTGGAGCAGCCTGTGAGAGAAGGTGCTCCGCTGTCTGACCACTGTGTGATGGAGAGGGTGCCGATCATTGTCAATGATGGATAACAGTTTTTTCAGCATTCTCCTCTCCACCACAGACTCAAAAGACTCCAGCCCGAGACCTAGTACATAGCCAGCCTTCTTGATGATTTCATCAAGTCTGTTGGTGTCACTGGCTCTGGTGCTGCTGCCCCAACACACAGCAGCAAAGAAAATGGTGCTAGCAACAACAGACTGGTAGAAGATCTCCAACATCTTGCTGCACACGTTGAAAGATCTCAGCTTCCTCAGGAGTCTGCTCATCCCCTTCTTGTACACGGCCTCGGTGTTAGATTTCCAGTCCAGTCTGTTGCCGATCACCACCCCCAAGTATTTATAGTCCTCCACCTCCTCCACCACCTCCCCCCTGATCCGTCGTGGCTGTGAAGGCATCCTCTTCGTCCTCCAGAAGTCGATCACCATCTCTCTAGTCTTGTTGACATTCAGCCTCAGGTGATTCTGTTCAGACCACTCTACAAAGTTGTCTACCAGTCTCCTGTACTCACCCTCCTCTCCACCTCTTATACACCCGACAACAGCTGAGTCGTCAGAGAACTTCTGCAGGTGACATGACTCAGAGTTGTACTGAAAGTCAGTGGTGTATAAGGTGAAGAGGAAGGGAGAGAGCACAGTTCCCGGTGGACCTCCTGTATCACTAAACACCACATCAGACAGTACACTGCCCAGACGGACAAACTGTGGCCTGCCTGTCAAGTAGTCAGTAATCCAGGAGATCATAGTGTCGTCAACACCCATCACCCGCAGCTTCTCAAGCATCAGCAGAGGCTGAATGGTGTTGAAAGCACTGGAGAAATCAAAGAATGTGATCCTCACAGTGCCTCCCCCACCATCCAGATGCATATGGGCACGTTGCAGCAGGTAAATGACAGCATCATCGACTCCTACACAGGGCTGATAGGCAAATTGTAAAGGGTCCAGAAACGTCCTCACCTGTGGCCTCAGCTGGGCTAAGACCAGTATCTCCAGGACCTTCATCACATGCGATGTTAGGGCGACTGGTCTGTAGTCTGCCGGTTCGGACGGCCTCGACTTATTGGAGACTGGGACCAAGCAGGAGGTCTTCCACAGCAACGGGATTTTCTCCTGACTCAGGCTCAGGTTGTACAGATGTCCCAGTACAGGAGACAGCTGGCTGGCACAGTTCTTCAGGATCCTGGGTGAGATGCCATCAGGGCCTGCAGTCTTTCGCTGATGCAGTCTTTCCAGCTGCCTCTTTACCTGGCCTGTAGTCACCATTGGGCGGGGGTTGGTGCAGATGTCATCAGTGGAGGAGGAGGAGGAGGAGGAGGGGGTGGGGGGGAAGGAGGAGGGGTAGATGGAGAGGTGTTGTACAGGAGAATGCTGGGGGGAGGGTCGAACCATTTGGGACAGTGTGGGGGGATGGGTGTGTTGGAGGGGTATCAGGAGGTGAGCTAAACCTGTTGCAAAACTGGTTATACTGGTTAGCTCTATCCAGGCTCCCAGATGTCTGCCTGTCCTTCCCCTTCATCCCCGTGATGTGCTTCATTCCCGCCCACACACCCCACTGGAATTTGGCCTCCAGCTTTCTCTTGTAGTTGTCTTTGCACGTCCTCAGCATCCCTCGGAGTTCGTGCTGCCCACTCCTCTGCTCCTCTCTGTCTCCTGACCTGGAAGCCTTATTCTTCTTGTTCAAAAGTGCCTTCAGGTCACTGGTAATCCACGGCTTGTTGTTGGAGAAGCAGTGAACGGTCCGGGCTGGCATGGTGGTGTCCTCGCAGAATCTTTTATAGTCTGTTATGCAGTCGGTCATGTTATCGATGTCCTCCCCATGTGGCTCACAGAGAACATCCCAGTCTGTTTACTCGAAGCAGTCCTGCAGTGCCTCAGCAGTCTCCTGTGCCCACTTCCTCGCTGTCCTGGTGCGCACAGGTTGCCTTCTCACAAGTGGGACATACTTGGGAGTCATCATGACCAGGTTGTGGTCTGACTTACCAAGGGGGGGAAGGGCTGTGGCATCATGTGCGTCCATGGCATAAGGATATAGTAAATCCAGTGTTTTACTGTCTTACTGTCTGTGTTTCACTGGTGGGGCAGTCATCAAATTGGTGGAAGTTATTTAAAATGTTGTTCAGTGAGGCATGATTAAAATCACCTGTAATGGCCATGAACGCATCCAGATGTTCAGTCTGCAGTTTAGCGGTGGTGGAGCTGATGACTTCACAAGCCATTGCTGCATCAGCTGAGGGGGGGATGTAGACAGCTATAGTAATGGTGGACGTGAACTCCCTCAACAAATAGTACGGGTGCATTCCCAAAGCCAGCAGTTCAATGTCTGGGGTACAGAGACGTTCCTTCTCGCTGACATGTCCAGGATTGCACCACCTCTCACTCACATGAAGTGCAAGCCCGCCAGCCTTCTTCTTCTGACTTTTGGAACAGTCTCTGTCTCCACGTATGAAACTGTAACCGGGAACCTCAACGCTGCTGTCTGGGATGTGCGAGTGCAGCCAGGTTTCACTGAGGCAGAATAAGCTACACTGGCGGTATTCCCTCTGTCTTCACCAGCGCTGAAAGTTTGTCCATCTTATTCCCCAAAGACCTCACGTTTCTCATCATAATCGCTGGGCCTGCTGGTTTGTGTCTTCTTCTTCTCTCCCTCCGTTTGGTTCCAGCGCTGCAGCCGCGGCGTTTCCTCAGTAACTCCTGCGGGAGTGCAGGTCTATCTCCGGGCAGCAGCACAGACTTACGCAGCACAATCAGCTGATCAGCGTGTAAACAATGCCCCC
Source organism: Urophycis tenuis (assembly GCA_036785325.1). Taxonomy (NCBI): domain Eukaryota; kingdom Metazoa; phylum Chordata; class Actinopteri; order Gadiformes; family Phycidae; genus Urophycis; species Urophycis tenuis. The sequence continues at coordinate 720,703 of JAXIVH010000010.1, read as the reverse complement.
ACGACTACCGGCAAGGTTCTCTGTTACAAAAAGTAAAAAAAAGTAACAGCAGAACGCAGAGAAAAGTAACAAAACTTAGTCCAGCCATTGTCTCAAACGTTTACATGCGGATGTTGAATACTTCAAATACAAAGAAAAGACTGAAACCAACAAATAAACAAAAGTTAAAAAACAAGACGGGAGCTGCAGGCTGCCACCTGAGGCAGCGCCATCTTACAGAAGGGGGTGGAGGGGATTGGTTCTCTGCATTTGACCCATCCTATGGTACATAGGAGCAGTGGGCTGCTGTGTTCATTTCACCCATCCTATGGTACATAGGAGCAGTGGGCTGCTGTGTTCATTTGACCCATCCTATGGTACATAGGAGCAGTGGGCTGCTGTGTTCATTTGACCCATCCTATGGTACATAGGAGCAGTGGGCTGCTGTGTTCATTTGACCCATCCTATGGTACATAGGAGCAGTGGGCTGCTGTGTTCATTTGACCCATCCTATGGTACATAGGAGCAGTGGGGCTGCTGTGTTCATTTGACCCATCCTATGGTACATAGGAGCAGTGGGCTGCTGTGTTCATTTGACCCATCCTATGGTACATAGGAGCAGTGGGGCTGCTGTGTTCATGTGACCCATCCTATGGTACATAGGAGCAGTGGGCTGCTGTGTTAATTTCACCCATCCTATGGTACATAGGAGCAGTGGGGCTGCTGTGTTCATGTGACCCATCCTATGGTACATAGGAGCAGTGGGCTGCTGTGTTCATTTCACCCATCCTATGGTACATAGGAGCAGTGGGCTGCTGTGTTAATTTCACCCATCCTATGGTACATAGGAGCAGTGGGCTGCTGTGTTCATTTGACCCATCCTATGGTACATAGGAGCAGTGGGCTGCTGTGTTCATTTGACCCATCCTATGGTACATAGGAGCAGTGGGATGCTGTGTTCATTTGACCCATCCTATGGTACATAGGAGCAGTGGGGCTGCTGTGTTCATGTGACCCATCCTATGGTACATAGGAGCAGTGGGCTGCTGTGTTCATTTCACCCATCCTATGGTACATAGGAGCAGTGGGGCTGCTGTGTTCATGTGACCCATCCTATGGTACATAGGAGCAGTGGGCTGCTGTGTTCATTTCACCCATCCTATGGTACATAGGAGCAGTGGGCTGCTGTGTTCATTTCACCCATCCTATGGTACATAGGAGCAGTGGGGCTGCTGTGTTCATTTGACCCATCCTATGGTACATAGGAGCAGTGGGGCTGCTGTGTTCATTTGACCCATCCTATGGTACATAGGAGCAGTGGGGCTGCTGTGTTCATGTGACCCATCCTATGGTACATAGGAGCAGTGGGCTGCTGTGTTCATTTGACCCATCCTATGGTACATAGGAGCAGTGGGGCTGCTGTGTTCATGTGACCCATCCTATGGTACATAGGAGCAGTGGGCTGCTGTGTTCATTTGACCCATCCTATGGTACATAGGAGCAGTGGGCTGCTGTGTTCATTTGACCCATCCTATGGTACATAGGAGCAGTGGGCTGCTGTGTTCATTTCACCCATCCTATGGTACATAGGAGCAGTGGGCTGCTGTGTTCATTTGACCCATCCTATGGTACATAGGAGCAGTGGGCTGCTGGGTCCATTTGACCCATCCTATGGTACATAGGAGCAGTGGGCTGCTGTGTTAATTTGACCCATCCTATGGTACATAGGAGCAGCGGGCTACTGTTTTCATTTGACCCATCCTATGGTACATAGGAGCAGTGGGCTGCTGTGTTCAGCGCCCGGGGAGCAAGTTGGGGTTCAGTGTCTTCCTCAAGGACACTTCGACATGCGGAGAGTTGGAGGAGGGAATTGAACCGCCGACCCTACAGTTAGTGGACGACCCGCTCTAACCACTGAGCTACTGCCGCCCCATGATGCTGGGAGACTGGCTGATGACATCACCCTACACATCTGGCTGATGATATCACCCTACACATCTGTACATCTGGTAGATGAGATCACACTACACGTCTGTATCACATTAGCTTATATACAAAACATACAATATGTACTGATTTCAATTGCCATAAGCATTTCATAAAAGCCCTCATCAGTTCCATCCTATCACACACGTACTCAGTCCTTCAGTACCAGCCTCATGCTGTGGTACCCTGCTGTGTGTCCAGTGGATCCCCACCTCAGACAGAACATTATGAAGACCAGCTCCTGGGCTTGGACCAGGGGGAGCCTGAGACCAGAACCCTGATCCAGTTCTGTTGGACCAGGTGGGTTCTGTGGCCCGGCCCAGCGCCGCTGAGGTCATCACAGAGAGTTCCCTCCAGCTACATTTCTCCTCGCTGCTGTGTCCAGGCTTGGTTCAGTCTTAGACAGGTGGGGAGCACCACGTCCTTTCAGACAAACACTGTCTGTCTGTCTGTCTGTCT
>JAXIVH010000010.1:683279-713279 GCA_036785325.1 Urophycis tenuis | reverse complement strand
CCCCATATCCATACAATCCACATTCATCTGTTGTACCCGTTCCGTTGTATTGCACTAGCGCACTATTGCACCATCTGTACACTTCTTGTATTATATTACTATTTCTCGCACTACCTGTACATTGTTGACAATTTTTTATTTATATTTTTTTATACTGTTTACAGCCTGTTTCTGCTAGTGTTAGTAACCATTTACTACCTTAATGATCACTACCTCCACCTGCACTGTTTACTGTCACTTAAATAACTACTACCACTTTTCATGTTTTTCAATTTTGCACAATGCACCTTATTCTGCATTTCTGCATTTCAACCCGCACCTTTATCGCTCATTTGCACTTCTGGTTAGAACGCCAACTGCATTTCGTTGTCCCTGTACTTGTACTCTGCACAATGACAATAACGTTTAATCTAATCTAATCTAAAGCAAGCAAAAAAAACGCTATATGGAAACAAATCACTGTTGCAGTCAACAGTGTGCCCCATGTTTAGCGGGCTACAGAAGAGGTAAATCATTAATTGAATAATTAATTAAATGTAAAATTGATGTTAAATCGATCCATCTTAAAACATTTCACATTTGACCTATAGGCTATTGTTTGCATTGCGTTAAAATTATTTTATTCCGAATAAGGTGAAGAAAAAGTTGTCCGACTCCTGCGTACACAAGCTCAGACCTGACGTGAGATTTCATCGCAGCCTGCGCTCAAGTTCAAATTGATAATGCCAAGCTCAATGTGGAAATGAGCGTACGTCCATTTTCTGTCGTATGCTCGTTTGATAAATGAGGGCCAGTGTGAGTGGTATTGAGTGGAGCTGAACGTGTGTGAAGCCATGTGTTCAAATGATTCTTGTGGAGCTCATTTCCAGTATAAAGTTCCATTATGTCACCAAACTGGAGTCCTGGCGGTCTGATCTCATGGGGGTCCTGATGTGAGAAGCGTCTCGCTGCGGCCCGCGGGAAGGCGCGGCTTGACATCACGCCCCGCCCACATCACGGACAAGTGCATTCTGGGATTGAGTATAGAAATAGGTGACTTGTAATATAATTTGTATAATAGTGTAACGTCCTGGATGTGTTTGAAGTGTGTAGTGTAAGTTCTTGTATAATGTGCCCATGGTGTGTTAATGCTTTGTGTGCATTGCGTTGTCTCTTGCCTATTTCCTTGCTCTCTGTTAACTGCTGACAGCGCCTGTAGAGCGATGTCAGGCGTTGCAGGGGGTTGGCAGAGTAGCTATCGGAAAAAAGTTACTGTTTTGTTGTCTCTTGGGTGTTCGCGGTTTAAGGACACTACAGCAATTTCGGCGTCCAACTCTTTCTGCACAGGAGTGACATAAAGTCGAGAAAGTAGTAAATCAATATGTGTTCATGAACACTTGATACACCTTGATTTAACATAAAATATTTCACTACTGCACAACAAATGATTTGAGGAGTTCCCATTTGTTATTTCTAATTAAACGTAAGAGTTAGGTTACAAAATCACCTGCTGGATATGGATAAACCACTAAAATCGGCGTAATCGTGTTTAATCGCAAGCAAATCCCATAACGCACTGGTACCGGTCGGGCGTAAGCAAATCCCAGAATGCACTTGTCCGTGATGTGGGCGGGGCGTGATGTCAAGCCGCGCCTTCCCGCGGGCCGCAGCGAGACGTACTTGGAGGATGTGCGCAGCAGGATTCACTCTCCAGACGCTCTGCAGGCTCCTTCTTCAACAGCCGCTCAATAAAGCCAAAGGGACTCTCTCGCCCCCTGCCTGTCGCTCTGTGTGAGACATGCTGCTCACAGTCAGGAGTACCTTGTCTTTCAAGTGGCCCACAGTTTCTCTGAGCCGCTTCAAGTTGAGTGTTTTATGTTTTATTTATTTAAGAAAGGGACAATGTACATTAATTGACATGGCCTTAAAGACATGTAAATGCATCAGATTTAGTCACAGACTAATTTTCATCTGCAGTCCCTGGCAGGTTTGATGTTTAGAAGAGGAGACAGATGAAAAAAAAAGACATAAAATAGGCATGCAAACATACAATTACAAGTAATACAAGTAATACATACTGACATGGACAAAGAGACAGACAAGGATGACAGATGTAGCAACATACCAGCATAAAAGAGTAAAAAGGAAAAATAAAAGACAAAAAAAAAAGAACAGATAAAACACAGAGCTTACACAACAGTTAGACAGCTCACAACCACAGACAAAAAGATAGTGAAACCATATTACTTATGGGTGCAAATTTGTTTGTCCAGTAGCGATTGTTTTATGGATTTAGTGAATTGGTTTATGGTTGTATAGCTCCTAAACTGTATTGGTATGGTATTCCAAATGTGTGCAGCTCGGTAAGAGAAGGCTGACTGGGCAAAAGTTGTTTTTCTGTATGGTATTTTGCAGTCCCCTCTAGAAGAAGATCTTGTGCTTGTGTTTTGATTTTGCTTGATGAACTCATTAAGTGGAGGTGGGGCTAAGCCATGAAAGATCTTAAAGACTAGTACTATGTCAGCAAACTTGAGTGGATGTTTACATTGCCAAGTCATTGGCAAACTTGTATTCACCTTCCTGACTGACGTGTTCATCATGGCCGTGAGGAGGTAGCCTGGAGGTCTGCAGTGGTGTGTGAGTGTGTGGTGTGTGTGTGTGTAGTGTGTAGTGTGTGTGTGTATGTGTGTGTGTGTGTGTGTGTGTGTGTGTGTGTGTGTGTGTGTGTGTGTGTGTGTGAGACTGTGTGGTGTGTGTGAGTGTGTGGTGTGTGTGTGTGTGTGTGTGTGTGTGTGTGTGTGTGTGTGTGTGTGTGTGTGAGACTGTGTGGTGTGTGGTGTGTGTGAGTGTGTGGTGTGTGTGTGTGTGTGTGTGCACGTGGGGTGCATGTCCTATTGTTTTCTCACCAAAGATTGACATGTTGTTAAGCATTCCCATGCTATTCACAGACACACACACACACACACACGCACCCACGCACACACACACACGTACATGTGTGTGGACACAAACAGAGACAGTGCGTGTCCTTCAGAAAGACACCCTGGAGGGGTATAAATAAAGACATCCCTGTGCATTTGTCAATGCAGATATATTGACAATCCTGCTGTGAGTCCGTGGGCCGGAAGAGACGTGGGTGAGGACCAGCATGAATGGTAAGCAACCGGGACGCAACCCAAGAACTAGCCGGCGTGATGCAGCTCCCACTCACTGCCTTCAGCTGCCCACGCACTCGCTGTCGCCATGACGTCCTCTCTTCCTCCTGACTCTCCACTCGGTTCCACGGGCCTGCTGCTCTCCCCTCTCCTCCCCCTCCCTCCCACTGCTACAGCGCTCAGCGCCGAGAGGGGGGAGGGATGAGAGTGATGCCAACAGGAAAACGACAGAGCGCTGCGCTGGGGGCCAGCCGGACCTCCCCCTGGACCTCCCCCTGGACCTCCCCCTGGATCTCCCCCTGGATCTCCCCCTGGACCTCCCCCTGGACCTCCCCCTGGACCTCCCCCTGGATCTCCCCCTGGATCTCCCCCTGGACCTCCCCCTGGACCTCCAACAGGACCTCCAACAGGACCTCCCCCTGGACCTCCCCCTGGACCTCCTCCTGGACCTCCAACAGGACCTCGCCCTGGAACACCCTGAAACACCCTATAACACCCTAATACCCCAGCACCCTATGACACCTTATAACACCCTATAACACCCTATAATAACTTATCACACCCTATTACACCCTATAACACCTTATAACACTTAATAACGCCTTATAACACCATATAACACCCTATAACACCTTACAACTTCTTACAACACCCTATAATACCTTAAAACAACTTATTCAAGATTCAAGATTCAAGTATCTTTATTGTCAAATGTGCTACATGGCAGGCATATAGCACAGATGAAATTGCAGTCCTCTCAGACCTGCGGTGCAAAATAAACAATGGACAAACAAAGTAGACAAACAGACATCGTACAGACAAACATAGAAACACAGAAAGTACAAGAAAAAGTGAGGTAGTGCGTTGAAAAAAAATAGTGCGATATATTTAAATTTATATTCTAAAGTGTCATAGTCAGAGTTTACAGTTTGTGAGTGGTGGTGGGAGGGTGATGGTCTGAGGTGGGTACAAGGTTAAGAGTCTGGCAGGGGGGCAGAGGAGGGGGGGGGGGGGCAGGGGCAGAGCAGGGAGGGAGTTGAGCCTCCGGACAGCCTGGTGAAAGAAGCTGTCCTTGAGCCTGCTGGTTCTGGCCCGGAGACTCTGCAGTCTCCTCCCCGACGGCAGAAGGCTGAAGATACTGTGGGATGGGTGGGTGGGGTCACCAGCAATCCTGATGGCTTTGCTGGTGAGGCGGGTGGTGTAAATGTCCAAAATGGGGGAGAGAGAGACACCGATGATCCTCTCAGCTGCTCTCACTATGCGCTGCAGTGTCTTGCGGCAGGAGACAGTGCAGGCACCGTTCCACACAGTGATGCAGCTGGTCAGGAGGCTCTCGATGGTGCCTCTGTAGGAGGTGTGCATGATGGTGGATGAGGCCCCAGCTCTTTTTAGTTTGCGGAGGAAGTACAGGCGTTGGTGGGCTTTTTTGGCCAGTGATGCGGTGTTATGGTTCCATGACAGGTCTTCGTCGGAGATGTGCACACCCAGGAACTTGGTGCTGCTCACCCTCTCCACTGTAGCATCGTTGATGACCAGTGGAGCATGCTGTGTGTGCATTCTCCTGAAGTCCACAACAATCTCCTTCGTCTTCTCCACATTCAGACGGAGATTGTTGTCCTTGCACCACGTAGCCAGCCTGTTCACCTCACTCCTGTAGATCGTCTCATCGCCGTTGTTGATGAGACCCACCACAGTCGTGTCATCCGCAAACTTAATGAAGATGTTGGAGCTGGATGTTGGTGTGCAGTCATGGGTCAGCAGAGTGAAGAGGAGGGGGCTAAGCACACATCCTTGGGGGGCCCCCGTGTTTAGTGTGATGGTGCTGAAGGTGCTGCTGCCGACCTGAACTGTCTGTGTTCTCCCTGTCAGGAAGTCCAAAAGCCAGTTGCACAGGGAGGTGTTGAGTCCCAGCTGGTCCAGTTTGTGAATGAGCTGCTGGGGGATGATTGTATTGAATGCTGAGCTGAAGTCGATGAAGAGCATTCTGATATAGGAGTCTTTTGTATCCAGGTGGGTGAGGGCAGAGTGGAGGGCAGAGGAGATGGCATCATCGGTCGAACGGTTGGACCGATATGCAAACTGGAAAGGGTCCAGGGTAGGGGGGAGGGCAGACTTGATGTGGTGCATGACTAGCCGCTCGAAGCACTTCATGAGGATGGGAGTGAGTGCGACTGGGCGGTAGTCATTGTGGCAGGAGGGAGATGACTTTTTCGGCACCGGGATGATGGTGGCGGCTTTGAGGCATGTGGGGACAACAGCCTGGCTCAACGAGGTGTTGAAGATGTCTGTGAAGACATCTGTGAGCTCCTCAGCACAGTCCCTCAGTACACGACCAGGAATGTTGTCGGGACCAGAGGCTTTCCGCGGGTTCGTCCCTTTGAGGGATCGCCTCACGCTATCTGGGGATAGCGTCAACACCTGGTCGCCAGAGGGTGGGGTCTTCTGTGCCGGGGTGCTGTTGTCTGCCTCAAAGCGGGCGAAGAAGTCGTTCAGCTCATTCAGCAGAGGGGTGGAGCTGTCGCAGGTCTGCGGAGAGGGCTTGTAGTCCGTTATGGATTGGATCCCTCGCAAAAGGTTCCTGGTGTCTCTGCTGTTGCTGAAGCGGTCGGCGATCCTCCTGGAGTACCGTCTCTTGGCCTTCCTGATGCCGCGTGCCAGGTTGGCCCTGGCTGCCTTCAGGCCAACCTCGTCTCCAGCTCTGAAGGCCGTGTTCTGAGCCCTCAGGAGTCTGTAGACTTCCCCTGTCAGCCATGGCTTCTGGTTGGCCCGAATGCGGATGTTCTTGGTGACTGTGACGTCATCAATGCATTTCCGCATGTAGGAAGTGACGGTGTGCGTGTACTCCTGGAGGTCTGTGGTGTTGTTGTAGGTGGCTGCCCGTCTGAACATGCTCCAGTCAGTGATGAGGAAGCAGTCCTGGAGTGTCTCTGAAGACCCCTCAGGCCACACGCGTACGTGCTTTGTTGTTGGTCTGATGACTTTGACCAGGGGTCTGTAAGCAGGCATTAACATCGTGGTGGTGTGGTCTGAGGCGCCTAGGTGGGGCAGGGGGAGGGCTTTGTAGGCCCCCTTATGCGTGGTGTAAACATTGTCCAGGATATTATTGCCACGTGTGGGAAAGTGGATGTGTCCATGGAGTTGTGGAAACACGCTCTTGGGGTTTGCATGATTGAAATCCCCAGCCAGGATGAGGAAAGCATCAGGGTGGGCTGCCTGCTGCTCACTGATGTGCTGGTAGAGTTCATACAGCGCCTCGCTCCTGTTGTTGTTGGAGCCAGGGGGGATGTATATTGCTACCAGGAGTATGGCACTAAATTCCCTCGGCAGGTAGAATGGCCGGCATTTAATGACCAAAAACTCCAGTGTTGAGCAGTGTGTGCAAACCACAGCAGCGTCGCGGCACCAGGCATCACTGATATAAACACAGAGTCCCCCGCCGCGAGTCTTCCCCCCCTCGACGAGCACTCTGTCCGCCCGGTAGCATGTTAGCCCGACCAGTTGAATGGCACAGTCCGGGACGCTGTCAGTAAGCCATGTTTCCACAAAAACAAAGGCACAACAGTCACTCACGGTTTTGGTGGATGTCCGGAGTAGACGGATATAATCCATTTTACTGTCCAGCGATCGTACGTTGGCCAGTACGATCGTAGGGATAGCCGGCCGATGAGGGCTAGCCGCTAGCCTAGCTCGGATACCTCCGCGCTTGCCCCTCTTCTGCTTCCTCATATTCCGCTTGTGGCGCCTCCACTGGCGGCTGGTTGCAGGAGTGGGGGTCGGTGATTGAGCAGGCCGCTGGAGCAGATCGCAGTATTTCCGCGACTGCTGGATTTATATCCATGTTTGTAGTTCTGCCGATGGCGAGCAGAAACTCACGGGAGTATGTGCGTTTCGGTACAGATAGACACGACGATGACGGACATGTGCACGTATGTACACCACACAAAAAACATAAAAACACCGATTCGACGGGAGAGAGAGGAGCCGCTGCGTGTGTACGCGCCGCCATGTTGAAGTACAGACAGACTTTTCTACAGACTTTTCTCTCTATAGTGTAACACTATATAGTACCATTGATACACTTATTAATACTAACCATCATGAAACTTATAGCAATACTAACCCACTCTATATATCTCGCTCTCTTCCCCCTTACCTCACTTGTGAGGTAAACCATTACCAGTCATCAGCCATCCTTGTATTTGGCCCTCATCGCACCTGAAGTCCCATCCTATGACTGCCCTACTATCGCCTGTTGCTGTCCCCTTGACCGGATTCCTGGCCTGCGCTACCTAGCGATCCACTACTGCCCTATGACAATTCCTATTACCTATGACAATTCATCCCTACACAGGACTATTTGAACTTTCTGACACTAAATAGGATTCATGCATTATCATACTGGTTTTGTAACCATCCTACATCTTTGTTTCATACACCCCAGGTGGCTCTAAACACCATGGTCTATTCTCTACACCTAACTAACCTATTAATTTATCATGTATACAAACCTTACTGCCCTGTAACTGACCCTAGGCAGATGGGTCAGGCCCTTGAGTCGTGGATCTGCTTGAGGTTTCTTCCTGTATGTATCTCCAATTATAGGGAGTGTGTCCTCGCCCCTGTTACATATGGGCGCTCTCTGAATGTTCAACACTGTCAAGCGCCATGAGTCGTGTAATGTTTTGACGCTCTATAAATTGAATTGAATTTAATTTTAACTTGTGTATAATTCCCATAAACAAAGCAAATAAATTAAGTGAATACTTAGTTCTCCAGCCCCATTCGTCTTTGTAAGGAAATGTTCTATTTTGTCTTTATTATTTTGTCAGAATGCTTCATTTGTATGTGAAAATCACAAATAATCTTCTGGGGGAGAATGACCCCAGACCCCCCTGCAGGGGTTTGGTTTTCAAACTTTCAGCCCCACCTAAAACAAAATTCACCAGCCACCACTGATTATGATGCATTCTCATTTTAGGCAAAGTATAAGACAATACTTTCTTAACTTAATTATTAAACTTAATTGTACCCTGAATAAGTCGTTCAAGTAACAATATTAAAATACTAACATTGTTGGGTAAGACAGAACTTGGTTTTATTCTGAATCCAGTGAAACAGATTGGTGGTTCTATTTCATTTCTACTGACCGCCAGAGGCGGTGCTTAAAGCACCTGGATGTCCATCACGTGTACGTGTAGGTCGAGTGTTTGTATCAACAAAGTCACCTGTGACCTGGATGACGTATGCCCTTGTACCGGAACAAAAGGCACGTCAACCCAGGGTTTGACCTCTTGCCATCTTCTCGTGTAAGGTAAGTAGGTCTTGAGTGAAATTAATGCTAATCGCGTGGAGTCTTACAACCGATGGTTGGAGCTGCGAATGTTCGCCCTCTAAAGACTGCGATTAGCTAGCCTGGCTGACGCGTCCACATCTCGATGAGATGGTGGTCTGGGAACTAGGTGTGCATTTTCTCATATTTGAGGCGTGGTTTACGAATGCCTAGAGCCGTTTATTGGGCGCTACGAATGTCTATCAAATGGCGTCTGGTTCTTCACATGCTGCTTTGCGCGCGATTCATAGCCAATTGCTACTAAAAATTAGCTACTAAAATTAAATTAATTGCTACAAAAGCTACTTAATACACTTTCTAAAGCTGCATCGAACGGTAACGTTGTGTCCGCTGCCATGTTAGATTAACACGCTACAAGCTTCGGTGTCGTGCATAGACGTCGTCATCGTATTGCTGCCCCCCCCGTTCTGTGATTGGTTCCCTAACTCAGGGGAAAATAAGGGCGGTGGTTTCCAGGCTGTCTTTGCAGTGAGAATGAAATCGCACGCAAAGCAGCATGGGAATTCCCAGGCTAGCGATTAGCTGCAATTGAAGGATAAATCACCGCCGGGTGATCCGGCAAAAAAAGGTGAGTTTAACAGGTTCTACTTGTGCCGTTTAAAGCGTTCACGCTTGATCGCGGCAGTAGTGGTGACAGGCTTTGTGTTATCAGCTCAGGTGTTCTCTCGCCTTACAGTTGATAAACTAAACGCAGTTGTTAAAGCGAGTTGGAAGTTCCTCGCGTCTCTTTGGATTTATTACCGTTGTTAAAGTGCAAGTGGCGGTTTCGCCTTCAGGCATTTAACCAAGTTACGAAAAGGAACTTTCTCCATTCTATTCTGTGTTCGCGCTAAAACAAGCTATGATCACTGTTGTGTGATCACGCTTTTCCTTATTAGTCCTTGTATATTTTGGCTACGAGCCAGAGTTTGCCTTCAGGCATTTAAACAGGAACTTACTCCGTTCCATTCTGTTGTTATATTCTTGTGTTGGTCAGTGGTTCAACAGGGCCTAGTGTTATCCCGCAAAGGCTGCTGGTATAGTGCCACTCCAATTAAATAATTATATAAATATATACATACAAATAGCCTATCAGTTCAGGTGTTTTCCGCCTTACTACTGATAAGTGCCACTTAATTAAATAAGTATATAAATAATTGCCATTGTTTCAAAAATGCAAGCGGCGCTCTCGCCTTAAGGCATTTTTCTAATCCTACGACGGGAATATAACTCATTAAATTTGCATTAATAAGGCATTTAATGATACATACATAGAGATAGCGCAATGGTCATGACACGCACTGATTGCCGGGCCCCTCTTGAGCCAGAGGATGGCCACGATAGATGTCCCTCTTGCCTTGGTGAGGAGCACCTTAGGCAGGGACTGACCGAGCTGGCATGCATGAACTGCAGTTGCATGAGCCTAGCTGTGCGGTTGGAGAGGCTTGCCCAGCTAGAAAGCACGGCGAACCCACATCCACCCCTGGCACAGAGGGGCAGCGCCATTTCCCCCAAGTGCCGCAAACGCCACAGGCCTGATTCCCGTGAGGCATCTGCCAGCAAATGCAGTAAAGTCGATCCGCTGGCCCAGAAGGTGCAGAGATTAAGACACTTCTCCTCAATCTGCAACAACCGGGTGCACAGCCTGCTAGAGTTCCCACTACAGCGGCACCACAGTCTCCTTCGGGAATGCACCCTCCAATACTGTCGCCAGCCTGGGAAGTCCGGGATGAGGATGTACTCTCAACCAGAGCTTCGGAGAGTTTAGCTCTCGGTGGAGAATATGGCACGGAGGGAACGCAGGGAAGCACCCTTTACTCTAATCCCAGCTCCCAGGGGACGAGCCATGGCACACTGAAAGGCTCAGTGCAGAGCCAAACATCAGTTAAGCCTACTATAAAGATGGCACTGGCACGTCTGGGGTTGGATACAACACCAGCACAGACCACTCCTCAGAGCGCCTTTTTCAAAAAGGCCCCGTCATCCACAGTTATTGAAGTTCCGCCCTCAGCCCCATACATTGAGGAGCTGCAGAGATGCTGGGCAGACCCCAAACGGTTCCTTCATCCTGCAGCGCACTGTAGGGCACTAGCCAACATGAGGGACGCGACGGCCTATGGCCTCGATCGCATGCCCAACATAGAGTCAGCTGTTGCTGCCCTGGTGCTGACACCTGGGGAGGCACTCCGGGCTGATGCTCGCTGCCCCCGGCCTCAGTGCCGCCTAACAGACGATCACATTGTAAAGAGCTACAGTGCAGCAGCACGTGTTGCACGGCTGGGAAATTCGATGTCGCATCTTATTCTAGCTCTGTCCCAGACATTGCAGACCTCTGAGGCTGACCCCTCTGTCCAGAGTCTGAGTGACACCTCCTTGCAGATGTTTGCCTATATGACCAGGGAGTTGGGTAGGCTAATGGCCTCGTTGACCTAGACGAGACGCCAGATATGGCTGGCCCAGTCTCCACTGTTGGAACCATGCAGGAGAGCCCTCCTGTCCATTCCTGTTGTTCCAGGACAGCTCTTTGGCCCCGCCGCACAGCAAGCTCTTGAGCGTAGCCTACAGGTTACACAGGCCAGACAACAATTCGCCAGTCTGAGCCATGAGGCTCCTGGCAGGCAGAGGCCCTCGGTGGTAACAGATATGGCTAGGTCTATGCCACAACAAGTTACCCGGCCAAGAGCACGGCGACCGCAGAGGTTTCGCCAGTCAGCCCCCAGCCAACCCCCTCGCTTACCACAGCGAGGCCAGGTTTCTGGCCGTCGCCCCTCTAGATACCAGAGGGGGGCGAGGGGGCAGACAATGACTGCTCCACCCCCATGGTCGGGCGCTTCACCAACCAGCAGCTCAGGTACGACTGAGGCCTCCTCAGCGAAGCCCAGTGCCCTCTTGGGACTTTCGTGTAGTCCCGAAGGCACTCTGTCAGTCCCCATTTGAACCTTTAGAGAGGGGGGAACTGAAATGGCTGTCTATGAAGACAGCTTTTCTCTTGGCCATGGCATCAGCGAAAAGGGTAGGTGAGTTACACGCCTTGTCTGTTAGTCAAGAGTGCCTCTACTGGAACCCGGGGAACACCGGGGTAACTTTGTGGCCGAACCCTGCCTTTCTGCCAAAGACCTTTGCATCGTCCTACACGAACCAGCCCCTCAATCTGGCTGCTTTTGAGCCCCCAGCTCAGGAGGATGAGCAGGGACAGAGCACCTACCTGTTGTGCCCAGTGAGAGCACTAAGGGCTTATATTGAGATGACTGCAAAATTCCGCCAGTCAGACTCACTATTTCTTTGTCATTCAGGACAAAGGAGAGGGCACAGCCTATCCAAGCAGCGGCTGTCTCATTGGATCGTGGACACTATTACTTATGCCTATAGGAGCAGTGGCCTCCCGGTCCCTCAGGTCCGAGGTCACTCAACCCGAAGCGTATGCACATCGTGGGCAGCCCTCAGGGGTGTCTCCCTTTCGGATATCTGCGCAGCTGCATCTTGGGCATCAGCCTGCACGTTTGCCAGACATTATAGGGTTAATGTGGTCTCTCATAACCCAGTGGCAGCGGCTGATCTTCCTACTTCCTCTCAGCTCACGTAAGGTAGGTATTCCTCGTGACTTTATTGGTATAGGTCATCCAGGTGCTTTAAGCACCGCCTCTGGCGGTCAGTAGAAATTAAATAGAACGCTAGGTTACGTATGTAACCGTGGTTCTATGAATTTCGGATGACCGCCAGAGCTTGGCAGTCACTCGGAATATTCGTGAGAAGATTGCCAAGTGGTCAAACCCTGGGTTGACGTGCCTTTTGTTCCGGTACAAGGGCATACGTCACCCAGGTCACAGGTGACTTTGTTGATACAAACACTCGACCTACACGTACACGTGATGGACATCCAGGTGCTTTAAGCACCGCCTCTGGCGGTCATCCGAAATTCATAGAACCATGGTTACATACGTAACCTAGCGTTTTAGTTGATATGAAAACGTTCAGGTGTTTATATGTTTATATTTATTAAGAAGCCTATTTGGCAGACGCTTTTATCCAAAGCAACATACATAAAAAATACATATAAAACAATCACTGTAAACATTATAATGATTTAAGGAAATAATGTTGTTAATACAAAACAATAAATACAAGTGTCAAGACAGAATAATCTCTTTGCTGCTGCAGCATCAGTCAAGAGATACAGTCTATAGGTCCCTAAGATATAGATATCTAATGTATTCATACATTGTTTATGTATGATATACGTAGCCTATATGTATATATATATAACCTAATCATATTGTTTCTTCAATTTAAACATAGCTGACCCTTTTTTTCCCCCTTCTCTGGGATTATGTTCCCAGTTTTGATCTCGGACGTCTGGTCATTTATAGCATATAATAATATTCTATTACTGTTAAGCCAACTATGAATAATAAAACCCGCCAAAACACGTGTCCTTTATCATAGCTACAGATATGACAAAAAAACGTGTGAAAATCAGTGGTATTCAGTGAGGTAAGATTAATTAAATGCGCTGACAGTTCATTTCTCCTGTCAAATGAATGACACTGTGGAGCGGATCACCACTCCAAGATGGCGGCCCCGCGTCTCGTCAGCCCAGTGGGCAGTAGCGTTCGATGCTGCGTCTATGAGATATGATGTCTTGAGGTGTTCTGGCAGTCGAGCCTGCACCGGAAGCGTCCTCACAGTGGAGGTCTGCAACCAGGTGCCTCTCAGAAAAGCAGGCGGAAGTTGTTTTCCTGAAACCACGCAAGTTTTGAAGGCCTGTGTCTGCCTTGTCAAGGCGGACACAGGTGAACTTCTTGTCAACAACTTCCGTTCTTCATAGCAGACGAGTTTGAGGCATTGGATCTCCCCTTATTGATGCAGGCTGAGGAGCAAATGTGATTAATTTTCTGCATGCACAATGGCTTGGCTATGTGGAGAAATGTGTAAATAAAATAAAAAATGCATGATGAGTGATGAAGTGAAAGTTCACAAAATCGTCTCTTTTTAATCTCTTTTTAATATGCATAATTTGGGAGAGGGCACCAGGCACGCCTCTCTGAAAGGAGGTATGTCACTTCTGACGTGGGGAATTTAATGTTGGTATTCCAACCAACCAGGGCAAAGTTAAGAGGATATTGAGGGGAGTGTCTTATGTCCGCACTTGCTCGAGAGCAAATGCCCAGAAAAGCAGGCAGAAGTTATTTTCCTGAAACCACGTGAGTTTTGAAAGCCAGGTGAATCGTCGCATCGGAAGTTTATCACAGGTATTTCTGACGTTTTCATCCCAGAATGCATTCTGACACATGGCAGACGAAGCCGCATGCCTCATCTGAAACTCGCCTAATATCTCCGTAACGCGACAGGAAGCGAGGCGTAGCTCCGCCCCTGCAGGTGCTGGTTTCCAGCCCAGCTCTGAAGTCGTTCTTTAGAAGTTTTGAACCATCTGTAATACATGAAACATGAGGCGAGTTTCAGATCGTTTGCATTTGCGCATTTGTTACAACGAGAATTGAGAAGATCCGGCGGAACTCGTCATAATCACGTCCAGTTCCCGTCTGGATGTTGAGGGGAGTGTCTTATGTCCGCACTTGCTCGAGAAAACATGCCCAGAAAAGCAGGCAGAAGTTGTTTTCCTGAAACCACGCGAGTTTTGAAAGCCAGGTGACTCGTCGCATTGGAAGTGTATCACAGGTATTTCTGACGTTTTCATCCCAGAATGCATTCTGAAGCATGGCAAACGAAGCCGCATGACTCATCTGAAACTCGCCTATTGTAAGGATGAACGGAGGGTCTATCTATTATTCTTTGTGTATTGATCTGTTATTTCTTCCGATTTCCTGCGGTAAACAGGTTTGAGGGTGTCGAAATATGTGTGTTTTCATTTTCAGAGAGAGAGAGAGAGAGAGAGAGAGAGAGATTATTTCAGTGTTGATGCTGCCATCTACTGTGAAATATTTTACTACATCTGAAGAAAATAATTAGCCATGAGGTGTTCCTTCAAAACATGCAGTATTGTTACAAATCATACATGCAGAACATTCAATCCAGAACCTTTTATTGCTGTAGAACAGTATGGGGCTGGGTGGAGATAGTGTGTTTTTCTTGATAATTAGTCCGAGCCTAATATCCAGAAAGTTCTCTCTCTAAATTCACCCAAAACCCAGGTCTCTTTACTTAGCAAATGGGACTAATGCTGTCATTATTATCAAGCAATTTTATCACAATTACATACAAAACATACACAAAATGGCCTGAGATCTGTGATTATTTGTATCACTGTAGAATTTGGATTTCTAATTGGATCAACATTCAAGTTCAGAAAGGCACATAGGAGTGATTTAGAGTTCATTAGGCTATTTTGATTATTTTGCCACATAAAAAAAATAAACAGAATTTACCCAAATCAAAGGAACATTTTAATTACAAGCTTAAAATGTCTCTTCAAACACAGCTCCATGTTATCAGGTTGAATAAAGACGTCTTTGAATAAAAGTCTTCAGTGTGCAGGATCACACACAGCAAATACTTTGGGGACATTAGACCTGCGACAGCAGAGCAGAGCAAGTAGAAAAATATGTTCCAGAGAAATGTTTTGAATGCATGTAAGTAGTAAGCTGTTGGGTTTGATTTAAAAAGACTGTTTCTACCTCACAATCACAAACACGCACACACACGCACGCACACACGCACGCATGCACGCGCGCACACACACACACACACACACACATTCATATTTGTACTTCAGTGCTTTGCATAGGAATGAAGAGCTTCTCATATGTATATGACTGTATGCTGCTCTGCTGTCTATGACTCAAATCCACTCAAGTTCCACACATCTTCATCAATCATATAAATAAAAAAAATAACTCATACACAAAGTAATGTTGTCATTGAACAGAATATAGTGAAGTTAGTTCAAATGGGGAGAAAAAGGAATGCAGCATATTTACAAAAAGCCAAAGTGAATACTTTGTGAAGAGTTAACTAGTGATCTGTAACCAGTGGTAGCTCCCATTCGCTAACATTAGTAAGTGTTAACATACAATACAATACTAGATGTGAAAATGGATACTAAACGTCATCATCACGTCATGGCGAGGCCAGAAGGCGAGGACGGTGGGGTCAGACAGCACCTGATACCTTCAGTCCCTCGCTCCCCGGACACTCAGGGGTCAGGGGTCAGGGGGTCAGGGGGCCGTGGGGGGCTGCTCAGTGCGGAGGTCAACGGGGGTCTCAGGACGCTGTGGCCGCACGGTGTTCCACGGGACAGAACCACGGGACAGAACCACGGGTCCTCGCTCTGCTGTGTTTTGGTCACTTGCTGTGTGTGTGTGTGTGTGTGTGTGAGTGTGTTTGAGAGTGTGTGTGTGTGGGAGTGTGTGTGTGTGTGTGTGTGTGTGTGTGTGTGTGTGTGCGTGTGTGTGTGTGTGAGTGTGTTTGAGAGTGTGTGTGTGTGGGAGTGTGTGTGTGTGTGTGTGTGTGTGTGTGTGTGCGTGTGTGTGTGTGTGAGTGTGTTTGAGAGTGTGTGTGTGTGGGAGTGTGTGTGTGTGTGTGTGTGTGTGTGTGTGTGTGTGTGTGTGTGTGTGTGTGTGTGTGTGTTTGAGTGTGTTTGAGAGTGTGTGTGTGTGGGAGTGTGTGTGTGTGTGTGTGTGTGTGTGTGTGTGTGTGTGTGTGTGTGTGAGTGAGTGTGTTTGTGTGTGTGAGAGTGCATATCTGTGTGTCTGTGATCTGGTCTACCATGTCCGCTCGATTCACCAAAGTCTCTGTCCTTACCTGCACTCTCTCACACCGGGGGGGGGGGGGGGGGGGGGGGGGTAGCACCATCCTTTGTTTTGGACAAAAACAAAAAGAAGACTGGAACAGGACCTACATCCTGCTGCGGGGCAAGGCTTTGATTGGACGTTGAGGTGGTGAGGTCATCAGGCTCATGTCCTCTTCATGCACACCTGGCAGCGGCTGATGTGAGTTCTGAGAGTCCCGGCCTTCAGCGTGGTGGGAACGGGTTTCCTGGGGGGACAGGAGCGCCTTACAGAGAGGACTGGTGGACACACCTCTTTCACATCACAGTAGTAGTGGGACCATCAGCACTGCTATAACATTACAGTGTAACATTTCATGACATTACCACCACTAACTAACTCACTGGTTTGGACAGAGAAAGAAGGATCTGTGCGCGTGTGTCTGCGTGTGTGTGTGTGTGTGTGTGTTTGTGTATGTGTGTGTGAGAGTGTGTTTGTGTGTGTGTGTGTGTGTGTGTTTGAGTGTGGGTGTGTGTGTGTGTGTGTGTGTGTGTGTGTGTGTGTGTGTCTGAGTGTGTGTGTGTGTGTGTGTCTGTGTGTGCATGTGTGTGTCTCAGTGTGTGTGTGTGTGTGTGTGTGTGTGTGTCTGAGTGTGTGTGTGTGTGTGAGAGTGTGTTTGTGTGTGTGTGTGTGTGTGTTTGAGTGTGTGTGTGTGTGTGTGTGTGTGTGTGTGTCTAAGTGTGTGTCTGAGTGTGTGTGTGTGTGTGTGTGTGTGTGTGAGTGTGTGTGTCTGTGTGTGCATGTGTGTGTGTCTGTGTGTGTGCATGTGTGTGTCTCAGTGTGTGTGTGTGTGTGTGTGTGTGTGTGTGTGTGTCTGAGTGTGTGTGTGTGTCTGAGTGTGTGTGTGTGTGTGTGTGTGTCTGAGTGTGTGTGTGTGTGTGTGTGTCTGAGTGTGTGTGTGTGTGTCTGAGTGTGTGTGTGTGTGTCTGAGTGTGTGTGTGTGTGTGTGTGTGTGTGTGTGTGTGTGTGTGTGTGTGTGTGTGTGTGTGTGTGTGTCTGAGTGTGTGTGTGTGTGTGTGTGTGTGTGTCTGAGTGTGTGTGTGTGGGGGGGGGGGGGGTCTCACGTGAACATGTCCTGGTCCTCGATGGTGGCCAGCCAGAAGCTGTAGGAGTTGGCGTAGTAGTTGCAGGTTCCCCTGCCGTGGCACTCGATGAACGGGGCGCTGCGGAACTCCTCCAGACAGGAACCGGGGGAGGCCAGAGCCTGCCCAGAACCCTCAGAACCAGCACTGGTGTGCTACACACACACACACACACACACACACACACACAGACGTACCATATTGAGGGCCTGTTTCTCTGAGCTGACCACCCAGTGGTCCATCTGATTCCTTTAAGGCCCCTCTGAGCGTCACATGGTTCTACCAGACGTGAGCTACAGGCTGGGTGCAGCGTGGAGCAGCAGTGCGGGCCACGCCACCCCGGTGTCCTCACCATGACAAAGGAGTAGCCGATCCACAGGGAGTCCCAGCCCTGAGGGCAGGCTGGGATCATTATGGTCTGGCTGTGGATGGCGATCACCATGGCAGGAGCTTCACACACTGCACACCTGGAGGAGACACACTGGCCTCAGTCTGCACATCCCATCACAGTGTTCTATCATAATGTACTTCTATATTTCAAATTATTTGACGTACAATGTTCCATCAAATATTGGAGAATATCTTGAGCAGAATTGGGCACTTGTGACAACAATTTCCATCCTTCTAAAGTTCTGAGTCTGAATCATTAAATAATAAACAAACACAATCCCACACACTGGATCAGTATCCAGAAGGTGTGGCCCACCTGCTGATGAAGGGTTTGATGCTCTGGCCGGTGATCGGTGCCATGCTCATGGGCATGGGCTCAGGAGAGGTCAGCCAGTAAGAGTAGTCGTTGCGGGAGGCGAAGTTGCACACGTTGTTGATGTTGCAGAAGAGGAAGGGCATGGGGCTGAACTTCCTCAGACAGCTCCCCGCTGTGCCTGTGTGGTCAGTTCAATGTTCAGTATGCTCCTGTGCTTTCATGCTGTCTGCCTGTCTGTCTGTCTGTCTGTCTGCCTGTCTACCTGTCTGTCTGCCTGTCTGTCTGCCTGTCTGTCTGCCTGTCTGTCTGTCTGTCTGTCTGTCTATGTGTCTACCTGTCTGTCTGTCTGCCTGTCTACCTGTCTGTCTGCCTGTCTGTCTGTCTGTGTGTCTACCTGTCTATCTGTCTGCCTACCTGTCTGCCTGTCTGTCTGTCTGTGTGTCTACCTGTCTGTCTGTCTGCCTACCTGTCTGCCTGTCTGCCTGTCTGTCTGCCTGTGTGTCTCCAGGTTACCTAGGTCCTGGCCGTGGGAGCGCTCGTTCCCCTGGACGTAGAGCAGGGAGTATCCTTCGTAGATGGGGCTGGTGCCCTCGGGGCACTGAGGAACCTCCACGTTCTGGCTGTGCCGGGTCACCAGGAAGCCGTGGTCCATGGAGGCAGAGCCGGGCGGTCCCAGCCGCCCCGGAACCCCGTCGGGTCCGGGTGGGCCCGGGCGCCCCATGGGTCCTAAAGTGAGACAAGGTTCACTGTTAGCACCACAGCTGTGATGAACTCTGAAGCAGCATTGTAGAAATGTCCCACTGCCAGAGCATCTCCCACTGTCATGTTACTGATAAGTGGCTGACTCGGTTCTGTTCCGAGCCCAGCGGGCCGCGTCGGGCCGGTTCCAGACCAAACCAAAGGTAAGCTAGCGGGGTCCAGGCTGTGTGGAGCCGGCTGGGCAGGACGTTCAGGGGTGCCCTCACCTGAAGGTCCGGTGCGGCCCGGCTCTCCTTTGGCTCCTGGCTGACCGTTGTACCCGTGCTGACCGTCGTCTCCTTTGGGCCCGGCGACGCCTGTCATCCCTGACGGCACCAGAACAAAGAGTTGAGTTCACTGAACACATGAACAAAGTGTTGAGTTCACTGAACACATGAACAAAGAGTTGAGTTCACTGAACACATGAACAAAGTGTTGAGTTCACTGAACACATGAACAAAGTGTTGAGTTCACTGAACACATGAACAAAGTGTTGAGTTCACTGAACACATGAACAAAGTGTTGAGTTCACTGAACACATGAACAAAGTGTTGAGTTCACTGAACACATGAACAAAGTGTTGAGTTCACTGAACACATGAACAAAGTGTTGAGTTCACTGAACACATGAACAAAGAGTTGAGTTCACTGAACACATGAACAAAGTGTTGAGTTCACTGAACACATGAACAAAGTGTTGAGTTCACTGAACACATGAACAAAGTGTTGAGTTCACTGAACACATGAACAAAGAGTTGAGTTCACTGAACACATGAACAAAGTGTTGAGTTCACTGAACACATGAACAAAGTGTTGAGTTCACTGAACACATGAACAAAGTGTTGAGTTCACTGAACACACGGCCAGCTGTGGCCGCTCAGCTCAGTGTGGTGAGAGCAGACCCCTCACCCTGCTGTCCTTTCTCCCCGAGGAATCCGCTTGGCCCCTGGGGGCCCGGAAGGCCCTGGACCCCCGGGAACCCGGTGTCCCCCTTGATGAAGGTGTGTGGGCCGGGAAGGCCGGGCGGGCCCACCTGACCTGAAACACACGACATGACCCTGCTGCTGAGTGGGCAGGAGAAGGCTTTCTGTAGGAGGCCCTGAGGCCCGACAGGACTTGGGACACTATGAAATCACTTTGAAATGGACGCCTCCATTTTGGAAGCACAGGAACAAAATAGAATAATAGTTGGTTGGTTTTTGCATTGGTAGTCATGGCTTCCTGGTCATCATCTCATAACGTGAAGCGACGCGTCATCAGCCGGGGTCACGGCCTGTCGCTTACCCTTCTCTCCCTGGAAGCCCTGGTCTCCGTACTCTCCCTTGTAGCCCACCGTCCCGTGCTCCCCCTTCACCCCTACGGACAGACACATGGTCAGGGTGAGCAAGCACCTCAGCACTCCACAGGGGTTTAGCAGACCACAGGGGTTTAGCAGACCACAGGGGTTTAGCACGTAGAGGCTCACCTGGGAAGCCGGGTGGACCCTGCAGTCCCTTGTCCCCCCTCAGTCCGTCCACCCCCGGAAGGCCCGCTTGTCCCTGTAACACACACACACACACACACACACACACACACACACACACACACACACACAGCACACACACACACACACACACACACACACACACACACACACACACACACACACACACACACACACACACATACACACACACACACACCACACACACACACACACCACACACACACACACCACACACACACACACACACACACACACACACACACACACACACATACACACACACACACACCACACACACACACACACCACACACACACACACACACACACCACACACACACACACACACACACACACACACACACACACACACACACCACACACATACCACACACACACACACACACACACATGTTTCATTAAAGCCGGACATGCAAGTCAAACTGGAACCGTGCATCCCCTGAGTCCCCTGAGACGTCTCTAGGACCTACCGGGAGTCCAGTGTTCCCACGTTCTCCCTTGAGGCCTTCCCCCCCTTGGTTGCCGGGGAAGCCCTGCTCTCCCTTGTCTCCCTTGGCTCCATCCCTGCCTGGCTGGCCCTCGGGGCCCGGGACCCCATGAGCTCCTGGAAAGAGGGGAGTCAGGTGAGCATGTGTGTCACTGCTGTTACCCTTCATCATGCCCAACGTTGACCTTTAGTTCAGTTCTGGTGTTTCTGCTTTCTCGGGGTGTGGCCTGCACCTGATTCTCCTGGTATTCCTTGTTCTCCACGTTCTCCTTGAGGACCTCCCAGGGACGCTCCCGGGACCCCCCTCAGCCCGGGCTCCCCTGCGGTCCCCGTCTCTCCCGGGACTCCCTGGTCCCCCTTGACCCCCGGGACACCAGGATGACCCGGTGTACCAGGGAACCCAGGGCTGCCTTTATCACCTGCAGGGGACAACAGAACTCTGTAGAGCAGGCGCCTTGTTCTGCAGGACCCACTTCAGCATCAGCAGAGTAGGGCTTCAGAACCCAATCCCCATAAGCCTTAGAATGGTTCTGAACCATGTGTTCATATAGATATCACAGTAATGAGGGCTGTGTACCATGTGTTCATATAGATATCACAGTAATGAGGGCTGTGTACCATGTGTTCATATAGATATCACAGTAATGAGGGCTGTGTACCATGTGTTCATATAGATATCACAGTAATGAGGGCTGTGTACCATGTGTTCATATAGATATCACAGTAATGAGGACTGTGTACCATGTGTTCATATAGATATCACAGTAATGAGGACTGTGTACCATGTGTTCATATAGATATCACAGTAATGAGGGCTGTGTACCATGTGTTCATATAGATATCACAGTAATGAGGGCTGTGTACCATGTGTTCATATAGATATCACAGTAATGAGGACTGTGTACCATGTGTTCATATAGATATCACAGTAATGAGGACTGTGTACCATGTGTTCATATAGATATCACAGTAATGAGGGCTGTGTACCATGTGTTCATATAGATATCACAGTAATGAGGGCTGTGTACCATGTGTTCATATAGATACCACAGTAATGAGGACTGTGTACCATGTGTTCATATAGATATCACAGTAATGAGGACTGTGTACCATGTGTTCATATAGATATCACAGTAATGAGGGCTGTGTACCATGTGTTCATATAGATATCACAGTAATGAGGGCTGTGTACCATGTGTTCATATAGATATCACAGTAATGAGGGCTGTGTACCATGTGTTCATATAGATATCACAGTAATGAGGACTGTGTACAATGTGTTCATATAGATACCACAGTAATGAGGGCTGTGTACCATGTGTTCATATAGATATCACAGTAATGAGGGCTGTGTACCATGTGTTCATATAGATACCACAATAATGAGGGCTGTGTACCATGTGTTCATATAGATATCACAGTAATGAGGGCTGTGTACCATGTGTTCATATAGATATCACAGTAATGAGGACTGTGTACCATGTGTTCATATAGATATCACAGTAATGAGGGCTGTGTACCATGTGTTCATATAGATATCACAGTAATGAGGTCTGTGTACCATGTTTTCATATAGATATCACAGTAATGAGGGCTGTGTACCATGTGTTCATATAGATATCACAGTAATGAGGGCTGTGTACCATGTGTTCATATAGATATCACAGTAATGAGGGCTGTGTACCATGTGTTCATATAGATACCACAGTAATGAGGGCTGTGTACCATGTGTTCATATAGATATCACAGTAATGAGGGCTGTGTACCATGTGTTCATATAGATATCACAGTAATGAGGGCTGTGTACCATGTGTTCATATAGATATCACAGTAATGAGGGCTGTGTACCATGTGTTCATATAGATATCACAGTAATGAGGGCTGTGTACCATGTGTTCATATATATATCACAGTAATGAGGGCTGTGTACCATGTGTTCATATAGATATCACAGTAATGAAGACTGTGTACCATGTGTTCATATAGATATCACAGTAATGAGGGCTGTGTACCATGTGTTCATATAGATATCACAGTAATGAGGGCTGTGTATCATGTGGACAGATCAATTTCACCATCATGTGTGTTACATCAGAGAAATACCATCACATTGACTTTTTTTTTTTAAGGGTTTTGGTCAATAATTTGGCAGACTAACTCTAGTTTCCTAGCAGTCTACTGAGGGGCCAGAGGTTGGCATCCCTGCCCTAGAGCAAGGCATGAGGCTCTGCTCACTCTGGCCTGACCAGCGGGCCGGGCTCCTCTCACAGCTAGCTCTCACCCTTGCTGCCGGTCCCTCCAGGGGTTCCTGGGAAGCCTCGTCCTGGTGAACCTGCAGAGGGAACATTCACATTCCTCTCATTAATATGCATCACTGGAATAGTACACACAGGTAAGGGTAAAGGGTAAAGGGGCATTTAGCAAAAGTATCTGCTAGACAGACAGTTTGTCTGTCTGTCTAGCAGACGCTTTTGTCCAAAGCGACTTACAATCAGTACATTTGGGGGGTTTGACATGTGGACAGTGGGACAGAGGAAGGGGATCAAGGGGATCGAACCACCGACCCTACGGTTAGTGGACAACCCGCTCTGTCTGCCCGTCTACCTACTGAGCTACTGCCATCATTGAATATATTATCATCACATCAGAATATCAGTATAGATATACATATAAAGTATTTATAAGTAAGTATAAGTATAAATCCTCACCCAGGTTCAACATGGGAAGCAGTTTAATTATTTGAATGATTAAGAAAGCATTGTGGGCTCGGAGCGTCATACGAGTCAAATCAAACTGGGTTCTCAGCAATGGAACATCAGAACGTCAGAATGTCAGAAGGCCATCAGAGCTCAACAGAACACAACAGAACACGACAGAACACAACAGAACACAACAGAACACGGTGAGTCTCCCAGACTCACCAGGCTCTCCTCGCTCCCCCGAGGACCCAGGTATGCCGTCCACCCCGGCTGCTCCTTTATCCCCCGGGGTCCCAGGGGGGCCCTGGAGACCAGGCTCACCTGAGAGGGGTGTAGGATGGATGGGATGAGCTCTACATGTTAAAGGCACTAAAGTCACTTTGCAGTCAAAAAGTTTCTACAAGGGATTATTCTTCATCACTGAGTCAACCAGAACACAATTGGTTGTGGGATTGTGGGATGGGTACACACCGGGCCGACCCTCCAGACCAGGACTTCCCCCTGACCCAGGTAGTCCAGGGACCCCCTTTTCACCTGGTTTACCTGGCTGACCTGTACACACACACACACACACACACAATGATCACATAATTAGACTGAATCATTTGAAGGAAGGTGTAGAAGGTGGGCCTCAGAGGGTGGAGGCGTCCAGGGACCCCACCTGGATAACCAACGCCTCCGATTTCTCCTTTGGACCCCGGCCGACCCGGCATGCCTGGCTCGCCCATGACCCCCTTCAGGCCCTTCTCTCCGGAGGTCCCTGGGAACCCGGGCTGGCCCGCCGGACCCTGGGGGAGGAGTTATAAGAGGATGATGAGGAGTGTTACTTGATGTTACACATCTGGGGGCGGAAGAGGCTCAGGAGGCAGAGTGGGTTGTCAACCAGAAGGTTGCTGGTTCGATCCCGGCTCCTCTTAGCTAAGTGTCAAGGTGTCCCTGAGAGAGGCACCTCACCCTACTTGCTCCTCATGAGCCAGGCGTCTATGACTGGATGAATGACTGGGTGTGTATGATTGGGTGTGTATGACTGGGTGAATGACTGGGTGTGTATGACTGGATGAATGACTGGGTGTGTATGATTGGGTGTGTATGACTGGGTGAATGACTGGGTGTGAATGACTGGGTGTGTATGACTGGGTGAATGACTGGGTGTGTATGACTAGGTGAATGACTGGGAGAATGACTGGGTGAATGACTGGGTTTGTATGACTGGGTGAATGACTGGATGAATGACTGGGTGTGAATGACTGGGTGAATGACTGGGTGTGTATGACTGGGTTAATGACTGGGTGTGAATGACTGGGTGTGTATGACTGGGTGAATGACTGGGTGAATAACTGGGTGTGTATGACTAGTTGAATGACTGGGTGAATGACTGGGTGTGTATGACTGGGTGAATGACTGGATGTGTATGACTGGGTGAATGACTGGATGTGTATGACTGGGTGTATGACTGGGTGAATGACTGGGTGAATGACTGGGTGAATGATTGGATGAGTATGACTGGGTGAATGACTGGGTGAATGACTGGGTGTGTATGACTGGGTGAAGGACTGGGTGAATGACTGGGTGTGTATGACTGGGTGAATGACTGGGTGAATGACTGGGTGTGTATGACTGGATGAATGACTGGGTGTGTATGATTGGGTGTGTATGACTGGGTGAATGACTGGGTGAATGACTGGGTGAATGACTGGGTGTGTATGACTGGGTGAATGACTGGGTGCGATGAAAGTCCCAGGGCAGAAAGCAGTCTATAAGTCCACTTGAGTCACCTTCTCCCCTGGGGGTCCAGGGATTCCTATCCCGGCCTCTCCCACCTCTCCCTTGTCTCCCTTCTCTCCGTCGGTACCTCTGAACCCGGTATGACCCGGCTGTCCTATCCCACCCTTGGTACCCTTCGGACCAACCGGACCTGATGAGGAACACACAAGGAAATGCATGTTTATGCGTCTTTAAAATGAACCAAATGTATCAGTGATCAATAACCATTGATAATAGATGTTTGCAATGTTTCACCTTCTATGCCACATGCTGACTGAGAGATAGTAGTAGAGGGACCAAAGGATTCACTGTTATTTTATCAGCCTGTGTCCTACCTGGTATTCCCATGGGTCCCACCGAGCCCTTCTGTCCAGGATTGCCGGTAGTCCCAGCTTCTCCAGGATATCCTGGGTCTCCTTTCTCACCTGACACACACAAGGGATGGACACCAATTTAATACATTTGTAAAAGGATGTCATGCTGCAGTAGATGACTCAGAGGTCAGTATTGACCTTATCATCTGGAACACATTCAAGGGGGCCACCATTTCAATGATTCAATGTTTCATTTATGCACACACTGGTTTTTCTAGAGGCAGGTAGCTCACCTGGCTGTCCAGGTAAACCTGGTTCTCCATCTTTCCCTGGAACCCCAGGATCTCCTATCTGACCCGGGTATCCCTTTACCCCTGAAGACCCAGGATCACCTGAGGAGAAACCATAAGTGAACGACTGTGTCCCAAACATTGCTTCTCCCATAAGGCCTGATAACCCACCTGTACCAGCCATCTTGGTTCTCAATGCTAGCGGGGGGGGATGACTGAAGGACAGCCCCCCCCCCCCCTAACGAGGGAACTAAGATGTCCGCTGGAGGTTAACCATGGTGCATTCACACAGAGGCAGCATCACTGGTGTGGCTTCATGGCGTTTGATGGCCAAATAGATTCATTCTAGCAGAGGACAACGCTCACTTGACTGTGGAATTCCACATTCAGCTAGCACTAGACCAAGATGGCTGATAGATCCATTGTGACCGTTTCGCTACAGGTATATAACTATGTAACGATGTAACAACAAATCGCTACAGGTATATAACTATGTAACAATGTAACAACAAATCGCTACAGGTATATATCTCTGTAACAACAAATACAGTGTTATAATATAACGCCGTATTTGTTTGACTGATCTCATTTCGCCACGTATTGGTCTGAGCCACTGCATTGTGTCGAGGAGCTCTTGTGTTGCAGAGTTCTTGTTGGTAGAGCTCATAGCTCACCCTAACCCTCATGTTCTCACCCTGCCTCCCCAGGTCTCCCTTCTCCCCCTTCATGTGCTCCATATCCACTTCGCTCATGTTCCCAGGCGGGCCTTGAAGACCCGGCTCCCCTCGCACTCCTTTAGGTCCGGGAACGCCAAAGTCCCCCCGAGGTCCACTGGAACCCGGGTTCCCTGGGAGGAGAAGGAGCAGGTGAACACCGTCCACGTCCAAACCCATCCAATCTTACTGATTCTTTCAGTGATTCTCATTGAAGAACATTGACCAACCTCTCAGACCAGGAGACCCAGGTGTCCCAGGAGGTCCAGAACCTCCAGGGGATCCTGGGGTTCCCATGACTCCCATCTCTCCCTTTGGACCTGCACACACACACACACACACACACACACACACACACACACACACACACACAGTACAGTAAGTAATCATACTCATATCACACTAAGCCCCTGTCACACAAAGCTCCCGGTAACCTGCAGGGATAACCCTGCAGGTTACCGGGAGTGATTTCCACTCTTCTCCATACAGCTGCGCTCAGGAATATTTCCGTCTCGCGGTGGTAAGGCCCTCTGCGGAGGCACCAGGAGCAGCAGGCCGGCTGTGTGTGTAGGGGAAGGATGTCGTGTCTTGTTACTGTTTTTGGGAACATGGCGGTCGAGGACCTGTTTTTGTGCCAATGTTCTTGTGATGTATTTGTTAAACTTGTTTGCGAGACAGTGCATGATTTTTTGTGATGTACTTGAATCCTGTCACAACCTTGATACATTTTAAGGGACATAAAAAGAGCATGGAGCATTAAGACCAATGGTCACAGATTGAAATACGTCCTCAGTGGAGTGCTGTGACTGGCTCCCTGTACGGGAGGGCGCCTTCGTCAGACGCAGCCCGGCGTACTTGGCGTTCAGTTCTCACCATGGTCTCCTGTGAGTCCAGGCCTGCCAGAGGGGCCTGGCCGCCCTGGAAACCCTGCGGTGCCTGACTGACCAGGAAAGCCTGGCAAGCCCTTCTCCCCCTGGGGTCCGGGCATGTCGTAGCCGGGGGGGCCGGGGAGCCCTTTCTCCCCCTTCTCACCAAAATGCCCTGTAAACACATTCAATGATGTTGCAGTGTTCTGACAATTCAGCCAGCACAACGAGAGTTATAATATGTTGTCCAGTGGAGGATAGGTTGCTTGGCCCCTTAGGGTTGCACTCACCGAGTGGTCCAGGCTCTCCCTGCAGTCCCTGGGGTCCAGGGGCCCCTGGTAGACCTAGTCCTGGTTCTCCCTTTGGACCAACACTTCCTGAAAGCCCAGGAGGGCCGGGGTTACCTAGGAGAGAACAAAAACAACAGCATAGGAATTATTCTGTCCTGATGTTACATTTTTAGTCATCTTTACTCATGAGGTTAGTTTCTCACCTTTGACCCCCTGGGCTCCTGGTGGCCCTGTTGGTCCTTCCTGTCCCGGGACCCCTGTAAAACCAACGTTCCCCTTCTCCCCGGGGAACCCAGTATCCCCCTGAGGGCCCTGAGACCCCTTGGGACCAGGTAGACCGCGGCCGGGTTCACCCTGTCACAATAACCAAACACATGGCAGTTCACCCTGTCACAATAACCAAACACATGGCGGTTCACCCTGTCACAATAACCAAACACATGGTAGTTCACCCTGTCACAATAACCAAACAGATGGTAGTTCACCCTGTCACAATAACCAAACAGATGGTAGTTCACCCTGTCACAATAACCAAACACATGGCGGTTCACCCTGTCACAATAACCAAACACATGGCGGTTCACAACTTGGCATCTGTAGTTTATGGTGATGCTTGTCTTGTTGCCTAACATCAAGACACACACAGACACACACCTTCTGACCAGAAGTCCCAGGCTGCCCTGGGAATCCGTCATTCCCTGGTTTTCCTTGCTCTCCTGGTATTCCCGGGGCTCCTGGGATTCCGGAATATCCTAGCGACACATCACAGTCTTAAGTCACGGCCAGTCTCTTCTGATGTGATCTGTTTCTGTAACAACGTGTGCGGCTGAATGGAACGATGGCAGTTGGGATAAGAAGCACCATTGTCCACTCGATGTACCTTTGGGGCCAGGTGGGCCAGGAAGTCCAATACCAGGAAGACCGTGTTCTCCCCTCACTCCAGGGAACCCTGGCAGCCCCGGGTCTCCGCGCACACCTCGGTCCCCTGGGAACAAAGACACGCCCTCCTCGTTAGGTTTGTGAGCCCACCTTGTTAGGGAGCCCTCCTCGTTAGGGAGCCCACCTCGTTAGGGAGCCCACCTTGTTAGGGAGCCCTACTCGTTAGGGAGCCCACCTCGTTAGGGAGCCCACCTTTCGTTAGCCTGCGCTCCGTTCAATATTTATATTCCATGTGACAACAAGGTCAAGGAGCCCACCTTGCAGTCCAGGTATGCCAGGCTGTCCTCTCAGTCCTGGGGTACCCTGAGGTCCAGGAGAGCTCACACCTTTACCAGATTCTCCTTTCAAACCTGGTGGGAGACAAGACATAGTGTATGTGGATAGTCTGTCTGGAGAGGTGCTTCAACGCTGTCCCAACAACACCAACTATGTTGGCCGAAGTTGCCCCAGCTCCAACCCTCCCATCACCCAACACCCGGTGGACATTGGCATTGGTATTTGTATGCTAACAATGGTTCACCTAGCAATTAAAATACTTGAAACTTGTTCTGATGACTTTCTTACTTTATTAGCAGCAATTAATTTTTTCACCTCTTTATGACAAATGTACTCTTCTTGAAAGTCGCTTTGGATAAAAGTGTCTGCTAAATGCCCTAAATGTAAATGTACATGTAATGTGATGTAGGTGTTGGGGTGCCATCTGAGCAGCACTGTGTTTGTTTACCTGGTAGACCAGGAGTACCGGGACGGCCTGGAGCACCAGGCACACCCTTGTCTCCGGTCTGCCCTGGCAGCCCCAACCCGGGGATTCCAGGGGGTCCTCTCTCTCCCTGTGGTCCAAAGGGCCCTCTTTCCCCGTCTAGTCCACGGTCTCCCTTGATGCCTTCTTTGGCCTGCAGGCGACATCACAGATGTGAGCATGAGTTCAGTCCATCGTTCTGCTCTTCATCCACACACACTCACACACACTCATATTAATAGTAAATAATACATAACTCATAATAAAAACTTCAAAATAATTAATAAGTTATTTGTCGGAAAACCTGTTTTATACTCAAAGTGGTTTGGCTTTACTGAGCTCTGAGACCAGTGGGGAAGTACGTGGAAATAAAATAACAAGAGGCCACTTTAGTTCTCTGGATCCTCTCAGTGTTCATAGTTGTTCATAGTTTGGTGTTTGTCTGAGTCTTACAACGTACCGGCTCTCCCTTGGGCCCCGGGGAGCCCGGGACTCCATCTTTCCCTGGAATTCCGTCCAGGCCCGGCAGGCCCGGAGAGCCGGCGGTCCCGGCGAGTCCTTTGTCCCCCTTCAGCCCCGGAGCCACGAAGATGTCCCCTGGTTCCCCTACAGCACCCGGGG
>JAXIVH010000010.1:670779-678279 GCA_036785325.1 Urophycis tenuis | reverse complement strand
CTGTCTGTCTAGTGGAGACACTGTACAGTGAGCACACTGGGGAACAGATCCTGCAGCCCCACCTGTCTGTCTAGTGGAGACACTGTACAGTGAGCACACTGGGGAACAGATCCTGCAGCCCCACCTGGCTGTCTAGTGGAGACACTGTACAGTGAGCACACTGGGGAACAGATCCTGCAGCCCCACCATTCTGTCTAGTGGAGACACTGTACAGTGAGCACACTGGGGAACAGATCCTGCAGCCCCACCTGTCTGTCTAGTGGAGACACTGTACAGTGAGCACACTGGGGAACAGATCCTGCAGCCCCACCTGTCTGTCTAGTGGAGACACTGTACAGTGAACACACTGAGACACTGTCTCCTGGTGGTTAATACTTTTTCGTAGAATGAAATTCAATTGAAGTGAAACATTTATTTCTATTTTCTTAGTTGTATGTTTCACATCAACAATTGGAAACCTGGAAACCTGCGCTCACATCTGAGCAACAACAGAATGAATAATCATTCATATTTCATTTTTGTTGCATTTTTTGTAGTTTTTATGGTCTGTATAGCTCACCTTGTCACCTTTCTCACTCTGGAAGGACAGCCTGTCACCCTAGAGCAACACAACACACAGCAACACAACACACAGCACATCCTGTTCAGCATGGTCACAGGGTTCAAGGGCAAAGGGAGCCTTTCATTCTGATTATTCGCACTGCTGTGCTTTAAGATTCGTGTGGAACATCTGACCTTCTCTCCTTGAGGGCCCGGTGGTCCAGCATCCCCCTGTGATAAACATCCAGTCAGTACACAGAAGAAGTCTCAACACATGTCATGCTGATGAAGTGAAGTTCTGTGCCACTTACTCTGGGGCCTTCATATCCGTGGGGACCGTCAGGTCCGATGGGTCCAGGGGGCCCAGTGGGTCCCTGGGGGGTCAGAACATTACGTTCACATCTGAGTCAATGGCTGCTCAATAACATTACTAATGACTTCAAACTGTCACACCCCTCACAGCTTAATCATAAGTCACTGTCTGTCCTTCTTTCTAATAATTATTATTATAATCATCTAACACACACACACACACACACACACACACGTATGTGTATACAAACGTACAGGAAGTCCTGGTGTTCCAGGGAATCCAGGGTTTCCTTTCACTGGAACAACACCAATAACTCCACCAGGGTCTCCCTGGGGGGGAATCATACTGTTACTGTTGTACTGACTGTTACAATACTGTTACTACTATAATATCTGTTACTGCTGTACTGACTGTTACTATACTGTTACTACTATACTAACTGTTATTGTTGTACTGACTGTTACTATACTGTTACCACTATACTAACTGTTACTGTTGTACTGACTGTTACTATACTGTTACCACTATACTAACTGTTACTGTTGTACTAACTGTTACTATACTGTTACCACTATACTAACTGTTACTGTTGTACTGACTGTTACTTTACTGTTACCACTATACTAACTGTTACTGTTGTACTGACTGTTACTATACTGTTACCACTATACTAACTGTTACTGTTGTACTGACTGTTACTTTACTGTTACCACTATACTAACTGTTACTGTTGTACTGACTGTTACTATACTGTTACCACTATACTAACTGTTACTGTTGTACTGACTGTTACTTTACTGTTACCACTATACTAACTGTTAATGTTGTACTGACTGTTACTTTACTGTTACCACAATACTAACTGTTACTGTTGTACTGACTGTTACTATACTGTTACCACTATACTAACTGTTACTGTTGTACTGACTGTTACTTTACTGTTACCACTATACTAACTGTTAATGTTGTACTGACTGTTACTTTACTGTTACCACTATACTAACTGTTACTGTTGTACTGACTGTTACTTTACTGTTACCACTATACTAACTGTTACTGTTGTACTGACTGTTACTTTACTGTTACCACTATACTAACTGTTACTGTTGTACTGACTGTTACTATACTGTTACCACTATACTAACTGTTACTGTTGTACTGACTGTTACTTTACTGTTACCACTATACTAACTGTTAATGTTGTACTGACTGTTACTATACTGTTACCACTATACTAACTGTTAATGTTGTACTGACTGTTACTTTACTGTTACCACTATACTAACTGTTAATGTTGTACTGACTGTTACTATACTGTTACCACTATACTAACTGTTAATGTTGTACTGACTGTTACTTTACTGTTACCACTATACTAACTGTTAATGTTGTACTGACTGTTACTTTACTGTTACCACTATACTAACTGTTAATGTTGTACTGACTGTTACTATACTCAGGGGCGGAGCTTACGGGGGGCTGGGAGGGTGGTACTCCCCTGGCCCGGGAAGAAGAGGGGAGGGGAACCCTTCCCTCGCCCCGGGCCCCTATACCGGAAGGAGAGGCAGCCCTCTCCCCCGGACTGGGCCCAGGGGGAAACATATAATCAACCAACCAGAGGGGGTCAGTAAATACCCAAACCGACCCGATTCAACATGAGATTATTTACCATCTCAACGCGTAGAAACTGCCATAATTGTTTAAACAAATGCAGACCCATTTTATTCCAATATGATGGAAACAGCACCTCCCGCAGGCGGGCTGGAGTAGCTTAGTGTTCACAACTACCGGATCTATAGGTTGTGCCCAGTCAGGATGAGTCATGGTTGGTAAAAAACTTTACAAGGACTGACTTTAGTCATGTAGTTAAATGTTAAATATTTAATAAAATGCTGTGCTGCATCAAGACTGGGTTCATTTTCACTCTCACAGTTAACTTAACTACGTGCAAATTTACAAGTGGAACGCCGATATGGCGCCAAATGTATTCTGGGTAAAAACGTCATCAATCGCCCTCTTGTCAACAGAGAACAAGCTAGGTGGATCTAGAGTAGGTGGATCATTTACAACTGAGCTAAACATGAGTGGCAGTTCACATTTTTCAGTTTAAAGGGCCCGGTCATGTGCCCCGCCCCTGGCCCGGTACTGATTTGTTCCGCTGCTGACTATACTGTTACCACTATACTAACTGTTACTATTGTACTGACTGTTACTATACTGTTACCACAATACTAACTGTTGCTGTTGTACTGACTCTTACTATACTGTTACCACTATACTAACTGTTGCTGTTATACTGACTGTTACTATACTGTTACCAGTATACTGCTGACTGTGACTATACTGTCACCACTATACTAACTGTTACTGTTGTACTGACTGTTACTATACTGTTACCACTATACTAACTGTTACTGTTGTACTGACTGTTAATATACTGTTACCACTATACTAACTGTTACTGTTGTACTGACTGTTACTATACTGTTACCACTATAATAACTGTTGCTGTTATACTGACTGTTACTATACTGTTACCAGTATACTTGAGACTGTTACTATACTGTTACCACTATACTAACTGTTACTGGTATACTGACTGTTACTATACTGTTAACCCTATACTGCTGACTGTTACTATAATGTTACCACTATACTAACTGTTACTCCTATACTGACTGTTACTAAACTGTTACCACTATACTAGCTGTTACTCCTATACTGACTGTTACTAAACTGTTACCACTATACTAGCTGTTACTGTTATACTGACTGTTACTATACTGTTACCAGTATACTGCTGACTGTTACCACTATACTAACTGTTACTGGTATACTGACTGTTACTATACTGTTACCACCATACTAACTGTTACTGGTATACTGACTGTTACTATACTGTCACCACTCTACTAACTGTTACTCCTATACTGACTGTTACCAAACTGTTACCACTATACTAGCTGTTACTGTTATACTGACTGTTACTATACTGTAACCACTATACTAACTGTTACTTAATGCAATTTCCCTCAGGGATCATTAAAGTATGTCTGTCTGTCTGTCTGTCTGTTATAGTGACTTTTACTATACTGTTACAGCTATACTAAGTGTTACTATACTGTTACCAGTATACTGACTGTTACTATACTGTTACCACTATACTAACTGCTACTGTTATACTGACTGCTACCAGTATACTGACTTTTACCAGTATACTGGCTATTATTATCAGTATCCTGACTGTTACCAGTATAATGACTGCTACTATCCTGACCATTACCAGTTTACTGACTGTTAGTATACTGTTACCACTATACTAACTGTTACCAGTATACTGACTATTAGTATCAGTATCCTGACTGTTACCAGTATGCTGACTATTATTATCAGTATCCTGACTGTTACCAGTATACTGACTATTATTATCAGTATCCTGACTGTTACCAGTATACTGACTGTTACTATCCTGACCGTTACCAGTATACTGACTGTTAGTATACTGTTACCACTATACTAACTGTTACCAGTATACTGACTATTATTATCAGTATCCTGACTGTTACCAGTATACTGACTGTTACTATCCTGACCGTTACCAGTATACTGACTGTTAGTATACTGTTACCACTATACTAACTGTTACCAGTATACTGACTATTAGTATCAGTATCCTGACTGTTACCAGTATACTGACTGTTACTATCCTGACCGTTACCAGTATACTGACTGTTAGTATACTTCTACCACTATACTAACTGTTACCAGTATACTGACTATTAGTATCAGTATCCTGACTGTTACCAGTACTGACTGTGACTATCCTGACCGTTACCAGTATAATGACTGTTAGTATACTGTTACCACTATACTAACTGTTACTATACTGTTACCGGTATCCTGACCGTTACCAGTAAACGGACCAGTACCAGTCAGTGTAAGTTGCCAGTACTGACTAAGCCCTGTAGACTGATCACACCATGGTTTTGGACTGACCTTCATCCCTGTGAATCCAGGAAGCCCCTGAGGATCAGAAAGATGTTAATGTTACAATGTGAAGTTAATGTTACAAGGTAACAATATAATGTTAACACCACGTGTCCCAGTACAATGTCCTGTTCACCCAACACGGCTTTCAGGGAGTCACTTCCTGCTTGACTCGTAGCTACAGGTGTGGCTGTATATGTAGCTGTATGTAGCTGTATGTGTAGCTGTATGTGTAGCTGTATATGTAGCTGTATATGTAGCTGTATATGTAGCTGTATGTAGCTGTATGTGTAGCTGTATATGTAGCTGTATGTGTAGCTGTATGTAGCTGTATGTGTAGCTGTATGTGTAGCTGTATATGTAGCTGTATATGTAGCTGTATGTAGCTGTATGTGTAGCTGTATGTGTAGCTGTATATGTAGCTGTATGTGTAGCTGTATGTGTAGCTGTATGTGTAGCTGTATATGTAGCTGTATATGTAGCTGTATGTGTAGCTGTATGTGTAGCTGTATATGTAGCTGTATGTAGCTGTATGTGTAGCTGTATGTGTAGCTGTATATGTAGCTGTATATGTAGTTGTGTGTAGCTGTATGTGTAGCTGTATATGTAGCTGTATATGTAGTTGTGTGTAGCTGTATGTGTAGCTGTATATGTAGCTGTATGTAGCTGTATGTGTAGCTGTATATGTAGATGTATGTAGCTGTGTATGTAGCTGTATGTAGCTGTATGTGTAGCTGTATATGTAGCAGTATGTGTAGCTGTATATGTAGCTGTATGTAGCTGTATGTGTAGCTGTATGTAGCTGTATGTGTAGCTGTATATGTAGCTGTATATGTAGCTGTATGTAGCTGTATGTGTATCTGTATATGTAGCTGTATATGTAGCTGTATGTAGCTGTATGTGTAGCTGTATGTGTAGCTGTATGTAGCTGTATGTGTAGCTGTATATGTAGCTGTATGAAGCTGTTTGTGTAGTTCTATGTAGCTGTATGTAGCTGTATGTGTAGCTGTATGTAGCTGTATATGTAGCTGTATGTAGCTGTATGTGTAGTTGTATGTAGCTGTATGTAGCTGTATGTGTAGCTGTATGTAGCTGTATGTGTAGCTGTATATGTAGCTGTATATGTAGCTGTATGAAGTTTTATGCATAGCTATATATTCAGCTGTATATGTAGCTGTGTCTAGCTGTATCTGTATATTGATCATGAATAATAATAAGTATGTATATCTAGCTGTATATGTATATTGATCATGAATACTAATAATAAGGATGTATATCTAGCTGTATATGTATATTGATCATGAATACTAATAATAAGTATGTATATCTAGCTGTATCTGTATATTGATCATGAATACTAATAATAAGTATGTATATCTAGCTGTATCTGTATATTGATAATGAATACTAATAATAAGTATGTATATCTAGCTGTACACCCTTCAGACAACACTTATAGTGCTCCAACATGTCCCATGGACCAGCATGATGGTAGAGAAGCCCTGGAGACCGTGGACAGCCCAGCAGTCTAAGAGAGCAGCATCTCATTGTGCTGAGCATGGCGTGCTTACAGAAGGGCCCTGCAGCCCGGGCAGCCCGTCAACGCCGTCTCTGCCGCTGTCGCCCTGGAAACACAAAACAACACTCAGCAGGAGGTCCGCGGGGGGGCGTGTCCCTTAGAGACCCTGTGGGGTGGCTCACCTTAGTCCCGTTGCATCCTGGGATACCTGGAGCCCCTGGGGGGCCATCGTGTCCGTTGATACCCTAGAAACACACAAACGCACACACACACGCACACACACACACACACACACACACACACACACGCGCACACACATACGCACACACACACACACACGCACGCACGCACGCACGCACGCACACACACACACACACACACACACACACACACACACACACACACACACACACACACACACACACACACACACACAGGCATGCATACACACGCACACACACAAACACGTGAATGTGTCAGAGTCTTTAATGGTTGGAGCAGACTTTGGCCAGAGTTTAAAGGTGCTCTTCAGAGACTTACTGGTATTCCTGGATTTCCTGGAAAGCCTGCCAGACCGGGAGGACCCTGCAAGGCACGAGGACCATGGTTATGAAACATAACATGTGCATATAGAACCCAGAGGGTACTCACCAGGACACCAGCAACAGAGGAAACGGTGTCTATACCATCAAAGCTCAAGAGAAAGGCCTGAATGATATCTAGAAATGAACCAAGATGTGGTTATCAACCATGAATGTGGTCTCATACTTACACGCATTCCTTTCATCCCCGGGGTCCCTGGCTGGCCGTAGTCTCCCTACAGAGACACACCGTGGAGAGTGAATGATGAGTACATTAGTACATTCACATTCAGGGCATTTAGCAGACGCTTTTATCCAAAGCCACTTACAATAAGGACATTTGTCAGAACAAGGTGGAACATTTAATTGCTGTTAATATAGTAAGTAAGTCACCAGAACAAGTTTCACTCCAATTGCTAGGTTAACCATTGCTAGTCTACAACATCTCTGGCTGAGTGCTAAGTGCTAAGCTACACAGAGCAGGTCTGGAGCCGGCCACTCACCTTGGGGCCCATGGGGCCTGGAGGCCCCTCTTGTCCCTGCATCCCAGGGAAGCCCAT
>JAXIVH010000010.1:660779-665779 GCA_036785325.1 Urophycis tenuis | reverse complement strand
GTACAGGTGTGTGTGTGGTGACTACAAGTACATGTGTACAGGTGTGTGTGTGGTGACTACAGGTACATGTGTACAGGTGTGTGTGTGTGGTGACTACAGGTACATGTGTACAGGTGTGTGTGTGTGGTGACTACAGGTACATGTGTACAGGTGTGTGTGTGTGGTGACTACAGGTACATGTGTACAGGTGTGTGTGTGTGGTGACTACAGGTACATGTGTACAGGTGTGTGTGTGTGGTGACTACAGGTACATGTGTACAGGTGTGTGTGTGTGGTGACTACAGGTACATGTGTACAGGTGTGTGTGTGTGGTGACTACAGGTACATGTGTACAGGTGTGTGTGTGTGGTGACTACAGGTACATGTGTACAGGTGTGTGTGTGTGGTGACTACAGGTACATGTGTACAGGTGTGTGTGTGTGGTGACTACAGGTACATGTGTACAGGTGTGTGTGTTTGGTGACTACAGGTACATGTGTACAGGTGTGTGTGTGGTGACTACAGGTACATGTGTACAGGTGTGTGTGTGTGGTGACTACAGGTACATGTGTACAGGTGTGTGTGTGTGGTGACTACAGGTACATGTGTACAGGTGTGTGTGTGTGGTGACTACAGGTACATGTGTACAGGTGTGTGTGTGTGGTGACTACAGGTACATGTGTACAGGTGTGTGTGTGTGGTGACTACAGGTACATGTGTACAGGTGTGTGTGTGTGGTGACTACAGGTACATGTGTACAGGTGTGTGTGTGTGGTGACTACAGGTACATGTGTACAGGTGTGTGTGTGTGGTGACTACAGGTACATGTGTACAGGTGTGTGTGTTTGGTGACTACAGGTACATGTGTACAGGTGTGTGTGTGGTGACTACAGGTACATGTGTACAGGTGTGTGTGTGTGGTGACTACAGGTACATGTGTACAGGTGTGTGTGTGGTGACTACAGGTACATGTGTACAGGTGTGTGTGTGTGGTGACTACAGGTACATGTGTACAGGTGTGTGTGTGGTGACTACAGGTACATGTGTACAGGTGTGTGTGTGGTGACTACAGGTACATGTGTACAGGTGTGTGTGTGGTGACTACAGGTACATGTGTACAGGTGTGTGTGTGTGGTGACTACAGGTACATGTGTACAGGTGTGTGTGTGGTGACTACAGGTACATGTGTACAGGTGTGCCACAATGGATGTGTAATCCCAGCCCTGATATGCAGGTACTTCATGATCCTCCTCATAGATAACGCCCCCCCGTTGTCCCCTCAGACCCAGCCGGACCCCCCACAATACGGGGCGTCAGCAGTCTTATCACCCGGACGAGAGTTCAGGCCCATGAGGGTCCACCCCACCAGGGTGCAGAGCCGCTGAGCAGCCTGTCTGGGTGCTGGGGGACCACACTGGGTCCACTCTGGCTGGGGGTTCACACACAATCCATCTGGGCAGGTTGAACTAAATACAAACTGGACTGGATCAGCCCGACACCGCTGGTGTGCGTGTGCATGTGTGTGCCTGTCGAGTGTGTGTGTGTGTGTGTGTGTGTGGTTTGTGGTTCGTGTGTGAGTGGGCTTGCCTGGCCAGCTGGAGGGTGTTATTATTCCTGAAATGCTATGATGATGATGAGGATGATACTCCACAGTCCAAACACAGAGCGGAGGATCCCAGAGGCTGCGTGGTGTGTGAGTGTGTGTGTGTGTGTGTGTGTGTGTGTGTGTGTGTGTGTTTGTGATCACCATGGATATACAGCGGTGGCCAGTGACTCACCAGGACCTTGGAGATCCTGAGCAGACCAAACAAACACCTGCCACAGACTCACGTTTCAACAGAGACGTGTTTATCTCACCACTCAGCGTTCTGAGAGGGTCTCCACCGTCCCTGCGCCGCCCCAACGCTGCTCAGTGGACAGTGGAGACCCCAGGGGATAGAAGCTGTGGGGAGTGCAGTGTGATCGCTCACAGAAGATGAAGAGTAAACACAAGCCTCACAGTTCATCTGACACAGCATAGAGAAGAAGGCACCACAGAGAGCCAGGAAGCCGTGGGGACGTGACAGAGGCTGTAAGGATGAGAAGTCCATGAGTCCATGCTGCTGTTAACACAAACCCACCAGGAGAAGTAGCTGGGGTGCAGTGGGTACGTACCCTCAATGTTAACAGAGAGCTCCTCACCTCAGAGAACTAGGGGGTGGGCCATATCTCCTCATGAGGAGGCTGGTGATTAGCTTGAATCAAGAAATAAGTTGTCGCTCCTGTGATGTCATGTGACCCTGAGCTGGGAACACACTGGGATGGTGTGGTGGACTGTGTTGTTCTCCTGTGGACTGTGATGTTCTCCTGGGTGTTTAAGAACATACTGGGATGGGGTGGTGGACTGTGATGTCCTCCTAGTTGCAGGTCATCATGCACAATGTCTGGCAGCCTCGACACAGACAAAGCTTAATGACCTCCCAGCCATTCACTCATTGGTCAGTATTAGAGTGGGCGGCCAATCACCTCTAAGCATGTCCTGTGAGCATCCCTCCTCACTGGTCGAGCAGAGAGAGCCATCGGGTGGACACACCCATGGGTCACTGTTTACTATGCTCTGTTGTCATGACAACAGGCTCTTCCAGAACCCCCAGTCTGCAGAGCCCTTTGACCCGGTGGCTCTGCCGGTCCAGAAGGCAGCCGGGTGAACGAGAGTCATTGTCTCAAACTGAAAGCCTGTGTCTGTCACTTCTCACAGCTCATGTTAACACAGAACCAGGCTGGTCCTCACAGCCCATGTTAACACACAGAACCAGGCTGGTCCTCACAGCCCATGTTAACACACAGAACCAGGCTGGTCCTCACAGCCCATGTTAACACACAGAGCCACCAGGCTGGTCCTCACAGCTCATGTTAACACACAGAGCCACCAGGCTGGTCCTCACAGCCCATGTTAACACACAGAGCCACCAGGCTGGTCCTCACAGCTCATGTTAACACACAGAGCCACCAGGCTGGTCCTCACAGCCCATGTTAACACACAGAGCCACCAGGCTGGTCCTCACAGCTCATGTTAACACACAGAGCCACCAGGCTGGTCCTCACAGCCCATGTTAACACACAGAACCAGGCTGGTCCTCACAGCCCATGTTAACACACAGAACCAGGCTGGTCCTCACAGCCCATGTTAACACACAGAGCACCCTGGCTCGTGTCGTGTGGTCTGCAGGAGGGCGAGCAGCGAGGAACGCGTTCTCTGGAGCCGCTCTGCTCGCCTCCCACCACATTCCCGCAGTGACCCACCAGCACGCCAACATAACCCACAATCCCCTGCTTCCTGATGAGGCGCCCGGGGGGTTCATCACCACGGCGAGGTTGTGTGAGGGCTCTTTGTCACTTTGAGTGGTCTTTCTCTCTCTATTTGCTCGAGACACACACACACACATACAGTGTTTATAAAGTAGACTCACAACAGATTAATAGCAGCTCTGTAATGCCATTGTTGCTTCATGTACGTTACATAAACACTCTGATTTACTTTGTTTCACCCCAAAACACAGATACCATGGAGGTCCTGCTCAATACAGCCCTGAAGGGATACTCAGTTTGTATTTATGGTTATCGTTTCATGGTTAGTCAGTTTGATCCTGATTCAAAACACTTGTGCTGTGAGGACATTCAGCCGAAGGTTCCACTGCAGTCTGGGCCCTTATCTCCCGGGCTCCGGATGCCAGAGAGGGGTCTTCCTTCCACATGGATATGACTTTCAGCCAGAGGAAGACACAGACAAGATGACTATTAGACTATTCTACTCTGA
The DNA here is from genome assembly GCA_036785325.1 of Urophycis tenuis. NCBI lineage: Eukaryota > Metazoa > Chordata > Actinopteri > Gadiformes > Phycidae > Urophycis > Urophycis tenuis. The sequence continues at coordinate 662,004 of JAXIVH010000010.1, read as the reverse complement.
GTGCAGCTAAAAACTTTAGAGTCATAGGATTTCACAAGCTCACAGCCACAGCAGAAGTGAAGGCTTGCAATTCTCCAAAATCTCACTTCCCTCATCAGGCGTTCATTTCAAACCAACGTCGCTCGGCTCTACGTTTTGGCAAATTGCATTCTGCATTCTAAAATAAACTGTGGGTTGTCTTGGTTGCCGTTTGGAAACCAGCCGTGTTGATCTGTGAGGGTTAATTACAAGCCCAGCATGGACTTACCCAATCAGGGGAACTCATAACATATGATGGCTCATAAACTTTATGACACTTTATGTCTACATTTGGTCCCGTGTTGTTTCTGGGGTGACTGATTGGGAAAGATTTCCAGATTGCTCTTGTTGTTGCTTGAAGGACCACAGATGAGCCCTGCGGATAAATGTTGTGAAACACCGTGAAACGGAGGCCTCCATACTGAAACATCCAGGTCTTCTTAACCAAAAACAACCCCAGTGAGAACACACATGCAATCTAATTGTCAAGCGTTTACAATCAACCCAACACAGAGGAGGGGTGCGTCTGGGTTGTGATTGGGCCACACCAGCGATCGGAAAGCCTTCTACTCAATTCCATTCAGATTAGCGCTGATGGCTCGGGGTGGCTGGTCTCAGGGGTTTAACCTGTGGTAGCAGCCCCACTTATCCCTGGCCCAGTGTATTACGTTACACCTTAACGTTTCCATATGGGGAGAATCAGGGTCGCTTTACCCCATAAAGTAGACACATGACTCCAGGATGACCTGTGAGGCCATGTGTGACTTTGCGGCCTCCTGCTGTTTCCAGCCGTGTTGGTTAAACGAAGCTTAAACCAACAGAGTGCAGCAACCACTGCGACAGTTTTACTACGAGAGATGAATGTTGATGGTGAATTATAGAACATGTATAGTCTGCTAAAACCATCCCCATGGCTCAGAGAGGTGTGTTCCTGGGATGTTCCTCCACTGGGGAGCAGTGCCGTGCGAGATGGAGGGTTCCAGAAGAGGGAGAGATAAGGGATCATGGGAAATGTGTTGGGCCATGATTCATCCTCCCCCCAACATGGATGTGCCGACTGGAAGCACGTCATTCTGAAATTCCTGCCCTTCTCTGGTACTGAGAGCCAGAGAGCAGACTGCAGAGGAATGGTCTGCCCTTCTCTGGTACTGAGAGCCAGAGAGCAGACAGCAGAGGAATGGTCTGTCTCCCAGCCATGCTGCCATAC
>JAXIVH010000010.1:643279-655779 GCA_036785325.1 Urophycis tenuis | reverse complement strand
AGGAGAGAGACCTACGAAGCCCCCCTCTCCCCAACAACCCCGTAGGAGAGAGACCTACGAAGCCCCCCTCTCCCCAACAACCCCGTAGGAGAGAGACCTACGAAGCCCCCGTCTCCCCAACAACCCCGTAGGAGAGAGACCTACGAAGCCCCCGTCTCCCCAACAACCCCGTAGGAGAGAGACCTACGAAGCCCCCGTCTCCCCAACAACCCCGTAGGAGAGAGACCTACGAAGCCCCCGTCTCCCCAACAACCCCGTAGGAGAGAGACCTACGAAGCCCCTTCCCCCCAACAACCCTGTAGGAGAGAGACCTACGAAGCCCCCGTCTCCCCAACAACCCCGTAGGAGAGAGACCTACAAAGCCCCCGTCTCCCCAACAACCCCGTAGAAGAGAGACCTACGAAGCCCCCGTCTCCCCAACAACCCCGTAGGAGAGAGACCTACGAAGCCCCCGTCTCCCCAACAACCCCGTAGGAGAGAGACCTACGAAGCCCCCGTCTCCCCAACAGCCCCGTAGGAGAGAGACCTACGAAGACCCCGTCTCCCCAACAACCCCGTAGGAGAGAGACCTACGAAGCCCCCCTCTCCCCAACAACCCCGTAGGAGAGAGACCTACGAAGCCCCCCTCCCCCCAACAACCCTGTAGGAGAGAGACCTACGAAGCCCCCGTCTCCCCAACAACCCCGTAGGAGAGAGACCTACGAAGCCCCCCTCCCCCCAACAACCCTGTAGGAGAGAGACCTACGAAGCCCCCGTCTCCCCAACAACCCCGTAGGACATACATCTTTCAGAGGTGTTGTCGGTCAGGACCTGCTTGAGGCCTTTCTCACCGTGTGGCTCTGTGTTGTCTCTCAGTGGGGGTAGAATAAGTGTGCTGGTCGTGTTAATTTCACACAATGACTACCAGACAAAGCATCAAATTAAGTTGTTCATTATTATTATTATTATTATTATTATTATTATTGGATGTTCTTGGTGTGAAGCATAGATCAGTCCCACGCAAACACTTTGCCAAGAATAAGATGATCAGGAAAGTTAGCTAACAGGAAGTTAGAGTAGTCTGCTGATTCAGTCATGACCACTAATTCTGTTCTCCAACCCACACATGTATCCCAGTAATGCTAGTGCCAGGTGTGGATGGAGGTTAGCTTCCAGGGAGAAGAGTTCTTCCTACAGTCTGGTTTGGCATAGCGTAGCTTCACAGAGCCGAAGAAACAAACCACTTCCCAAGCTCTCCTGAAGAACTCACACTTAAAGCTGATAGGCCTCTGATCCCTATCAGGTAGACACAACTGTTTCTCCATTGTTCTCCTCAGATCCATCATCAGATGTGTCCCTCACAGCGGTGACATCACAACAATGGCGTTTCCCACAGGGGGTGGAGCCAGCGTTGGGGAGGGGCTCTGCTGAGTGCCTGATATGGGTTTGATTTCTGGATCACAACTTGTCCCCACACTGCAGTCAGAGTGTGTCTCTCTTGATGCTTCTGTTTCAAGTCGTTTATGATCAAAGATAATCAGTTCTGAAGATAATCAGAACCACATAACTGGCTGTAGTTACCTTTACTCATCCTCATGAATATATTTTAATTTTCCATATGCCATTAGTAACTTTTCTTATAACCATTCTTCTCAGAGAGGCACCAGAAGGGCAGAAGCTCCCAGTACAGTATGTAGCTGATCGGAATATATGTCACCATTCATCTGAATGATGGTCCTCCTGCTCTATGACATGGTGGCCACCACAGATCTGGTATTCTGATCACGACACACAGGGCTGTACTTACCCAAGTCGGCTCTGGTAAATGTCTTAAGGCAGACACTCGACAGGCAACGAGATCAGGGGTGCCCTTCGCACCTCATCAGATATCACCCTCACCTTGACCCCATCTCTGTGTCCACACTAGACGTCCTACCAGGACCATACCCAGACAAAACATACAAGCCTTCCTGTCCTTTCAGTCAGCAAACATTTGAAGACTTTAGTGACGGCTCCTTTCTTCCCTTCTTTTCATGTCAGGAGCAGGAGACACGTCCGGCCTCCAGACTGGGCCTCAGGCCTCAGGTCTGAGCTCCACCAGACTACGTTTCAGCAGCAGCTCTGAGCCATGGCTTGGACGGCCTCACTGTTCAGAGGCTCACTTCTGAGAAGTGGGGCACAGCAGAGGTAAACAGACACACACACACACACGCACACACACACACACACACACACACACACACACACACACACTTCTGGGTTTGATTGTAAGAAGAATCCATCTGTGGTGGATGTTCTCAGTCTGGGAACCGTGTAGCAGCAGATCACCTCTGGGAAAGTGAAACCAGAAGCTCAGACGCAGGAGGCTCGTTAACAAGGACCTAATGATTCATTAGCTTCACGCTCAGGCCAACCGTGACCTGCGACACACATCTGACAAAACAGAACACATCATGAAGTATTGTCCCCAAAGTAGGCTAGTAGGCTAGGCTATCCATGATCTAAAATGTTCCTTTGAGAGGAAACATCACAGCATCCAAGTTCAGAGCAGCACTGGGGTTAATGACAGCCAGCAAATGGTTTTCAAAGACATGTTATTATGTTGACTTGAAATGTAGGTCCATGAGCCAGACACTCAAGTTATATTAGTTGTTATATTAGATGAAGCTATTAGATAAAGCTTCATGTCACACAGCGGGCATGAGAGAGAGAGAGAGAGAGAGAGAGAGAGAGAGAGAGAGAGAGAGAGAGAGAGAGAGAGAGAGAGAGAGAGAGAGAGAGAGAGAGAGAGAGAGAGAGAGAGAGAGAGAGAGAGAGAGAGAAGCACTTGGTGCTTTCTTCCCCACAAGCACTTCACAGATTGGTAGTCTTTGGTTATACTTAGATTGTTGTCATGGAGATGTTCCAGAAACGACAAATACGACAAATGTACCAACATCAAAACACAACACGAAACGAATCCAAGAAGACGATCCAGAACTAGAACAAGGCCATCATTACTGTCCTTATCATCATCAGTGGGTGGGGTGGTTATGAAGTGGCACTAAAAGGATTTGCCTCGGGGGTATCTCCTCTGGCTCCCAGATACATTCCTACCCCCCCAGGCCACCACCTCTTCACCTCCCCATGGCACCCTCCTCCCCACTCCGCACATAGTGCCCCACGAAGGGTCAGGGGGTATGTGGGGTAGGCTGGGTACTCAAGGTACATGGGATACTCAGGGTACGTGGGGTCTGCGGGGTATGTGGAGTATGTGGGATACATGGGGTCTGCGGGGTCCTTGGGGTACGTGGGGTATGTGGGGTATGTGGGGTCCCTGGAGTACGTGGGGTACGTGGGGTATGTGGGGTCCCTGGGGTACGTGGGGTATGTGGAGTCCGTGGGGTCCCTGGGGTACATGGGGTCCGTGGGGTCCACGAGGTCTTCGGGGTCTGTGGGGTCTGTGGGGTACGTGGGGTACTTGGGGTACGTGGGGTATGTGGGGTCCATGGGGTCCCTGGAGTACATGGGGTCCCTGGGTTACATGGGGTCCGCAGGGTACGTGGGGTCCACGAGGTCTTCGGGGTCTGTGGGGTCTGCGGGGTCTGCGGGGTACGTGGGGTACTTGGGGTATGTGGGGTATGTGGGGTCCATGGGGTCCCTGGAGTACATGGGGTCCCTGGGTTACATGGGGTCCGCAGGGTACGTGGGGTCCACGAGGTCTTTGGGGTCTGTGGGGTCAGCGGGGTCTGCGGGGTACGTGGGGTACCTGGGGTATGTGGGGTATGTGGGGTACTCGTGATCTCGTGATCACGTCGTCAGAGTTGATGGGCAGTACATCACTTTGGAGGACAGAAGAAACATTCTGAAGCTCTGGTTCTACCATGACAGCTCTCACAGCACCCTGGAGGGAGTGGGCTTCGGCCTGGCACACACACACACACAGGACATAGCTGTCACACTGGGGGTATTAAGGCTGAGCACTGCCACCCAGGGGGCCTTATCAACACAGGAACACGACCACGCCTCCTCAGCGCCTGGAGGAGAGCTTGTGCTTTCTCAGGGTGCTCTGGGTGCCTGGTGGCCTGCCAGGGCGAGCTGTCTGTCTGTGGGTGGTGGTGGGCGTGGGGGGTCTTGGAGATAAGTCTCAGTAAGACCCAAACTACTGGCCTGGCTGTGGGCCGAGAGTTCAAGCATCTGACACAAGGCAGAGACTCATAATCCATTCAGACATATTCAGACAACCAGGCTACACCCATGAACCACACACACACAGGCACACACACACACACCACACACACAGGCACGCACACCACACACACACCACACGCACACACACAGATACACACACACACACACACACACACACACACACACACACACACACACACACACACACACACACACACACATTCCAGGTGCAGTAAGAAGAAAAACAGTTGTTAATGCCACTTCCTCCATCCCTCTCCCCCTCTCAGGCCAAGGAAGGTGTCTCTCTCCCTCTCTCTCTCTCTCTCTCTCTCTCTCTCTCTCTCTCTCTCTCTCTCTCTTCTCTCTCTCTCTCTCTCTCTCTCTCTCTCTCTCTCTCTCTCTCATATATATATATGCCCGCTGTGTGACATGAAGCTTTATCTAATAGCTTTATCTAATATAACAACTAATATAACTTGAGTGTCTCTTAATACCCAGGACCTGTTCATCCAGCTCCTGGTCATTCTTCATGTCCCTGGTCCTGGCTGACCGAGGATACTCAAACCCAAAGTGTTTGATCATGTTGATAATAGATGTTTCACACTCACAGTGATTCATTCCCACATTTGTGCAGTGATTAAAATGGTTTGGCGTGGACATAAACGTTCCCTGACCTTCTCCCTAAATAGTCCCAGAAGAGGAGATGCTAGCAGCCAAGAGGCAACTGAACTAACATCATTTTCTGAGTCATACTGACCTGTTGTGAGAGGGCCAGAACCAGCCAACCCCCTCCACCTACTCTACTGGTCCACTGAACACCTCCACCTCCTCTACTGGTCCACTGAACACCTCCACCTACTCTACTGGTCCACTGAACACCTCCACCTACTCTACTGGTCCACTGAACACCTCCACCTACTCTACTGGTCCACTGAACACCTCCACCTACTCTACTGGTCCACTGAACACCTCCACCTCCTCTACTGGTCCACTGAACACCTCCACCTACTCTACTGGTCCACTGAACACCTCCACCTACTCTTCTGGACCACTGAACACCTCCACCTCCTCTACTGGTCCACTGAACACCTCCACCTACTCTACTGGTCCACTGAACACCTCCACTTAACTGATCCACTGAACACCTCCACCTACTCTACTGGTCCACTGAACACCTCCACCTAACTGGTCCACTGAACACCTCCACCTACTCTACTGGTCCACTGAACACCTCCACCTAACTGGTCCACTGAACACCTCCACCTAACTCTACTGGTCCACTGAACACCTCCACCTAACTGGTCCACTGAACACCTCCACCTAACTCTACTGGTCCACTGAACACCTCCACCTAACTCTACTGGTCCAGTGAACACCTCCACCTAACTCTAATGGTCCACTGAACACCTCCACCTACTCTACTGGTCCAGTGAACACCTCCACCTAACTCTACTGGTCCACTGAACACCTCCACCTACTCTACTGGTCCACTGAACACCTCCACCTACTCTACTGGTCCACTGAACACCTCCACCTAACTGGTCCACTGAACACCTCCACCTACTCTACTGGTCCACTGAACACCTCCACCTAACTCTACTGGTCCAATGAACACCTCCACCTAACTGGTCCACTGAACACCTCCACCTAACTCTACTGGTCCACTGAACACCTCCACCTCCTCTACTGGTCCACTGAACACCTCCACCTACTCTACTGGTCCACTGAACACCTCCACCTACTCTACTGGTCCACTGAACACCTCCACCTACTCTACTGGTCCACTGAAAACCTCCACCTAACTGGTCCACTGAACACCTCCACCTAACTCTACTGGTCCACTGAACACCTCCACCTAACTCTACTGGTCCACTGAACACCTCCACCTAACTGGTCCACTGAACACCTCCACCTAACTCTACTGGTCCAGTGAACACCTCCACCTACTCTACTGGTCCACTGAACACCTCCACCTACTCTACTGGTCCACTGAACACCTCCACCTAACTGGTCCAGTGAACACCTCCACCTACTCTGCTGGTCCACTGAACACCTCCACCTAACTGGTCCATTGAACACCTCCACCTTAGTCTGTGGTTTGGTTTGCTTAAAGTGATCCTTTGATTCTGCTGAAGATGAACCACAGACAGGCTGCAGCTTAGAAGCTGCTGGTTACACGCTGGGGGGTGGAGGCACCATGTGGTGGTCACCAGGTGTCTCCATTGTGGAGGTTGACCTAAACCAGTTCCACAGCGCTAGCTCCGTCTTCTGGTGGGCGACCAGATGTTATTCCATGTATTGCTTTTGAGCACCTCCTCCACAAACATCCTCCTGGCCTACTTCTTCTCTCTGTTGTCTCTAGGGGGCCGGCCTTGCCAGATGTCCCACGTCCTGTGGCGTGGGTTCCAATCCCACGCAGACTGAATTAAAGTTGGCTCAACTGCTGATGATTTGAATTCAGTGTTTGTTTCCCATGCCTGGAAGAGTGATGACGCTCTGAACTGTACTGGACCTCCTGCTACAGCTAGCTAGCTGTAGACTAGGGAACAGTAGGATGTTTGTAACAATTAGAGCTTCCACAAGTATTACCTCAAACTACTGACCTGACTCCTGTCTTTCTACATGTTGTTAATTGCATTCAATTCAAGGCCGTATTTTTACGACTTTGTCATTTTTACTGGGAGCTACGGAAGAGTTAACAACAGAGCCAACAGTGAGATTTCGGCCGAGCTCTTAGATAACACAAGCTCTGACCAATAACCTATTTTCTGTAATATTCCAACATACAGCATGGCCCACACACTCTAAAAATAATCTACAAAACACAAGTCAATGTTTCCATCTACTTTTATTACCGGTAATCTCATGAGAGACTCTGGCCAGCTGCTTGCGTCTTTACACAAATTGTTCTCATGCTTTTGCTGTTTCGCCACTCCTGTTGGGCATTACAGCACTAAGTGGAAGCAGCAGCATCAGAGATTGCAACTGGATTGTTCTGTTCTGGGAAAAGATTTCTGAAAATCCAGATCTGGCCCAGGTATTGTTCTTCACCACACTGACATATCTGGACAACGTCAGGAGATACTGTGTGAGGGGTGCTATGAGCATGTGATGTGGTGTAATGTGTGAACTGTGCTGTAATACAACATTGATAAGCATGACGCGGGACGTACATTGTCTCTCCAACAGCACAACAGGTGATGATAACATGTGGTAATAACATGGCAACAGGTGGTCACCCCCGCACCAAGCAAGGCCTTCGTACCAAGAGCATCTCCCCCAGTCACGCTGAAGTGATGTCAGAGCACTGAGGGTCAGGATGCATTAAACAAGGTTTGTTAACCTGCTGATCATTGACATTACTAACAAACACCTGTCACCTGTGTTAGGAAATGGTTCTATGGAATATTCCAGCAGTGAAAAAGAGAAAGAAATTGTTCCAAGAGCTGAAAGGACATTGTTTGAGTATTGAAAGTTTCTCTATTCGATCTTATCATCTCAAACATATGTGAACATAAATGTTAACACAACACCAAAGCGTGGTGGAATGTTAACACACGTTCAAATGAAACGAAACCCGTGATCAGAAGGGATGCGCGTGCACAACGCTACTCTCCCTGTGCTGACCTCCCGGAAGTCTGCCACACCCATTCTCTCTCGCGCACACACGCATGCACATGAACGCGCGCACATGCACTCCACTCAGTCGTCGTCGTCGTCCCCCCCCCCCCCCCCCCCCCCCCCATAGAGCAGCGGCACTGCGCTGCGAGCTTCAACACGCTCCATTATTACACACATGAAGCCCTTTTCATTCAACGACGATGTACAAACTGTAAGATATTCATCATAGATACCGAAACCCCAACAAACATGTTATCAATAAGCTGTACAGCCATTCCAGTTATGACAGCATTTCGACTGCAATATGTTAAAATAAACAGAACCAGAAGATGACACGCGCCTCTGCATTCCTTAGGAGTTTCTTGAAACGCACCTTCGCACCGTTTACCGTCAGAGGACAGAGATGCGCGCTCTATCCGAGGCGCACACATTCTGCCACAGACACGCTACCATTCCCTTAAACCAAATCCATAAACGTTCCGTTATTTTCCATTCGACTCACCTCTCCCAACGACAGGTCTAAGGTGGAGCAGAGGGTCGCCAACAGAAGCAGGGGGCCCGCCGCGGACAGCATGGCGGCGGCGCGCTGTTCAACTACACTCGGCTACCGCTGCAAGGAGGTCCGCGCAACCACCTGTGGGCACCGGCCGAAAGTCGCTGGCTCTCCTGGAAGCTTCGGTGGTTATTAACAGTGTTATCAACAGAGCACACGCGGCGCGCTCAGCTGCATCTTTGCCCAAGACGATGTGAGGGTCTCTTCAACGCGACTTGTTCTTGTTTCTCCTCCACCACACCCCCTCTAACAAACGACCACCCTCCGCAGAAGCCTGCTGTCCCAGCCTCGTAGTGACAAACACTTTAACTTTTCTGTCGAGCGAGGAACTGCTCTTCATCCTGTGGTGAGGTGTTAATAACCGAGGACCCTTTTAGGCAGCTTTCAGCGCCCTACCTGCTCTGCTTCCTCCAGAGCGCACCGGCAGCGCGCGGACTCCGACGTTTGGTTGGCGCTGGAAGAGCCGCAGAGCGACTGTAAGTAACTTTATCTGTATTCATCATTCGACTTAAGACAGTTTGTGTTAATAATCAATCAGAAAAACGGCATCGATGGCAACAACGTGTGGCTGTAACCATGCTTACAGTTTGCGTGACGCAGCGCAGGCGTGAGCGTCAGTCTAAATGACGGTGTATTGTTTAGAGGAACGTATTAGGTCTCCATGTTAACATACAGGTATGTTCTCTTGATTCTCTGTGCTTAGTCAGGTTTGCAGCTGCCGCCAGGAAGACATGCTGTAGACCCGGAGCGCTGCACGGCCAGAGGAACAGCGGGGTGCCGTTGAAGAAGCTAGAAGTGACCGGATGAGCGTGACCATGCAAACAAAGTAAGCCAACGAGCTAAATACAACTCTCGAGGCAAACTTTTGATAAAAATATACGTGTGAGGTGCGAGGTGTGTCATTATGTACTGCGTGATCAACGGTGTGATTCTCGTGGTCTGCAGGTGGCTGATCCTGTGCGTCTCCCTTGGCCTCCTCGCCTCGGCGGTGCACGCGGTAGGTTCCCCCACTGTTACACACATGTTGTTCAAATGCACTTCTACGCTTTCGTTTCCCAACACTGTACTTCGTGACGTCACGCGGCATTCTTCCAGACGGGCTTCTCAGTGAGCTTCACTGCTAACGAGAGCCATGCAGCGGTGATGGGAGTGGGGGGGGGGGGGGGGGGGGGGGGGGTAATGTTTGGGGTTTCTGGTGGGCGTGGCGCTCGGAGGGAATTCTGTCGCTCCATCCTGCTTGTGCGTCACAGTTACGTTACCCCTAGTTGTTACACCCCACCCTGGATTCCCTACTATGTGAACAAGAAGTAGATCATATCGTTTGTATTTTTATTATTATTATTATTATATATTCCAACATGCCTCCTGTCGGGGTTAAGGCTGTCCGCCTGAGCAGCCAGAAATGGCGTTTCGGTTGGGAAGTTAGTTGTCAACGAGGTCAATAAGGACATGGGAGCCAAGTTTGATTTGTTGAATATGAATGTAATATATGGACTATATAAGTACTAGCCCACACAATGGAAATATCTTTATTAGTTTTGCGGTTGAAACCTTTGCTTGTTTTCCATTTTCCCACCACACCCTTTGACCGTGTCCAACACACACATATTGTGTGTGTGTGTGTGTGTGTGTGTGTGTGTGTGTGTGCGTGTGCGTGTGTGTGTGTGTGTGCGTGTGTGTGTGTGTGTGTGTGTGCGTGTTCTCCCTGCAGCCTGGGGCTGTGTACTGGTGTCAGCTGCCTCAATAACAACATGTTTCAAATCATCCACAGCCCTGAGATCCAGACTCCGGGCTGTGGATGAAAGGCCCTGTTGTGTGGGCCCCGGTCCTGTTTGGACCTGATGGGAAGCGTGTGACTCGGCCCGGCTGTTCTGTGTGGCCTCACATCAGAACACCACCAGCAGCCTCTGAACACAGTCCGGTTCCCCACTGCAGGGCTAGCCTGAGGGGAACCGCCCGAGGGACGTTCTGGAAATATCGGGGGCTCTCTGTTGGTGGCTGTTCTCCACCCCGTCTCCAGGTGGGCTGCTCTGCACCCAGAGCTGTGCTGCCTCCTACCTTCTTGTGGGGCTGGTGTGATGTTTCAGACAGAGTGCTTCACGCTCCAGCTGGGTGAAGAGCTGTAGGCCTGTGCTTGTGTTTGTTGTTGTTTGAGCTCTAAGGAAGAGGTTTATCAGCATCACAATCAGAATCCATTTATTGCCAAGTATATTTTTTACATACAAGGAATTTGCTGTGGTATATTGGTGCACTAAAAAGTAAAAAGGAAGTACTGAAGGAGTAAACAAATAAAGTAAAAATAGAAATGGCAATGAGCCGCGGCCCGCTGGCTCTGGTTTACAGAGCAACGCCACCCAAAGGAAGAACCACTGATGTGTATAAAGGTCACAAACATGCAAAGACACAAACACATGACACATACCCAAACAAACACACACACCAACGACATCCCATAAGCACACACACGTCTCTCTCTCTCACACATACACACACACACACACACACACACGCATCAAACACACACACACACACAGGGTCAAAAGACTTCATCTTTTTCCTTGAGTTTGAAAGGAAGTCTCAGAATGGCAGTCATGCAAACAGGACGTCTCCTGAGGCCCTGCGGTATGTCAGGTCTTCTGAGGCCCTGTGGTATGTCAGGTCTTCTGAGGCCCTGCGGTATGTCAGGTCTCCTGAGGCCCTGCGGTATGTAAGGTCTCCTGAGGCCCTGCGGTATGTCAGGTCTCCTGAGGCCCTGTGGTATGTCAGGTCTCCTGAGGCCCTGCGGTATGTCAGGTCTCCTGAGGCCCTGGGGTATGTCAGGTCTCCTGAGGCCCTGCGGTATGTAAGGTCTCCTGAGGCCCTGTGGTATGTCAGGTCTCCTGAGGCCCTGCGGTATGTCAGGTCTCCTGAGGCCCTGCGGTATGTAAGGTCTCCTGAGGCCCTGCGGTATGTCAGGTCTCCTGAGGCCCTGCGGTATGTCAGGTCTCCTGAGGCCCTGTGGTATGTCAGGTCTTCTGAGGCCATGTGGTATGTCAGGTCTCCTGAGGCCCTGCGGTATGTCAGGTCTCCTGAGGCCCTGCGGTATGTCAGGTCTTCTGAGGCCCTGCGGTATGTCAGGTCTTCTGAGGCCCTGCGGTATGTCAGGTCTCCTGAGGCCCTGGGGTATGTCAGGTCTCCTGAGGCCCTGGGGTATGTCAGGTCTCCTGAGGCCCTGTGGTATGTCAGGTCTCCTGAGGCCCTGGGGTATGTCAGGTCTCCTGAGGCCCTGGGGTATGTCAGGTCTCCTGAGGCCCTGGGGTATGTCAGGTCTCCTGAGGCCCTGGGGTATGTCAGGTCTCCTGAGGCCCTGCGGTATGTCAGGTCTCCTGAGGCCCTGCGGTATGTCAGGTCTCCTGAGGCCCTGGGGTATGTCAGGTCTCCTGAGGCCCTGGGGTATGTCAGGTCTCCTGAGGCCCTGCGGTATGTCAGGTCTCCTGCACAACATTTCAAGATGTTGTCTTGAGCCCCGCCCATCGAGGTGAGCCAGTCCAGGGTGAGGAAGCTGTGGGGTGCAGAGTGACGTAGGAAGGACCTTCCTCTCCGAAGGGCTCCGAGCCTGCTGCTGGGGGAACACTTAGGACCACTTTGGACTGAGTTGATACATGTTGCGTCCCAAAGGAACGATGGAAAGCACTTCTCATTGTACGGGTTCCTCAGGTGAGGACGCTGAGCCCCAGAGCTGGGCGGGTCCAGGGGAAGATGTCTGCTGGTGATAAGGGCTGGAAAAGGTCAGGAACATCCCCTGCCAAAGAGCTGCTGGTGATGTGAAGAGCCCCCCAACAATCAGGGGAAGGGGCCATTGTACCATCGTCAGGAAGCCACTGATGAACAGCCCATGTGTGGGCCAGAAGGGACTTCCTTGTCAGCTTTATAGTGCTCTCTCTCTCTCTCTCTCTCTCTCTCTCTCTCTCTCTCTCTCTCTCTCTCTCTCTCTCTCTCTCTCTCTCTCTCTCTCTATATTTCTATTGTGTGTGTGTCTGCAATTGTTTATGTGTGTGTGTTTGGTCAGGGAATTGTTGACCTGAATGTGTGACACGTATTCGAGTCAGTGAGGTTAAGCTTTGTGGAAGGAAAGCGTTGATGATGTTGGCTGTCTGCCCCCATTGGTGGGCTTGCTCCGTGGCCACAGCACACACTT
>JAXIVH010000010.1:618279-638279 GCA_036785325.1 Urophycis tenuis | reverse complement strand
TGGTGAGAGATGGTCGAGAGATGGTGAGAGATGGTGGAGAGATGGTGAGAGATGGTGGAGAGATGGTGAGAGATGGTGGAGATGGTAAGAGATGGTGAGAGATGGTGGAGATGGTGAGAGATGGTGAGAGATGGTGGAGATGGTGAAAGATGGTGAGAGATGGTGGAGAGATGGTGAGAGATGGTGGAGAGATGGTGGAGATGGTGAGAGATGTTGGAGATGGTGGAGAGATGGTGAGAGATGGTGGAGATGGTGAGAGATGGTGGAGAGATGGTGAGAGATGGTGAGAGATGGTGGAGAGATGGTGGAGATGGTGAGAGATGGTGGAGAGATGGTGAGAGATGGTGAGAGATGGTGGAGATGATGAGAGATGGTGAGAGATGGTGAGAGATGGTGGAGAGATGGTGAGAGATGGTGGAGAGATGGTGGAGAGATGGTGAGAGATGGTGGAGATGGTGAGAGATGGTGAGAGTTGGTGAGAGATGGTGGAGAGATGGTGAGAGATGGTGAGAGATGGTGAGAGATGGTGGAGATGGTGGAAAGATGGTGAGAGATGGTGAGAGATGGTGAGAGATGGTGGAGATGGTGAGAGATGGTGAGAGATGGTGGAGATGGTGGGAGATAGTGAGAGATGGTGGAGATGATGAGAGATGGTGGAGATGGTGATAGATGGTGAGAGATGGTAGAGATGGTGAGAGATGGTGGAGAGATGGTGAGAGATGGTGAGAGATGGTGGAGATGGTGGAGAGATGGTGTATCAGCAGGCAGGTGACTCCTGAACACAGAGAAGGAGGCTGGCGGGAACTAGCATGATGTCCTCGATAATTAAGTACCAGACCGACGTTCTGGAGGTGTTTCCCTGTGTGTTTCCGTGTCTGCGCGTGTGTTTGCAGACGTGTCTGTGTGTACTTGTTTGCAGACGTGTCTGTGTGTACTTGCTTGCAGACGTGTCTGTGTGTATGTCCATACGTGTGTACGTGATTGTGAATTGTGTTTGATGACAGAGCTCAGATTGCTGATATGATTCTTCAATGAACTATTGCCGGAAGGCTGTGCTACGCTACTGCTACAAACAAACCCAGAGCTTTGGCACGACTGCTCCAGCCCCTGGTCTGAGTCTCTGGAGCCTCACAGCTGGGAGGCAGCAGCTCTGATCCAATTCATTACTGACTGCTATTCAGTTCATAGTAGTTAGTTTTGAGTGAAAGGATAGACATGAGTGATGTATGTCCATGTGTTTTCAGTTGACTTGTTGTTTCTTCACCCTGTGTGTGTGTGTGTGTGTGCGTGTGCGAACATGTGCGCTATTTGTGTATGTTTATTATCTCTCTCTATTATAAAACTATAACCAATAATTAACATTTTTCACCTTCATATAACAAGAACCCCTGGAATATGAAGCCTGAAGGCACCTCATAGCTGACAGGGGGAGCCGGTCAGAACCGTGATCCTGACCGGTCCAGCCCCAGCTAGGCTCAAACCCGGCGGCCCATCGGCGGCCCAGCGGCAGGGGCGGTTAACCTTGACCTGAAGGGTCAGTCACGCTAGGGATGACAAACCTCATTAGCTTAGCATAGCTTTCACAGACCTGCACAGACCTGCAGCCATGCCTAGATAATGAGGTCTGATTAGATTATCTCTCCTCCTTCTCTCTGTCCCTCTGTCTCTCTCTCTCCCTCTCTGTCCCTTTCTCTCTCTCCCTCCCTCCCTCTCTTTCCCTCTCTCTGTCCCACTGTCTCTCTCCCTCCTTCCATCCCTCTCTGTCCTCTCTCTCTCTCTCTCTCTCTCTCTCTCTCTCTCTCTCTCTCTCTCTCTCTCTCTCTCTCTCTCTCTGTGTATGAATGGTAAGTGGTCCTCACTCAGCTGATGCCGGGAGGGTGTTGCACACTTCCTGGAGGTCTGTAGAGGTCTCATAGAGGTATGGTGCAGAGCTGCGCTGACCCGTAGGGTCTGTCATATCTGATCCTGGTCCAGACGAGACGTCCAGCCCCGGTTCCCTCGGGTTCTGCAGTCTTAGAGAGTTGGCGGTGGCAGATGTTTCAGATTCGGTAGAATTTCTCCTCACACTTTGGGTGGAGATTAATTGGGCGATCCGGCTGAAGGTGCAGCTGTTACCTTGTGAAATCCAAGCAGGATGTGTGGGCCCCGCAGGACACCATTACACACATTCACACTCTTCATCCCCCCAATGTCTCGCTCTCCCTCTCAGCCTCAGACACAACACATCAGGACAGCAAGTTCTGAGTCACTGAGTCGGCTGGGCCTCACCCAGCATGGCTGACTCTCTCCACTCTCTGCTTCCACGCTGCAGTCCACTCTGACGGCTGGCAGCTGTGATGCTGGCTGGCACTGCCCGGCTGGCAGGGTGGCGTGAGGGGATTCTTGTCAACAAAAGAAGGGCTGGCCAGGTGTTTTTATTTGTAGACTATATCAGTTATTGGATGTTATCTTATTGTTAACATCATAGGGTAATAGAAATGAAAGCTATGAGCTAGTTTGAAGCCCTCAGCACATGGCTGAGATGCTAAATAAGATTTTAGAATATTTCGGGCCAAAGTAATCCTCCTAAATGAAGCGAGTAAAGTCCTGCTACATTCTCAACATCAGCTCCCATCTCAGGGCTACAGCCTGTGTTGTTGATAGGCCCCCTGATGCTGTGGGGGGACCTCAGTGTGTCCGGCTGACTGGTCTGCGGAGGCGTGCTCGCCATCAGCCATGAGGGTCCGCATTAACCCCACCGGGGTCACAGAGGTGGCAGGTCAGACCAAGCAGCATTCCTGGGCAGGTTGAACTTTGAACCGTCCTGGAGTCTGGTTATCTTCAGACTGATACAATGTTCCCATGGATCCACAGACAGGAGCGTGATGACAGGAGATCATACTTCACCTCTGGCCCTCCTCCTGAAGACAGGAGGTGGACCAGAGGTCACCACCGCCTCTCATCAAACTTACCCTCTGGTCCGGTTGGGCAGCCATCCCGCTGGACTCTGGTGTCTGAGCCCAGCCCTGTGGGCTGGTCTGTCGGGTCAAGGGGGTGTAGAGGAGGGGTGTCAGTTAAGGCCCACAGTCACGGCAGTCCACTTAAGCTGAGAGGGACGCCGCCTTCAGATGAATGGTAACAACTGCTTGGTTCAGAGCAACATTGACGTAACTTATTGGCACTCTCAACTTCACACTTGTTGAATGCTTGTAGTAATGTTAATATGAGACTAAAGAATTAGCTTTGAGTGTCTTAAAGTCTCCCAGGATCATTTGGGATTGATTAACCCTGGAGTCTTGTGTATGTGTGTGTTCTGCCGATGTTGGCGTGCAAATATACAAGTAACGTCAGGTGACTGTGAGACTTTATTGATATCGTGGAACAATGAATCATTGATCATTGACGATCATTGTGTGCCTGCCTGCAATAAGATGACCTCACATCCTCCCACTTTTGAGAGGATACATTGTTGTGATCTTGATCATTATTATATTAGAATAATGTTTCAGTGATTGCTGTCTGACTGTTTCACGATCATCTGAGTGTGAGCTAGGGTGGAGGCTAAGCTAACAGGAAGTGGTCAGATGAGTGGTGGTTGACCACATGGCCGACCACACTGATGAGCTCATGAGGGGGGCTCTGGTGCTAGTCATCCCCTCCTATTGTTACCACTGGAGAAGATGCTGGGCGTTTCACTGCTGATGAATAGAAATTAGACATGAGCAAATACTGGATACTCTATATGGCCTCGGAAACCCTGGTAAATAAACATCAGAAATACCTTCTGCTTTTTAGGATATTTACAAAGCTTTAATTAGAATATTTACCCAATGTCGTTTTGGGGCTTTTAGCCTCAATCGACAGACAGAGGATAGACAAAGGGACAGACAGAGGACAGGAATGAGTGGAAAGGTGCACCAGGAGAGTGATTTAGTGGGAGAACATCAGGCAGATCTCAGAGGAGGTGGGCAGGTGGAGGGAGGGGTCAGGATACCAGGGAGGGAGGCTCCTTGGATGCTCCTGAAGAGCAGAGGAACTCACAGAAAAACAGAATCCTCACCAGAGTGTTGCAGACTCACCAGTGTTGGAGACTCACGTGTGCACCGCACCACACCGTAGAAAGCCATGGCCATGAAGCGGCTTGTTGGGGAAAAGCAGATGAAAGCATAAAGCTGATTTACAGATCTTAATGTGAAGTGTATACATCCCGCCTGTGGAAAAAATGTCTGCTGTTGTTGAAGCTAAGGAAGAGCTTGGAAGAATCACGGTTAGGATTTTCTTTCATGACATGTAGGAGTCATTCTTCTTTTTTGAAAAACACACATTCTCTCTCCTTGTCAGACATTCCAGTAATATATCTTACACTGCTGGTTGTATATATTTATATTTCATTACTGATGATAGATTCTGGACTACTCCAGAATGCACACATGTAATATTTGTAAAGGCATTGCTGAGACTTGTGTGATGTTTCCTGCTCCCCCTCCTGCTCCTCCTCCTGCTCCTCCTGCTACCCCTCCTGCTCCTCCTCTTCTCATTGTGTGGGCAGCTGTATGTGTGCTCTGATCTCCTTGGTCTGCAGCTGGTCCCTGCAGCATCTCTTCTGGCCTCCTGCTGAGTGACAGGTGTGAGCTCCTATCCTGCTGCAGATATTGGGGCCATTGAGCAGGTCGGCCAACAGGGTGTCTGCTTTAGGGTCCACATCTCCTTTATCGGCTCCTCAATCTTCGGTGCAGCTGGGGATTGTGAGGACGTAGAGTAACAACACACTGGTGCATTATGGGAGAGCTGTCGGCGGCCTCAGAGGAGAAGGGAGCGTGGTGATGGCTCCCTAGACCTTGCCAGGAAGTGAGTCCATGAGGTGCTAGGTTACTGAGCGTTAGCTATACTCTACTGTGGTGAGGTCTTCATCTAGGAAGGATCAAGTAAAGTAAGAAAAGAAATGTGGATCAAGGAGGTTCTGAGACCACCACAATGAAGATAACGCTCACCTTGTCTTTCTGCTGAGGTCAAGACCATTGTTCATGTAGATGAATGCAACAATTTACATTTACATTTACATTTAGGGCATTTAGCAAACACCTTTATCAGAAACTGACAAAGACTACATTTGTCATAAGAAGGTGAAATATTTCATTGCTGCTAATACAGTAAGAAAGTCACCAGAACACGTTTCAAGTATTTCAATTGCTAGGTTAACCATTGCTAGTATACAACATCTCTGACTGTAATTTGAAGTGCCAAATTACAAAGAGCGATTAAAGTGCCAAGACGTACAACATATAAGAGCGCGAGGGTAGGGTTATGCAGGGTTCAGGGGAACTCTGAACAAGTGAGTCTTGAGTCTCTTCCAGAAGATGGGGAGTGACTCTGCAGTCCTGAC
This sequence comes from Urophycis tenuis, assembly GCA_036785325.1. Lineage (NCBI taxonomy): Eukaryota > Metazoa > Chordata > Actinopteri > Gadiformes > Phycidae > Urophycis > Urophycis tenuis. Next base: position 632,917 of record JAXIVH010000010.1, on the reverse strand, counting down.
ATTGGCAGGGAGCTCGTTCCACCACTGCGGGGCCAAAATGGAGAAAAGTTGTGATTTAGCCATCCAACCTTTTCCTCCTTTTAGTGATGGAGGTAGCAGTCAACCAGCTGAGGTAGTTGAGTGGAGTGCTCAAGCAGGGGTGTGGTGTATCACTAACATTAGGGGGTAGGTAGGGGCAGTTCTATTAACGGCTTTGTAGGCCAGTACCATCGTCTTGAATTTGATGCGAGCCACTACAGGGAGCCAGTGGAGGTCATGGAAGAGGGGGCTCACGCGGGAGAATTTGTGTCTGCAACAATGGAGTGATGGGAAGTGATGCAGACATGGAGTTTCCTTCTCATCTTTATTGTGTAGACCCGAGATAAACCCTTTGGCTGTGCCTCATGCCGTCGCCAAACAACAGACAAACAAAGGATCTCTGCTTCATGGCAGAGCGGTCCCTTAACAGACCACTGTAAAGTCAACCTATTGATCCTTCTGTCTAGTGCTCGTTTAAAACAGAGAAGAAACGTCTGTTTTCATGAGACTCCATTCAAACTTACAGGAACATAACTGAGTGGTTGGGTCACTTAGAACTCTGACTCCCTGTAGTGATGCTGCTTCATGTTTCCATGGTAAACAATGTCTGGGATGCTCTGCTCTTTTGTGATGCATAGGCTGACAATAGAGAACTGATATACTGATATAGAGCCTTGTGTGTGTGTGTGTGTGTGTGTGTGTGTGTGTGTGTGTGTGTGTGTGTGTGTGTGTGTCCTGTATCTGTGCTCTGTACCAGACCGCTGTGGCCCTCAAACAAACCACTGGATGTAGTTACTATGACAGATCATCAACACTGCAGAGCTGAAGTGTAAACCAGCAACCAGAAATGATTCAGCACAGCTGGGGTCCTGGGGAATGTCTTCCTCTTTCATGTTTCCGTCGCTTTAAAACACATTCATTCATTCATATCTGACAGTTGTCGTCGGAAGAGCCAAACATGGACTGCTCTGTAGAACATGGCAGCAGAATGTTGCCCTGTTAAACTAACCTGGAGATGTGTTTCAAGTCACATTCTTCCTCTGTTTGTTGGTTTGCTTGTTGGTCCAAAGCTAACGAATGTGAACATTGTATAAGCAGTAGAACATGCATGCCAGCTACTTCCTGCTGCAGTCCACTTCCTGCTGCCACCCGGTCCTTTCAGAATGGTACAAAGGAATGTGTACGTACAGGAAGTAGCCAAACAGGAAACAACGACCCCACCAGAAAAAAGGAGGACACTGGTATGACGATATAGTTTATATTTAACAAGATGAGCTAAAGGTAGAATCTACAGTTTATTAGATTAGGTATGCACAGACTTTAATCTAATATCATGCTTTGAATTCAATTCTAAAGTAAAAAATAGTATAAAAGGTGTCTGTGTGTGTGTGTGTGTGTGTGTGTGTGTGTGTGTGTTACAAGTTGTACATTCCCCTGCTGTAATAGTACGTCTTGTTGCCCTTCATACATTACTGATAAACACGTTCTCTTCTGTATACGTTTGTATTTGGAAGTATAGCAGGTTTGACACCTGTGGCCCCCACCATGTGGCCCTCAACATGTGGTCTCAACATGTGGTCTCAACATGTGGTCTCATCATGTGGTCTCAACATGTGGTCCCAACATGTGGCCCTCAACATGTGGTCTCATCATGTGGTCTCAACATGTGGTCTCATCATGTGGTCTCAACATGTGGTCTCAACATGTGGTCTCAACATGTGGTCTCAACATGTGGTCTCATCATGTGGCCCACAACATGTGGTCCTTAAAATGTGGTCTCATCATGTGGTCTCAACATGTGGTCTCAACATGTGGCCCTCAACATGTGGTCTCAACATGTGGTCTCAACATGTGGCCCTCAACATGTGGTCTCAACATGTGGTCCCAACATGTGATAGACAGACAGACAGACATACTTTATTGATCCCTGAGGGAAATTGCCTTCGTAACAATACTCCAGGAGAAAAAAGAGGACACTCTACGTATAGTAGAGTGTTAGAATATATAAATATATAATGCAGACCTATGTAAAATATAAAACCTATGTAGAAAATATAAACCTATGTAAAAATAAAAATATAAACCTATGTAAAAATATAAACCTATGTTATAAAATATACAAAAATGTACATAAAGAAATGATAATATACATAAATGTACATACATCCAGGCATACACTACGAGGTATAGCATACACAAGGATGTAGCATGTCGGATTTTTGTACAACCAGTTGTGCAGAGAGATGACCAGTTATGGAGTAAAATGAAATTACAGTGAAATGAAATTACAGTTATGTAATAAGAATGGATACCTATTATGCAGATGACAGTGACAAATTGTAAAGTTTGATAACCACAGGCAGGAATGATTTCCTATGTCGTTCTGTGGTGCATCTCGGTGAGAGGAGTCTTCTGCTGAAGGTACTCCTCCGCTGAGCCAGGGTGGAAAAGAGAGGGTGAGAGGCATTGTCCATGATAGTCCGTAGCCTGGACAGCATCCTCCTATCTGCCACGGTAGTCACGGAGTGTCCAATTCCTCACCCACTACATCACCAGCCCTCTTGATGAGTCTATTGAGTCTATTGGTGTCCGCGACCCTCATCCCACTGCCCCAACATGTGACAGCGAAGAAGATCGCACTGGCAACAACAGACTCATAGAACATCCTCAGCATTGTCCTGCAGATGTTGAAGGACCTTAGCCTTCTCAGAAAAAATAGTCGGCTTTGGCCCTTCTTGTAGACGGCCTCTGTGTTCCTGGTCCAGTCCAACTTGTTGTTGAAGTACACCCCCAGGTACTGTATGTGGTCTCAACATGTGGTCCCAACATGTGGTCTCAACATGTGGTCTCAACATGTGGTCCCAACATGTGGCCCTCAACATGTGGTCTCAACATGTGGTCCCACCATGTGGTCTCAACATGTGGTCTCAACATGTGGCCCTCAACATGTGGTCCCAACATGTGGCCCTCAACATGTGGTCTCAACATGTGGTCTCAACATGTGGTCTCAACATGTGGTCTCAACATGTGGTCTTAACATGTGGTCTCAACATGTGGTCTCAACATGTGGTCTTAACATGTGGTCTCAACATGTGGTTTCAACATGTGGTCCCAACATGTGGTCTCAACATGTGGTCCCACAATGTGGCCCTCAACATGTGGTCTCAACATGTGGTCCCAACATGTGGCCCTCAACATGTGGTCTCAACATGTGGCCCTTAAAATGTGGTCTCAACATGTGGTCTCAACATGTGGTCCCAACATGTGGTCTCAACATGTGGTATCAACATGTGGTCTCATCATGTGGTCTCAACATGTGGCCTCATCATGTGGTCTCAACATGTGGTCCCAACATGTGGTCTCAACATGTGGTATCATCATGTGGTCTCGTCATGTGGTCTCATCATGTGGTCCCAACATGTGGTCTCAACATGTGGTATCAACATGTGGTCCCAACATGTGGTCTCAACATGTGGTATCAACATGTGGTCTCATCATGTGGTCTCAACATGTGGTCTCATAATGTGGCCCTCAACATGTGGTCTCATCATGTGGTCTCAACATGTGGTCTCAACATGTGGCCCTCAACATGTGGTCTCAACATGTGGCCCTCAACATGTGGTCTCATCATGTGGTCTCGTCATGTGGTCTCAACATGTGGTCTCATAATGTGGCCCTCAACATGTGGTCTCATCATGTGGTCTCAACATGTGGTCTCAACATGTGGCCCTCAACATGTGGTCTCAACATGTGGCCCTCAACATGTGGTCTCATCATGTGGTCTTAACATGTGGTCTCAACATGTGGTCTCATCATGTGGTCTCGTCATGTGGTCTCAACATGTGGTCTCATAATGTGGCCCTCAACATGTGGTCTCATCATGTGGTCTCAACATGTGGTCTCAACATGTGGCCCTCAACATGTGGTCTCAACATGTGGCCCTCAACATGTGGTCTCATCATGTGGTCTCAACATGTGGCCCTCAAGCTGACTCTCTCCGCACTGGGTTGAGAAGCCCCCTGAGGAGGTTTGGACATTGTGGGTGACGGGAGAGGAAATGAAATACCTTCAGAACCAATCAGTCTGGTAGGGGTCTCCTACGGACCCTCGTTTTGATTAATTTTGGACCTTTTGAAGTAATTTTGTAGATACTGACTAGAAAAATGTTTCGTTAAGTTGACCTCAGGCTTGCACACTCCTAACTGTATGGGAATTTGAAGTGCTTGAGGTCATGGAGCCTGGTCTGTATTTCTGGAACAGTGAACAGAGTGTTTCTCTGATCTGGCTGAAATCTGGTCTTCATGTCACTGTGGACAACTCTTCAACAGAAGCGTCCTCATAATCTAATTCAGCAATCAGAAATGGAAGGACTGAGTCCTCCATCCTTTGATAGGATGTACCGATATAGCACATCATTTACGTCAATTAGGTGACCCACTGCTGCCCCTCAGATCCAAGAAGAGTTGGGAAGTCAGCGCATTCCAGGAGGGGGAAGCTTCTCCGTGGGATGATGAAGGAGCCTGTGTTGTGAGGAGGGGCTCAATGTGGGCTTTGTGGGCCCGCTGGCGTCAGGGTGGACCTGGAGGAGCAGGACTGTCCTGATCCCTGGTCAGCCGTGCTGGTTCTTTGTGAGAATTGACCGTGAACATTTTGAATCCTACTGGGGAGGGTCTTTCTATATTGTTGAACGGAGTGAGGTGGGGGTGGTGGTGAGGAATGTGTTGTCTAAGGAGCTATTGTTACTCGTGTAGGTGGGCAGTGTGGGCAGTTACACACACACACACAGAGGGTCTCCTCTATTCACTGCCTCCCTCATACATTACCCACCATGTCATCTGGGAGCAGTCCTGCTATGTTGGACAGGACTTGGAGGAGACGGCACGCATAATGGGCCGGAAACCCAACACTGAAAGGGCCGCGGTTTCGCGGAGATGTTCCACCAAAGAGACGTCACTCATCTCAAGAGGGGCTGCTGGTCCGTGTCAGGCCAGTCCTCCGGACTTACATATGCACATGTGTGTGTGTGTGTGTGTACACTCTGACTTGAAAAAGTAACTAAAGAGATGCTTTCAAATGCAACATCTTGTAAAATGGATGTGGCTCGTGGTGTCTCTGAAAGCCCCTGGTGAACGATGATGCTGTTCAGTCATGAACCCTGGCTGCCCTGACCTCCTGTCCTGCTCCAGCACCGAGACATCTCGTGAGGAGTGAATACACATGAACCTTACCATGAACTAATGTGATATATGATTCCTTTGACTTACCGGAAAGGCCTGCTTGGTAACAGACAGTATGTTACTATTATCTTTAATTAGCCCCCTGGAACCCCTTGCCATGGGTGGTGTGGTGTGTGTGAGTGTGTGTGTGTGTGGGGGGGGGGGGGGGGTATGTTTGGCATACATTGTGAGACATGTCTGCTTCCTTGTGTGTGCATGCTTGTGAGTGCAGTGTGTGTGTGTGTGTGTGTGTGTGTGTGTGTGTGTGTGTGTGTGTGTGTGTGTGTGTGTGTGTGTGTGTGTGTGTGTGTGAAGTGGTCACTTGGTATGCTGCCTCGCGTCTGGACAGAGAGATTTATTATATTTCCCCCAGACCAATCAGCCTATCAAAGGCCTTCTTTGATAGGCTGATTCTTCTTGCGACAGACGTCTGTCCGTGGTGAAGAGGCGTCCTGCGTGAGTCACAGCAGAACCCTGCAGCTCCCAGAACCCTGCACACACAGGCAGAACCACACAGCCTGTGTTCTCCAGCCGCAGAATACATCCTTATTTATATCACTCACACACACACACACACTCACACACATTCACACACACACACACACACACACACATACACACACACACACACACACACACACACACACACACACACATACACCCCCCACCCCCCCCCCACACACACACACACACACACACACACACACACACACACACACACACATTCACACACACACACACACACACACACACACACACACACACACACACACACACACTCACACACATTCACACACACACACACACACACAGGCACACACACACCCATACACACAGACACATGCGGGTACCACCCACCCCTAAGTACTGAAACGATATGAAAATCAGTCAAACGCATTTCTGTATCTGTACCTTTCCCAGCAAGTACAGTGTGGACAGAACATGAAGCTGTGAAGCAAATGCATGAATGTATTGTGTATAGTGATATAATGTACTTATGTATGGTGATAGTGTTCACTTCCTGTGTGCCCCCCGTGGCTTCCTGTAGCACCATCGTGACCTCTAACCTCTCTGTGTTTCTCCTCCAGGGGGGAAAGACACACTCCGGCCCGTGTGGAGGGAGAGACTGCAGTGGAGGCTGCAGATGTTTCCCAGAGAAGGGAGCCAGGGTGAGTCCTGAACTCCCTCATAAACATCTCCGAGCCATGGGGCTCATCCACCAGGCTCCCCGGGCTGTTATCGTTCTGGTGGTGTTAGTGAGGCAACACCATGTTCCCAAAGCCTTGTTGTCCTCAAGCCATCTGTGAGGCACGGTGATGGAGACGCTGAAGCATCACAGCAACACAAGCAGTGCGGCCTGGATGCAGGTGATGCTGAGGAAACAGCAACATCATCTGGCTGTCTGTCCTGGTAGCTGCAGCCTCCTGGGCAGCTGTGGATGTTGGGACGTAGAGCAGGTGTGATCTCACACTTGTGTTCCTGGGGTGACGGCTGGTGTGAAAGATGAGGTGTGGTTTTGTGGGGTGTGGGCCCCTTCAGGGAGCGGGCTGATTGACAGGTGGGCGTGGCCAGCGTTCGACTAAACATGAGCTTCATAGGGAAGAGTTGGAATCAAACAAGCGAACGGGGGTCGGGTCGGTCGACCAATCAGGAGCGGGAGATTATTTCTTGTACAAATCCTGAAGATAAGGGCGTCGGTTTGATTCCTGAGTCTCCCCAGTGTGTCGATATCCCAGGTTCTAAACTCTAAGTTCTGAAAGTGAAAAGAAAGATAAAAGACTCCTAAGATAAGATATTCCTTTGTTAATGCCCTTTAGGAAAATTCACATTGACCAGCAGTACAGAGGGATAAAGGAGTGCAATAAAAACAAAGTATAAACAATAACAATAAATAGATTTACCTAAATTCAGATAAAGTTCTATGAGAGCGCTTAGAATAAATTATATGAAATGAAAACCTGCTATATACATACATAGTAATCATCCTATTGAAGATGTACAGGGCAATTGGTCGATGAGTCTGACTGAGGTATAAATATACATATAAATTTGCAGATGTAAATTGTGTAAAGTAAAATGTGCAAATGAGCAAAATGTGCAAAAGTACAGGATTTTACAGGTAACGTAAGAACATGTAAGAAGGCATAAATAACAACAGTTTAGGCAACAGTCCTGGGGTGTGGGGTGTGGTGTATAGTCCATTCTCAGAAGGTGTTGGGGCTTTCGAGACGTTGGGAGCGGGTGGTTGCGGTGTTGTAGAGTCTGATAGCTGATGGGATGAAAGAGCCCCCCCAAGCGCTTTGAGGCACGTGGCTGAGTGAGCCTGTGACTGAACGTGCTCCTGAGTTGCCTCAGCTCGGCATGGAGAGGGTGAGAGGGGTTGTCCAGGATCGCCTGCAGCTTTCCCCTCATCCTCCTCTCTGTTACAGCCTCCACACCGTCCAGCTTCATCCCCACCACAGAGCTCGCCTTCCTCACCAGCTTATTTAACTTACTGGCACCACAGACTGGTAGAACATCCGTAGCAGCCTGGTGCAGACATTGAAAGATCTGAGCCTCCTCAGGCAGAACAGCCTACTTTGTCCCTTCCTGTAGAGGGCCCAGTGTTGTCCGAACAGTCCAGTTTATTGTTCAGATGCACCCCAAGGATCTTGCAGGTATCCACCATCTCCACCTCCTCCCCATTTATGGAAACCGGTAATGGGGGGCTCTTTCTGCGCCGGAAGTCCACCACCAGCTCCTTGGTTTTCCCAGTGTTGAGCTGAAGGTGGTTCATGCCACACCATCCCACAAAGCTCTTAACTAGGAGTACAGTCCCTGTACTCCTCCTCCTTATTGTCTGTGATGCACACAACAATGGAGGAGTCGTCAGAGAACTTCTGCAGGTGGCATCCGAGGTGTAGAGGGTGAACAAGAATGGTGAAAGTACAGTCCCCTGGGGTGTGCCGGTGTTGCTTGTCACCGTGTATGACAAGCAGTCTCACAGCCTGACATACTGCGGCCTGCCTCTGAGGTAGTTCGTAATCCATGCCACCATGTCAGGATCCACCTGCATCACCAGGAGCTTTTCAGCCAGCCGACCTGGCTGGATGGTGTCAAAAGCACTCGAGAAGTCGAAGAACATGATCCTCACCATGCTCTGTGGCCTCTTCAGGTGTGTATAAGCTCTGTGAAGCAGGTAGATGATGGCATCCTCCACGCCGATGTGGGTCTGGTACGCAAACTGCAGAGGGTCCAGGCAGTCACGCACCATGGGCCTGAGGTGATCCAGAACCAACCTCTCAAAGGTCTTCATGACGTGACGATAGAGCCACAGGTCTGAAGTCCCTTGGAGCGTTGGGACGACGCTTCTTTGGCACAGGGACTACGCAGGATGTCTTCCATAGTGTTGGCACCTTTTTCAGCCTCAGGGAGTGGCCGAAAAGATCTGTGAACACTCCTGCCAGCTGCTCCGCACAGATCTTGAGTACCCTCGGACTGATGTCGTCGAGTCCTCTGGCCTTGTTTCACCTGATCCTTGTGAACTGTCGTCTCACGTGGCTGGTGTTGATGGTTGGGGTTGTTATTGCTGGGGTCGCAGGAATAGTAGGGGGTGTGGTGAGGGGATGACTGTCCTCTGGGCTGGACTCTGGTCCAGCCTCCCTGTGAGTGTGGAACGGGAGAGAGAGAGAGGGTGGTGCTGGGAGGGGAGGTGCAAAAGCTGCGATGCCTGGGTCTTGTGGTATAGCAGGGAGCTGAGTAGTGCAGGAGGGGGGATGGGGTGTCCTACTTTATAGAAAACATTCCTACTTTATTATGTCTCTACCATCTTAGCGTTAACCTCTCTGCCAGGACAGCCTGCTCCTTTGTTTAAAGGGGGCTCTCAGAAGACATTTGAGGGCCAGTTTCCCCTCATCCTGTGTTGTTGATGGAGTTCCCAGTGGAGACGAGAACCCTCAGCAGAGCATATGATGTCAAGCAGCAGACTGTGTGTCTGCTGCCACTCGGAGGGACATTCTGGATCCTGACTGGCGTGTGATGAGAGTGAAGCAGATCAGTTCTGAAGGGCATGCGTCCTCAGGCTTGTTGCCTGAGACACAGGAAGCCCCCCAGGGAGGGGGGGGGGGAGAGGAAACACATTCCACATTCCACCTCACCAAGAGGAGGAGGTCAGGAGGTCTGTCCCGCTCTCTTCTCTCTCTCTCTCTCTCTCTCTCTCTCTCTCTCTCTCTCTCTCTCTCTCTCTCTCTCTCTCTCTCTCTCTCTCTCTCTCTCTCTCTCTCTCTCCGTCTCTCTCTCTCTCTCTCTCTCTCTCTCTCTCTCTCTCTCTCTCTCTCTCTCTCTCTCTCTCTCTCCTGCGTTGTTTCAAACTATGCAGAATGCGGTGCTCCTATCAGCCTCCATCCGTCCTGCTGCTCTCTGCACTGTAGTGGTCTCACAATGACTATTACAGATGTTGTATTACAGTGACTATTAAGGATGTTGTATTACAGTGACTAATGACAATGACTATTACAGGTCTTGTATTACAGTGACTATTACAGATGTTGTATTACAGTGACTAATGACAATGACTATTACAGGTCTTGTATTACAGTGACTATTACAGATGTTGTATTACAGTGACTAATGACAATGACTATTACAGGTCTTGTATTACAGTGACTATTACAGATGCTGTATTACAGTTACTAATGACAATGACTATTATGGGTCTTGTATTACAGTGACTATTACAGATGTTGTATTACAGTGACTAATGACAATGACTATTACAGGTGTTGTATTACAGTGACTATTACAGATGTTGTATTACAGTGACTATTACAGGTATTGTATTACAGTGACTATTAAGGATGTTGTATTACAGTGACTTATGACAATGACTATTACAGGTCTTGTATTACAGTGACTATTACAGATGTTGTATTACAGTGACTAATGACAATGACTATTACAGGTCTTGTATTACAGTGACTATTACAGATGCTGTATTACAGTTACTAATGACAATGACTATTATGGGTCTTGTATTACAGTGACTATTACAGATGTTGTATTACAGTGACTAATGACAATGACTATTATGGGTCTTGTATTACAGTGACTATTACAGATGTTGTATTACAGTGACTAATGACAATGACTATTACAGGTCTTGTATTACAGTGACTATTACAGATGTTGTATTAACGTGACTCATGACAATGACTATTACAGGTGTTGTATTACAGTGACTATTACAGATGTTGTATTACAGTGACTATTACAGGTCTTGTATTACAGTGACTATTACAGGTCTTGTATTACAGTGACTATTAAGGATGTTGTATTACAGTGACTAATGACAATGACTATTACAGGTCTTGTATTACAGTCACTATTACAGGTCTTGTATTACAGTGACTATTAAGGATGTTGTATTACAGCGACTAATGACAATGACTATTACAGGTCTTGTATTACAGACTATTACAGATGTTGTATTACAGTGACTAATGACTGACAATTACAGGTCTTGTATTACAGGGACTATTACAGATGTTGTATTACAGTGACTAATGACAATTACTATTGCAGGTCTTGTATTACAGGGACTGTAGGAATAGTGAGTATGGATAGTATACTACGTTTAAGTGTACTCATGAAGTATGGGACAACACACCATACGTCCTGCTAGACTGGTCCTCACTACGTCCTGCTAGACTGGTCCTCACTAAGTCCTGCTAGACTGGTCCTCACTACGTCCTGCTAGACTGGTCCTCACTACGTCCTGCTAGACTGGTCCTCACTAAGTCCTGCTAGACTGGTCCTCACTACGTCCTGCTAGACTGGTCCTCACTACGTCCTGCTAGACTGGTCCTCACTACGTCCTGCTAGACTGGTCCTCACTAGGACCAGTCTAGCAGGACGTAGTGACTTCTCTAATAATCATAATGATAATCAGAATAAGAGTCATCATCTGTTAGGAGTTGGTGCTCTTGTTTATATGAGGCTCCTTGTTTCCCAGGACTAGAGTGAGTGAGGGGGGATCAGAGGCAGTAAACACTGTGGACCGCCTGTCCCACATGGCTCTGGTGGACGCCAGGAAGGATTCCCACAGATGTCGTCCATCTCTCTCTCTCTCTCTCTCTCTCTCTCTCTCTCTCTCTCTCTCTCTCTCTCTCTCTCTCTCTCTCTCTCTCTCTCTCTCTCTCTCTCTCTTGTCTCTGTCTCATATCTCAAAAGGGAGCCACAGTGATTACTGTGTTATGTTCAACAGGTCTGTCATGTTCTCTTGATTTTTCACAGCTGTGTGGATTGGCAGAGATTTGACACAGCTGTGATGCTGAGGAGAGAAGTGGCGGTGTAATGTCCGTCCTCTGCAGTGTGTGTGTGTGTGTGTGTAGTAAACACACATGTTGGCAGTACATTCCACATGTACATCTTGAGCTTCATTCTGAGAAAAGAGATTTCCTGGAGCTGCAGTTTGTGTCGATAAGCGCAGTGAAGGATGGGAGAGAAGGGGTGAGGAGGGAGGGATGTGCTGGGTGCGTTTAGGGGGGACTCGTAACATGCATTTCACAGGCTCTTGCTCGGGGGAGAGTTCTGGCAGCATCTCTCTGGTTCTGCCCCCGGCCCGGCAGGGCGGTCAGCAGAATATCACGCTTCCTACAGCACATAGCCAGCGCCAACAGAACCCTTTGTTCCTGGATGTTCTCTGTGAGAACCTGACACTCAAACTGCAGCTGTGATGTTTCTGAAGGCTGTGAGGTCACAGAGGGAGCTGTGAGGTCAGAGAGGGAGCTGTGATGTCACAGAGGGAGCTGTGAGGTCACAGAGGGAGCTGTGATGTCACAGAGGGAGCTGTGAGGTCACAGAGGGAGCTCTAGGCGCGTGGCGTCCAGGGTGACCGTGCCCATGACGCCGGCACACAGTGGAGCGCCGTGCAGACAACAGAGAACGTCACGGTGTCACCAGAGGACTTTGAGGACACAAGACGCCCCGATACACGCTACAGAACGCCTTTAAGATATGAATGCGTGTCTTTGTTCTCGCTGTCTCCCACTTCTCAGAAACCAGAAGGAGCACAGGGGAATAGTGAGGAGGGAGAAGGTCCTTTTGAAGCAGCCATACAGAGAGATGGTTCCCCATGAGCTCACTGACTCCTCCTCCTCTCCTCCTCCTCCTCCCCAGTGGAGATACAGAGGGACAGTGGTAGGACTGGGGGACAGTATGGGGACGTGTGGAGGCCTGTGAGATGTCTCCTGACCCCGTCTGCTTTGCAATGCACGAGAGAGAAGGCGATGACGCAGGAGAGGGGTTGGAATGCGGAGGCTGGTGTCAGACCTTCGTCTGCTGGGACACCCGATGAGGAACACTATTTTCATCAGTCTCCTCTGTGGGAAAACATGTGGCTGTTAAAGTAGAGCAGGATGTGACACACGTCACAGGAAGTCCTGCACAATGACGCTCCACTGATCTTTTTTATGTATACAGTGTCCCTGTTTTTGTGGGAACGTGATAGTGTGTGTGTGTGTGTGTGTGTGTGTGTGTGTGTGTGTGGGTGTGTGTGTGTGTGTGTGTTTTGCTCCTGACTCCAAATACCCGCCCTGCTCCCTGAAAACAGCTCCATATGAGACGCTGGTGGCCATGTCTGTCACCTGCCTGATGTCTCCTTAGGGACAGGAAGACAGCAGAGAGGAAGACAGAGCAGAGGGGAAGACAGAGCAGAGGGGAAGACAGAGCAGAGGGGAAGACAGAGCAGAGGGGAAGACAGAGCAGAGGGGAAGACAGAGCAGAGGGGAAGACAGAGCAGAGAGGAAGACAGAGCAGAGGGGAAGACAGAGCAGAGAGGAAGACAGAGCAGAGGGGAAGACAGAGCAGAGAGGAAGACAGAGCAGAGAGGAAGACAGAGCAGAGGGGAAGACAGAGCAGGGGGGAAGACAGAGCAGAGAGGAAGACAGAGCAGAGAGGAAGACAGAGCAGAGAGGAAGACAGAGCAGAGGGGAAGACAGAGCAGAGAGGAAGACAGAGCAGAGAGGAAGACAGAGCAGAGAGGAAGACAGAGCAGAGGGGAAGACAGAGCAGAGAGGAAGACAGAGCAGAGAGGAAGACAGAGCAGAGGGGAAGACAGAGCAGAGAGGAAGACAGCAGACAGGAAGACAGCAGAGAGGAAGACAGAGCAGACAGGAAGACAGCAGAGAGGAAGACAGAGCAGAGAGATAGACAGAGCAGACAGGAAGACAGAAGCTGCCTTGGAACATGAGCCCTCAGGGCGGGTTCCTGGTTTATGTGTAGAGTTGCAGCAGACCACAATAGAACATGAACTTTCACAACATGAGGCCCCAGTGCGTTTCTTCACAGGCTGTGTTCAGGCAGCGTGTTCTCAGGAGGGTCAGCTGGTTCCCAGGTCCCAGGACGCAGGGGGTCCAGCTCCATGAGAACCCCGGGGAGACCGTCCATGTCCAGCAGAGCGGGCTGCAGGAGGCGTGGTGTGGTCAGGCGTCAGGTGGAGGAACGGGCTGTGGCCGTGCTCCAGAACCCCAGGAGCTACCGCTAGCGTGTGAGGAGGAGGATGGAACCACTGAGTCTCCTCACAGACACCTTCAGCCCTCAGAGCTCAGGACCGTGTCTTCACAACACGCTTCCTCCTCTCGTCCCCCCCCCCCCCCCAAAGTCAAAGGCCAGCCTGACCCCCCCGTCTGGCCCCCGCCTGGCCCCGCCCGGCCCCCGCCCGGCTCCAGCCTTAACAGCCTGTTAAAGCACGTTTAGAGACCAGGGACAAAAGAGAGACTGTCTGTAGGACAGAAGAGCTTCTCTCCTCTCTCGTCGGGGCATCAACTCCTTCATACACAGGACACACTCACACACAGATGTTACACACACACACACACACACACACCCGCACACATACACACATTACACACACACACACACACGCACCACGCACACACATTACACACATTACACACACTCACATACAGATACACACATTACACACACATACACTCAACACACAGATGTTACACACACACACACAAACACACACACACACACACACACAATCACACACGCACACATACACACATTACACACAGATACACACATTACACACACATTACACACACATACACTCACACACAGATGTTACACACACATTACACACATTACACACACATACACATTATACACAGTACACACACAGACGTTACCGACACATTCACATAGTGCACACTGTAATGGTTCCTGTGTAGATAGTATATAGTGTCTATATATATATACAGCATATGCATATATATAGATGTATACACCATACAGTATACACATTCATATACTATACTGTATGTACTGTATACATTTATGCTGCTAGGTTTTCCTATGATGTAATAAGTTTAGTTCTAGATGATAACATCTAATCAACAAATAGAATAACAGAGTAACAC
>JAXIVH010000010.1:610779-613279 GCA_036785325.1 Urophycis tenuis | reverse complement strand
CCTGGTCTTACACTGGTCCAGGAGGGGCTCCTGGTCTTACACTGGTCAGGAGGGGCTCCTGGTCTTACACTGGTCCAGGAGGGCTCCTGGTCTTACACTGGTCCAGGAGGGCTCCTGGTCTTACACTGGTCCAGGAGGGCTCCTGGTCTTACACTGGTCCATGGGGGCTCCTGGTCTTACACTGGTCCATGGGGGCTCCTGGTCTTACACTGGTCCAGGAGGGCTCCTGGTCTTACACTGGTCCATGGGGGCTCCTGGTCTTACACTGGTCCATGGGGGCTCCTGGTCTTACACTGGTCAGGAGGGCTCCTGGTCTTACACTGGTCCAGGGGGGCTCCTGGTCTTACACTGGTCCAGGGGGGCTCCTGGTCTTACACTGGTCCAGGAGGGCTCCTGGTCTTACACTGGTCAGGAGGGGCTCCTGGTCTTGGTGACTATGGTTCTCCTGACTGATGGTTGTGCTGGAGAAGAGAACGTTTCACATGTTCTCCTCACACAGATGTGCTGCTGTGTCACATGACTGTCAAGCAGACAGTCATGTTGATGTACATTTGATGAAGGCGCAGGATGAGAGAGTGTGGAGGCTTCGTGTGAGTCAGATACAGGGCCTGTGTGTTGGAGTCAGAGACAGGGCCTGTGTGTTGGAGTCAGAGACAGGGCCTGTGTGTTGGAGTCAGAGACAGGGCCTGTGTGTTGGAGTCAGAGACAGGGCCTGTGTGTTGGAGTCAGAGACAGGGCCTGTGTGTTGGAGTCAGATACAGGGCCTGTGTGTTGGAGTCAGAGACAGGGCCTGTGTGTTGGAGTCAGAGACAGGGCCTGTGTGTTGGAGTCAGAGACAGGGCCTGTGTGTTGGAGTCAGATACAGGGTCTGTGTGTTGGAGTCAGGGACAGGGTCTGTGTGTTGGAGTCAGATACAGGGCCTGTGTGTTGGAGTCAGATACAGGGCCTGTGTGTTGGAGTCAGAGACAGGGTCTGTGTGTTGGAGTCAGGGACAGGGTCTGTGTGTTGGAGTCAGATACAGGGCCTGTGTGTTGGAGTCAGAGACAGGGCCTGTGTGTTGGAGTCAGAGACAGGGCCTGTGTGTTGGAGTCAGAGACAGGGTCTGTGTCCTCCACTGTCCTCAGCTGGGTGGCAGACCAGGAGAACCAGAGACACCAGATGAATGAAGAACACATGTCAGCCTTTTGTCAGCCCACACCTCAGCCTCAGTCTCAGCCCTCGCACCTTTGGTGTGTGTGTTGTGTGTGTGTGTGTGTGTGTGTGTGTGTGTGTGTGTGTTTGTGTGTGTGTGTGTGTGTGTGTGTGTGTGTGTGTGTGTGTTGTGTGTGTGTGTGTGTGTGTGTGTGTGTGTGTGTGTGTGTGTGTGAGTTGTGCGTATATGACTCTGTGGTCGTTGATGAGGTGAGAAATGGATGAAAAGCAGACACCATAACAGACCAGCATGGGAAAGAAAGGTGCTTTACTGCCCCCTTTACAGGCTCTCTCTCTCTCTCTCTCTCTCTCTCTCTCTCTCTCTCTCTCTCTCTCTCTCTCTCATGCCCATCACATGAGGACCTGTTATGATAGTTATACTTTCTAAATGGACTTTCTGTTTGAATAGAAGTGTGTTCAGTCAGCAGGCAGATCAGACAGTAAGGTGCTGTTGTTGTGAGCACATTAAAAGTCACAAACTCTTCAGGCAAGGCTAATCAAACACAGATCCAGCCCCGCCCTGCCCCTGTGTTCCCCCTGCAGGCGAGAGGCAGCAGGGTTCTGTGTTCCCCCTGCAGGCGAGAGGCAGCAGGGTTCTGTGTTCCCCCTGGGTTCTGTGTTCCCCTGCAGGCGAGAGGCAGCAGGGTTCTGTGTTCCCCCTGCAGGCGAGAGGCAGCAGGTTCTGTGTTCCCCCTGCAGGCGAGGGCAGCAGGGTTCTGTGTTCCTGTTGTTCTGCTCGGTCCACAGCAGTCTGCTTGCTGGGTTTACTTGTTACTAACCCTAACAATGTAGTGCATATCTGGAGTGTGTGTTTATTTGAGGACTTTACAGATTTATCACATTTCTGGATTACTGGCCTCAGGAAACATGAACAGAAGTTCATAGGTTGACATCATGGCTGACCTCTACAAAGAGATGTCACAGCTGATGAGGTCATCCCCCTCACAGTTCTGAAGGTCACTCAGACCCCAGACCACCAGAAGACGTGTACCCTACAGACCCTTCATGTGCAGGTTGTTGATCCAGAGGAGTCAGCTGATTAGACAGCAGAGAGACTGTCCTGGGAGGTCTCAGCAGACTTACAGAGGCTTTACATCTGGAGCCAATGAGGAGTTAATCAACTGTTCTCCTATAGTTAATGTGTGTTCTCCTATAGTTAATGTGTGTTCTCCTCTATAGTGAATGTGTGTTCTCCTCTATAGTTAATCAACTGTTCTCCTATAGTTAATGTGTGTTCTCCTATAGTTAATGTGTGTTCTCCTCTAGTTAATGTGTGTTCTCCTCTATAGTTAATGTGTGTTCTCCTCTA
>JAXIVH010000010.1:539770-608079 GCA_036785325.1 Urophycis tenuis | reverse complement strand
AAACTCAGAGCAAACCCTTCAGCCGCGGGCTGCAGGTCGCCAGTCTGGCCGCTGGGTGGCAGCAGAGCGTCTCAGTGTTGAAGGAAGTGTCGTTTCCCCCTCGTGTCTCCTCCTTGTCTCACCGCTCTCACAGTGAAACAAGAAACCAATATCATGTATTATCGCTTGGTTATTGTTGTTTTACGCCTGCAGTAATCTGGGATTAGTTGTGATGCTTCAACCTCTCCATCTCTTAGCCACAGGCATTGAGTTCACTACGTCTTCCTAGTTCTTCTATTGGAAGGTGAGTTTGTCTTATATTCAGTTAAAGCCATTATGGCGGATAGTGTAAGGCCGTCATATTCATCTGTTATCCCTCCCCAATACTAAATGAATTGTTTTAACCCAAAAAACACCTAATTCTTTTAAGCTCATTGTTTTAACCCAACAAATATGCTCAAATTGCCCTAATTGATGGTTTTGCTGTGGCCCCCTGGTGTCCATTCCATGTACTGCATGTGAATGCGTTGACCTCTCTGTTGACCCAGGGCCGCACAGGGCCTGTGGGCCCTCAGGGGCTCCAGGGTCCTCCAGGGAGACCAGGTGAGGTCGGCGTCATGGGCCCCAAGGGAGAGCGCGGTGAACAGGGCCACGGCGGGATCCTGGGCCCCAAGGGATCAGTGGTGAGCCAGCTGCTGTTTCATGACAAGTGATAAAGTAGGTGTACTATAACATGTGGCTGCTCCTCGTGATCCCAGTAAACAGGCTGTGATTCTCTTTAGGGAATGATGGGCGTTCCTGGATTCACCGGAGCTGATGGTATTCCTGTGAGTTTGCCCTCCTGCAGTATGACAGCACACACACAGTACCAGGGTGTGTGTGAGGTTCTGACCCGGTGACGTCCTGTCCCTCCTGCAGGGCCACCCTGGACAAGCGGGCCCCCGAGGGAAGCCAGGGGCCGATGGCTGCAACGGGACCCATGGTGACGAGGGGCTGCCGGGGAGACCGGGTCCCCACGGGTCCCGGGGTCACCCCGTACGTTGGGGGGTTCTCACTCTGGGTTGACATGAGGGCTGATGTTGTGCTTCAGGATCTGTGGTTTGATTTTACTGTTGGATTCCTTCTGAAGCACCTAGTCAACGCTGTTTGAAAAGTCTATTAAGGTGGAGCTTATTGTCATGATTATGATTATTATTGTGATTATAACTACAGTTACCAGAGCAGCATCATCAGCACCCCCTCATAACATGCAGCGACCTTTGATAATCACCTCCCCTTCTCCCCCAGGGGGCGGCGGGGGTGAAGGGAGCCAAGGGAGACGCCTTGGAGCTCAGCGTGTACATGGAGCGCTTCAGGGTGAGGCTGACGGCATGCCCCCCGGTGACCCCCCGGTGACCCCACTCCCAGTGACACCTCTAGTGACCCCACTCCCGGTGACCCCACTACCAGTGACCCCTCTAGTGACCCCCTCTACCAGTGACCCCTCTACCAGTTACCCTCTAGTGACCCCACTCCCGGTGACCCCACTACCAGTGACCCCCTCTACCAGTGACCCCTCTAGTGACCCCACTCCCAGTGACACCTCTAGTGACCCCACTCCTGGTGACCCCACTACCAGTGACCCCTCTAGTGACCCCCTCTACCAGTGACCCCTCTAGTGACCCCCTCTACCAGTGACCCCTCTAGTGACCCCTCTACCAGTTACCCCTCTAGTGACCCCTCTAGTGACCCCCTCTACCAGTTACCCCTCTAGTGACCCCCTCTACCAGTTACCCCTCTAGTGACCCCCTCTACCAGTAACCCCTCTAGTGACCCCCTCTACTAGTGACCCCTCTACCAGTGACCCCTCTAGTGACCCCTCTACCAGTGACCCCTCTAGTGACCCCCTCTACCAGTGACCCCTCTAGTGACCCCTCTACCAGTGACTCCTCTAGTTACCCCTCTAGTGACCCCTCTACCAGTGACCCCTCTAGTGACCCCCTCTACCAGTGACCCCTCTAGTGACCCCCTCTACCAGTGACCCCTCTAGTGACCCCTCTACCAGTGACCCCTCTAGTGACCCCCTCTACCAGTGACCCCTCTAGTGACCCCTCTACCAGTGACCCCTCTACCAGTGACCCCTCTAGTGAACCCTCTAATGACCCCTCTAGTGACCCCCTCTACCAGTGACCCCTCTAGTGACCCCTCTAGTGACCCCCTCTAGTGACCCCTCTAGTGACCCCTCTACCAGTGACCCCTCTAGTGACCCCTCTAGTGAACCCCTCTACCAGTGACCCCTCTAGTGACCCCCTCTACCAGTGACCCCTCTAGTGACCCCTCTAGTGACCCCTCTATCAGTGACCCCTCTAGTGACCCCTCTAGTGACCCCTCTACCAGTGACCCCTCTAGTGACCCCCTCTACCAGTGACCCCTCTACCAGTGACCCCTCTAGTGACCCCTCTAGTGACCCCCTCTACCAGTGACCCCCTCTACCAGTGACCCCTCTAGTGACCTCTCTACCAGTGACCCCCTCTACCAGTGACCCCTCTAGTGACCCTGGGCCTCTAGCAGTGGTACCACTGTATCACTCCATGATGGTGATGCTGTGTTTCTGTTCCTCTCCTTAGGGAGATCAAGGTTATCCTGGGATTCCTGGATCATTTGTGAGTTTACACTAAGTCACTGGTTGAAGACTTGTAGTTAAATACAATTAAAACATGTATCAACAGCTCATGAACACATCGCTCGTCAAAGACTCTCTATCTTCCCCCAGTTGAACTGCAGTGTGCTGTGTGATATCTCTCCATCTCTCTCCATCTCTCTCTCTGTCTCTCTCCATCTCTCTCTTTGTCTCTCTCTCTCTGTCTCTCTCTGTCTCTCTCCATCTCTGTCTCTCCATCTCTCTCTCTCTGTCTCTCCCCATCTCTTTCCATCTCTCTGTCTCTCCCCATCTCTCTCGCTCTGTCTCTCTGTCTCTCTCCATCTCTCACCATGTCCTCCCCCCCCCTCCCCCTCCAGGGCCCACCAGGTCCAGTTGGATGGCCAGGCTACAGAGGTCTCACTGGACCTAAGGTGTGTGTGTGTGTGTGTGTGTGTGTGTGTGTGTGTGTGTGTGTGTGTGTGTGTGTGTGTGTGTGTGTGTGTATGTGTGTGTGTGTGTGTGTGTGTGTGTTTGTGCTCAGCATTGAAGTATCTCCTTGGGTTCATTCTGAGTCTAATGTCTTATTTTTATTTATTTGATTAGGGACCCCAAGGGCCCCCCGGGCCTCCTGGACCCAAGGTAATGTCCTCAAACAGCATCTTTGGTTTGGTTCCATTTGGTTCTTGTGAAAGCGTGGTTTGGTTCCATTTGGTTCTTGTGAAAGCGTGGTTTGGTTCCATTTGGTTCTTGTGAAAGCGTGGTTTGGTTCCATTTGGTTCTTGTGAAAGCGTGGTTTGGTTCCCTTTGGTTCTTGTGAAAGCGTTGTTTGGTTCCATTTGGTTCTTGTGAAAGCGTGGTTTGGTTCCATTTGGTTCTTGTGAAAGCGTGGTTTGGTTCCTTTTGGTTCTTGTGAAAGCGTGGTTTGGTTCCTTTTGGTTCTTGTGAAAGCGTGGTTTGGTTCCATTTGGTTCTTGTGAAAGCGTGGTTTGGTTCCATTTGGTTCTTGTGAAAGCGTGGTTTGGTGAGTGAGACAGACCTCTGTTCTCCTAACAGGGCACCATGACCAAGGTTCTCAAAGGTGTGAAGGGGGAGCGAGTGAGTATTACACAATATAAAGTATTCAACTATAATCAAATATCATATCATATCATTTCATTTCGATCCATTACTGTTTCATAGTCACAGTTTGTCTTGCTATACAACAGAAATGATGAGATTTGAACTTTGAGTCGTTCTGAGATGTGATTCAGTAATAATGGATATTTCAAGTCATGTTTCTGCTGTGGTCTGTCAGTGGAGTGGTTCTCATGCTATTCTCACGTTGGCCATAGGGGGATGCTGGAGAGCCTGGTCTACAGGGGAACTCAACTCACCCTCACAGCCTGCCCTTATCTGGACCCCAAGTCAGTACAATACCAAATGATTATATTCACATAAAAAGCTCTGTTGTGTTCAACTTAAAGTTAATGATGGAAGCAGTAGAGACGTCCAGTGAGGTTTCAGAGGAGTGGTTCCTCTCCGGGGCCACGTTCACGCCTGGCCTGTGACTGATCCTGTGCTCTCATTGCAGGGCAGGAAGGGAGAGAAGGGGCTTAAGGGAGAAGTAGGAGAATTAGTAAGTACAACATTTAACAACATTTACTGATTAGAAGCTCTGCTCTCACACACACACACACACACACACACGCACACACACACACACACACACACACACACACACACACACACACACACACACACACGCACACACGCACGGCCTCTGGAGTGATGTGTGACCTCATGTCTCTCCTACAGGCGGACAACAAAGGAGAGACTGGTGTGATGGGCCCTCCAGGACTCAGGGTTGGTGACAGCACCTCTAGACATCACAACCCATCATAACATAACCTATCATAACATCTCATGACAGCTAGCCTCTGACCCGCCAGGACTCCTAACCTCTGTCTCTCCTCTAGGGGGAGCCGGGTCTATTCGGACTCCCTGGACCCAGGGTACGTGCCTGTTATATAAGGCCCTGTGGGGTTTCCCATGATGCATTGTGATATCAGGCCTGTGATGGATGATGTGTGTTTGTTTCCCCTCAGGGATATCCCGGGGAGCCGGGCTACAGGGGCACGTATGGAGTCAAGGTGAGCATGCTGTGCCTCACAGCCATGGTTAGGGGCTGTCCTGTGGGTGGCCACGCCCCCTGGGCTATCACAGCCATGTTTAGGGGCTGTCCTGTGGGTGGCCACGCCCCCATGGTTAGGGGCTGTCCTGTGGGTGGCCACGCCCCCTGGGCTATCACAGCCATGGTTAGGGGCTGTCCTGTGGGTGGCCACGCCCCCATGGTTAGGGGCTGTCCTGTGGGTGGCCACGCCCCCATGGTTAGGGGCTGTCCTGTGAGTGGCCACGCCCCCATGGTTAGGGGCTGTCCTGTGGGTGGCCACGCCCCCATGGTTAGGGGCTGTCCTGTGAGTGGCCACGCCCCCATGGTTAGGGGCTGTCCTGTGGGTGGCCACGCCCCCATGGTTAGGGGCCGTCCTGTGGGTGGCCACGCCCCCTGGGCTACGCTGGGACTGACTGACACACCTTGTGTTCATAGGGGATCAGAGGAGACCCTGGAGATGTGATTTCTTCTGGACACTGGGACGCGGGTACGGTCACAAACATGTTATAACACAACTCACCCCCCAGTGAACCACTTGGTTCATCTTGAGCCATCCGGGTTTATTGTGTAACGGGATACACAGTTATTTAGATTGTACCCCATTTGACATACAATATATAAATAAAGACTTTCAACAAAGACATTCTTGTTGTATCATAACATTAGAATATAAACTTCATGAAGCTGACCTGCCTGACCACGCTGTAGAGTCTTCTCAAAGATCATCTTTCTGCTGTTGTCCTGACTTCTCTTTGACTTTCTGAATGTGATTAGTTGGACCCACGGGTCCGGCTGGAGAAGACGGCCCCCAGGGGGAGAGAGGGGTGGAGGGAGACAAAGGACTCCGCGGACCCCCGGGACGCCCGGCTGAGGATTCACAACAGATAAGTAAGATGGCCGCAGTCAGAAACACCCACCATCCAACATTCAGTGTAGCAGACTGACCTGGTGGGACTCCAGACGTCTGGCGTTTGATTTGAAGCCTCCAGTATGACCTGAGGGACCACGAAGACTGTTGTTCTCCATCGTCTCTCCAACAGTATGGGATTATTTCGGGCCATTTGGTGGCAAAGGGGATTCTGGAGATGCGGGCCCCAGAGGAGAGGCGGGGATTCCTGCTATCACAGCCGGACCT
The DNA here is from genome assembly GCA_036785325.1 of Urophycis tenuis. Lineage (NCBI taxonomy): Eukaryota > Metazoa > Chordata > Actinopteri > Gadiformes > Phycidae > Urophycis > Urophycis tenuis. The sequence continues at coordinate 602,196 of JAXIVH010000010.1, read as the reverse complement.
CCAGGGTACTCAGGCCTCCCAGGACCGCCTGGTCTTCAAGGACCCAAAGGATCATGTAGGTGGCCCACACCACACACCATGTAGAGGAAGAGAATCATAAGAACATGAAGAATGGTGCTGAAAATATGACCTTTAAGTACTCTAATTGTAGACAATATTTGCCTTTAGTTTTAACCTTCATAAAATGTTGACTTCCATGTTAACACTTAAACACATTTTTATTTGTATTTCTTATATATATATTATTGTAGATATTGTTTTCATTAATATCCATCATTGTCATTTGAAAATGTTTCTTGCTCTGTTTGCTAATATGAAATCCTGAGGGAAAACACTTCCTTTGACCAGCAGGAGTCACTATAAGCTGCACTAGAGAGAGATCTTTCTTCAAAGCTACTTGACATTCATCAGTCATCCTTACTGTCAGCCCAGTGGAAAGAGCTCCCTCACAGTGTCAGAATCCAGGACACAGATATGTCTACCTCACCTGTAATGAACCCTCTCCAACCTCCTGCGAATCAAGCAAATACAATACAAACATATATATGACATTATGGCCACTCTTCTTGTACCAATGGCTCTACTAATCATGATGTATTGAATTACACTACCTGCTTACACCAAACACTGATGTCTTTCCCTCCCATCAAACCAGTTGAACCAGTGGCCATCAGCCTGTAAAGCACTCCACCTTCTAGTGGGACATGCTCCCCTCGCCTTTCCTTTGTCCATATTGTGTTTTTATCTGCTTGCATTTCATCGCAATCCACATACTTCACAATCCACACTGATCAGCTCCTTGGTATAATATGGGATTTACTCAGTAAGAAATCTGTGAAGGAATCACCCTTTGACTTTCCTCTATTATTTTGTTGTTCAACTAATAATAGGAATGGATGCAACAGAAGGAATGTAGGAAGAGTCCCTGCATGAAGCCTGACCTGTTTGAGTTTACAGGACATCAATAAGAATCCCTCTTCTTGCATGACGGTCCAGGCAGACGACTCAGAGCAGAGGTGAAGCTAGGAAGTCACTCGTGATCTGTCTCTCAACAGGGTCGGAGTTCTTCAAGGGTTCACCAGGAGAGAGAGGAAGACCGGGCTCTGCTGGCTATAAAGGAGACACAGGTAGAGTCTTCTCACCCTGGCCAGGCTTCAGGTGGTGCCACCCATCAGGGTCCCATGAGGAGCGATGTGGTGGACAGCGACAGACAGATGGTTCATCCAATCATCTGCCAAGTATTTTTGAAAGGGCCTGCCCCTATTGCAACAGTTTGCTGGGACGTCATCTTCTCCGCGTAGTGAACGGAGCGTGTTGTGTGGGGACTGGGGGCCTCTGTGTGTGTGTGTGTGGGGACTGGGGGTCTCTGTGTGTGTGTGTGGGGACTGGGGGTCTGTGTGTGTGTGTGTGGGGACTGGGGGTCTGTGTGTGTGTGTGTGTGGGGACTGGGGGTCTCTGTGTGTGTGTGGGGGGACTGGGGGTCTCTGTGTGTGTGTGGGGGGACTGGGGGCCTCTGTGTGTGTGTGTGTGTGGGGACTGGGGGCCTCTGTGTGTGTGTGTGTGTGGGGACTGGGGGCCTCTGTGTGTGTGTGGGGGGACTGGGGGTCTGTGTGTGTGTGTGTGGGGACTGGGGGTCTCTGTGTGTGTGTGTGGGGACTGGGGGTCTCTGTGTGTGTGTGTGTGTGTGGGGACTGGGGGCCTCTGTGTGTGTGTGGGGGGACTGGGGGTCTCTGTGTGTGTGTGTGGGGACTGGGGGCCTCTGTGTGTGTGTGGGGGGACTGGGGGCCTCTGTGTGTGTGTGGGGGGACTGGGGGTCTCTGTGTGACCACCGGCCTCTGTGTGTGTGTGGGGACTGGGGGTCTGTGTGTGTGTGTGTGTGTGGGGACTGGGGTCTCTGTGTGTGTGTGTGGGGACTGGGGGTCTGTGTGTGTGGGGACTGGGGGTCTCTGTGTGTGTGTGTGGGGACTGGGGGTCTCTGTGTGTGTGTGTGGGGACTGGGGGTCTCTGTGTGTGTGTGGGGGGACTGGGGGTCTCTGTGTGTGTGTGTGTGTGGGGACTGGGGGCCTCTGTGTGTGTGTGTGTGTGGGGACTGGGGGCCTCTGTGTGTGTGTGTGTGTGTGGGGACTGGGGGCCTCTGTGTGTGTGTGGGGGGACTGGGGGTCTCTGTGTGTGTGTGTGGGGACTGGGGGCCTCTGTGTGTGTGTGGGGGGACTGGGGGTCTGTGTGTGTGTGTGTGTGTGGGGACTGGGGGCCTCTGTGTGTGTGTGGGGGGACTGGGGGCCTCTGTGTGTGTGTGTGTGTGGGGACTGGGGGCCTCTGTGTGTGTGTGTGGGGACTGGGGGTCTGTGTGTGTCTGTGTGTGTGGGGACTGGGGGCCTCTGTGTGTGTGTGTGGGGACTGGGGGTCTGTGTGTGTCTGTGTGTGTGGGGACTGGGGGCCTCTGTGTGTGTGTGTGGGGACTGGGGGTCTGTGTGTGTGTGTGTGTGTGGGGACTGGGGGCCTCTGTGTGTGTGTGTGTGTGGGGACTGGGGGCCTCTGTGTGTGTGTGGGGGGACTGGGGGCCTCTGTGTGTGTGTGTGGGGACTGGGGGTCTCTGTGTGTGTGTGTGGGGACTGGGGGCCTCTGTGTGTGTGTGGGGGGACTGGGGGTCTCTGTGTGTGTGTGCGTGGACTGGGGGTCTCTGTGTGACCACCGGCCTCTGTGTGTGACCCCAGGGGACCACGGGCTGTGTGAGTGCAGCATCGTCCACTCCAAGCCCGGGCCCAGCGGACCCCCCGGCGAGCGAGGCAGCACCGGGATGACCGGCGAGATCGGTCAGCGGGGAGACGACGGCGAGCCGGGACCCCCGGCTGCCCGGGGGCTGCCTGTAAGCAAATCACCGTTGAATCAGGGGCGCTGGGTTGGGCCTCCGGGCCGTGTTGGGGGTCCTGGAGGTCCTCCAGGGGGGGCTTGGTTTCCTTAGTGGGACCTATCATTGGGATCTGAGTCACTGTGGACGTCCAAGATGGAGGATGTCAATGTGCTTTAAACTGCACACACCCTGCGTTACCTTGAGCACCGAGAGCTTTTACCATAACCGTTAACGGTTTGACCTAAAAGATATTGCAACAGATCACATTACAAGAGAATATATTGCAAGATATTGTAGTGGGGCCCTTGTACCATGAGGCGTATGGTGAGGCCAGATTCCTGCCAGTACCCACCCTGAGTGATGTCTCCTCACAGGGGTTCCCTGGTCCCAGCGGCCTGCAGGGCCCCAAGGGGAGGAAAGGCCACATGTCTGTGGCGAAGGAAAAAGGTGCGTCTTTATTTCACGTGAGGCTTCAATACAATTTAGGAGAAAGCTTGCTTGATGGTCATGTGTGTGTGTGCGTGTGTGTCTGTGTGTGTGTGTCTGTGTGTGTGTGTCTGTGTGTGTCTGTGTGTGTGTGTCTGTGTGTGTGTGTGTGTCTGTGTGCGTGTGTGTGTGTGTGTATGTCTGTGTGTCTGTCTGTGTGTGTGTGTCTGTGTGTGTGTGTCTGTGTGCATGTGTGTGTGTGTGTGTGTGTGTCTGTGTGTATGTCTGTGTGTGTGTGTGTGTGTCTGTGTGTATGTCTGTGTGTGTGTGTCTGTGTGTGTGTGTGTGTCTGTGTGCGTGTCTGTGTGTATGTCTGTGTGTGTGTGTCTGTGTGTGTGTGTCTGTGTGCGTGTGTGTGTGTGTGTGTCTGTGTGTATGTCTGTGTGTGTGTGTGTGTGTCTGTGTGTATGTCTGTGTGTGTGTGTGTGTCTGTGTGTATGTCTGTGTGTGTGTGTGTCTGTGTGCGTGTGTGTGTGTGTGTGTCTGTGTGTATGTCTGTGTGTGTGTGTGTGTGTCTGTGTGTGTGTGTGTGTCTGTGTGCGTGTCTGTGTGTATGTCTGTCTGTGTGTGTGTGTCTGTGTGTGTGTGTCTGTGTGCGTGTGTGTGTGTGTGTGTCTGTGTGTATGTCTGTGTGTGTGTGTGTGTGTCTGTGTGTATGTCTGTGTGTGTGTGTGTGTGTCTGTGTGTATGTCTGTGTGTGTGTGTGTCTGTGTGCGTGTGTGTGTGTGTGCGTGTGTTTTCTCTGCAGGCTACCCCGGTGACCCTGGGCAGACTGGACCATCAGGTGAACCGGGGGCGCAGGGCGGCCGGGGTCTCATCGGGGTCCCAGGCCTTCAGGGCATGCGCGGCCCCCAGGTGGGTACAGCTGCCTCGTCCTCTTGGTCATGTCTTGGTCATGTCTCGGTCATGTCTTGGTCATGTCTCGGTCATGTCTTGGTCATGTCTCGGTCATGTCTCGGTCATGTCTTGGTCATGTCTCGGTCATGTCTCGGTCATGTCTTGGTCATGTCTTGGTCATGTCTTGGTCATGTCTCGGTCATGTCTCGGTCATGTCTCGGTCATGTCTTGGTCATGTCTTGGTCATGTCTCGGTCATGTCTTGGTCATGTCTCGGTCATGTCTCGGTCATGTCTCGGTCATGTCTCGGTCATGTCTCGGTCATGTCTCGGTCATGTCTCGGTCATGTCTTGTCCCAGAGCCTGATGAAGTGACGCTGCTGGTTCCTCCCTCAGGGGGATGGCCCGGTCGGCCAGCCAGGAGACAAAGGCTATCTGGGCTTCCCGGGGCTTCCCGGCGTCGTGGGGCTGAGGGGGTACCCGGGACAGGTCCTGGGTGCCTCCAAGGGCCAGGCCGGGCCCCGGGGGGATGATGGTCTGCCGGGCTACGACGGGCCCCAGGGCCCCAGAGGAACCTCGGGTGAGAAGACATGTTCTCCTTTCTGTCCACTAAACGTAACGCCTCAGGGTCTCCGGGGTCTCAATGGTCTCCAGGTGGGCGGGGCCATGGAGGAATGGGTAACGATGCTTTTCCTCTGTGTCCTCATTTGCTACCTCATCATTCCCATCATGCATCTCTCTCTCTTCGTGTCTGGGTGCAGTGGCTGCGTCTCTCAGGCGAAGCCTGACTGTTTGAGATCATGCTTTTGCTTTTTAATAATCACAACCCGAATCATAAGCCTTCATCTCCATCGGCCCTCGGCTCATTCTGTGTTTGTTTGGAAGGCGGCTGCCACACTGTTCCTAGAAGCGGCGGAGGACAGGGTGACGTAACAGGTAGCTGCTATAAGTTCTCTTGAATATTTGGGCTTTGCTCCTGTAATACCTGGACTTCCTGTGCATGACATGTATTTAGAATGTCCTCATAGTTTTTTGAAGCCCCTCAATGTGTGAGACCTAAGAACAAATTAGAGTCTAAGCGCAACAGGGTGACTGTGGTTGGTAGTGCTATTCCATGTTGTTCGTAGGGCAGTACGACCAAAGGCACGCTGGGCATCAACCAGTATCAACCGTAGCTCATCCATAGCAGCTGCAGTGGTGCTAAAAGATGTGTTTTCATCAGGAGACTGTGATGTCACACCAGGAGCGCCCGGACCTCCAGGACCACCAGGACCACTGGGATTGGAGGGCATGCCAGGTAACGTGGTGCTGTACCATGCTCAGGCCCACCGGGTCAGAGGTAGAGGTGGTCTGTTGTGGAACCGTCTTAATGCTGTACCATGCTCAGGCCCACCGGGTCAGAGGTAGAGGTGGTCTGTTGTGGAACCGTCTTAATGCTGTACCATGCTCAGGCCCACCGGGTCAGAGGTAGAGGTGGTCTGTTGTGGAACCGTCTTAATGCTGTACCATGCTCAGGCCCACCGGGTCAGAGGTAGAGGTGGTCTGTTGTGGAACCGTCTTAATGCTGTACCATGCTCAGGCCCACCGGGTCAGAGGTAGAGGTGGTCTGTTGTGGAACCGTCTTAATGCTGTACCATGCTCAGGCCCACCGGGTCAGAGGTAGAGGTGGTCTGTTGTGGAACCGTCTTAATGCTGTACCATGCTCAGGCCCACCGGGTCAGAAAGGAGCAGAGGGCCTACATGGAGGGAATGGAGAGAAAGGAGAACAAGGAGAACAGGGCAAAGGTGGCCTTCCTGGAAAACAGGGTGAGGAAGCCGAGAGGAACGTAGAACCATTCTGTTGGTGTTGTCCTGTCCTGAGATGCTCTGGAATACATCAACATTCTGTGGTACCAACCAGGTTTCACTGGCGCGCGAGGAGACCTGGGCCAGCCCGGGGCGCGCGGGGCGTCCGGGCTGGCCGGGACCAGCGGCCTGCCTGGGAGGAACGGGGAGCGTGGCCAGAAGGGGCACCATGGGGAGATCCTGGGGGCCTCCACGGGGGGCCCCGGGGGGCCCGGACTCCCCGGACTGCGAGGGGATCAAGGCCTGGCTGGAGACGCGGGCAGACCAGGTCATCCGGGTGAGTCCTGCAGCCTCCTCGGACCATCTACACCCAACCTATGGACGCTTGGAGAGCGGGAACTAAACGTAGATCCATATCAACAACTGAGGTTCAAACCAGCAGCTGTTTACTACTTTAAAGAAAGGTCTCAAATGCCTCCATCCATGAGTCCTTCCATGAGTCAATCCATCTTCCTCTATAAATGGTTTTATTGTGGCCCCCCAGCCTGAGAATGTGTCAGACAGTACCTCAGCCAACAGGACCTGAAGGTGATATGGCTGTAACTGTAGCTACACCTCAAGCCACGATGAGCCACCAGTTCACATGAGTTTTCGATCAGGTGGAGAAACAAAACATAATGTTCCCTTTGAACAACCGAGGAACTGACTGCACTAAGTTCACAGCTCAGTAGAAAGAGGAAACTGGATACTAATATCTACCAAATATTGAACACATTTTATACGACCGATGACCAAAGTTCAAACATGTTATTTTGCTTCATGTGTAGGAATGAGCGGCATGCCAGGTATAATTGGCATGAAGGGTGTTGTTGGACCTCCTGGCCTGCAGGGGGAGGAAGGGAGGCCAGGGCCTCCGGGTCAATACGGCTACCCAGGGCTTCCTGGAAGGCCCGGCCCACCTGGCCCATTTGGAGCTGTTGGACAACCAGGTTAGGCACACACACACACACACACACACACACACACACACACACACACACACACACACACACACACACACACACACACACACACACACACACACACACACACACACACACACACATCCCTACTCTAGTTTAGTTACATAATAATATTGTTTAGTATTGTTTTGTTTAGTTACATAATAAAACATTCAGAATTTAATGGAAGAAAGAATAGAAATTGAACTCTTCATAAACCCTTACAAACACAACTACACACATTAAGGTCTTACATCGTCCTATCAAACTATATTCACCTACCGCCAGGAAGTCAGCTTCTAAATGTCTAACCCACCTCCAGGCTTCAACGGGGAGAGGGGATCTGACGGTGACTTGGGGGCCCCGGGGCCGGCAGGGCTGAAAGGAACCCCAGGGGACATTGGGGACATTGGTCCAACTGGAGAGCAGGGTGCTCAAGGAGATCCTGGTGTTCCGGGCCCAGACGGCCACTCGGGCAATCCAGGGATCAAGGGTTGGTTCCACCTTCACTGTGGTCTCTGGTCTTGGACTGAAGTGGAGCTACAGGAACTATACTAATTGATCACATCATGAAGACTCAAATGGAGGGTGAGGCCGAAGACCTGATACTCAGAGTGTTGTTTGGTCTCCTGTTCCCCTCAGGAAGCAAAGGTTCACCCGGCATGACGGGCTTCAAGGGCCTGACGGGAGAGCCTGGGATCAAGGGTTTCAGCGGGCTGCCGGGCGAGCCCGGGCTGCCGGGGGAGACCGGTGGTAAAGGCAACATGGGCCGCGGGGGACAGAAGGGTGAGTCTGGGGGAAGACCAACTTCTCATGCTGGATCCACACCTGTGGGTCTTGGACACAACGTGGTTCACCTGCTCACCTGCCGGCCTGACCCTGCACCGGCTGTGTCTCCCAGGTGACCGTGGCCTGAGGGGCCGACCAGGGGAAAAGCCTCACATCCCGCGACAGATCATCGCCGACATGAAGGGAGCCAAGGGAGAGGACGGGTTCCCTGGACAGCCGGGTTTCCCTGGACAAAGAGGTGCGTGGGTCCAGTCCAGGGCTTCTAGTACAGGGTTTCCCTGGACAAAGAGGTGCGTGGGTCCAGTCCAGGGCTTCTAGTACAGGGTTTCCCTGGACAAAGAGGTGCGTGGGTCCAGTCCAGGGCTTCTAGTACGGGGTTTCCCTGGACAAAGAGGTGCGTGGGTCCAGTCCAGGGCTTCTAGTACGGGGTTTCCCTGGACCCAGAGGTGCGTGGGTCCAGTCCAGGGCTTCTAGTACAGGGTTTCCCTGGACAAAGAGGTGCGTGGGTCCAGTCCAGGGCTTCTAGTACAGGGTTTCCCTGGACCCAGAGGTAGGTAGGTAGGTCTAGTCCAGGGTTTAGGAAGCTTTTCAGTTAACAGAGCCATCACATTTCTTGCAATGGTTCTTAGAACCATTAGAGCCAAAGAAGAATTTACATTATCATTCAACTTTTTAACCCAAGATATTAATTAATGCAAAGTATACATTTAACATTTTACATACCATTTAAGTATGTGTCATATTCTCTTTGGGCATTCTTCTGACCACATCCCCTCTTCCCCAGGTCCCAAGGGCTATCCTGGTGTCCCAGGTTATGAAGGATCTCATGGACTTCCTGGAGACCCCAGCCATGAGAAAGGTTTCCATGGGAACCCAGGAGCTCAGGGTCTTCCAGGTCCCAAAGGAACTCCGGGGCTGACGGGAATCCGTGGAGTCGGCGGCTTTGATGGGATGAATGGCAACAAGGTGCGGTTGGAGGATTTCTTTTTCCCTGGTACCATTACCTTCCCTGGTGCCATTACCTTCCCTGGTACCATTACCATCCCTGGTACCGTTACCTTCCCTGGTACCATTACCTTCCCTGGTACCATTACCTTCCCTGGTACCATTACCTTCCCTGGTGCCATTACCTTCCCTGGTACCGTTACCTTCCCTGGTACCATTACCTTCCCTGGTGCCATTACCTTCCATGGTACCATTACCTTCCCTGGTACCATTACCATCCCTGGTACCGTTACCTTCCCTGGTACCATTACCTTCCCTGGTGCCATTACCTTCCCTGGTACCGTTACCTTCCCTGGTGCCATTACCTTCCCTGGTGCCATTACCTTCCCTGGTACCGTTACCTTCCCTGGTACCGTTACCTTCCCTGGTACCATTACCTTCCCTGGTGCCATTACCTTCCCTGGTGCCATTACCTTCCCTGGTACCGTTACCTTCCCTGGTGCCATTACCTTCCCTGGTACCATTACCTTCCCTGGTACCGTTACCTTCCCTGGTGCCATTACCTTCCCTGGTGCCATTACCTTCCCTGGTACCGTTACCTTCCCTGGTACCGTTACCTTCCCTGGTGCCATTACCTTCCCTGGTACCATTACCTTCCCTGGTACCGTTACCTTCCCTGGTGCCATTACCTTCCCTGGTACCGTTACCTTCCCTGGTACCGTTACCTTCCCTGGTACCATTACCTTCCCTGGTGCCATTACCATCCCTGGTACCATTACCTTCCCTGGTGCCATTACCTTCCATGGTACCATTACCTTCCCTGGTACCATTACCTTCCCTGGTGCCATTACCTTCCCTGGTACCATTACCTTCCCTGGTACCGTTACTTGCACACCTCTACACTCATGTAACCATCAAGACAGAAAAACTTTTAACAATCTTGAGGATTACACCCTCACTATTATTCAGTCCCTTTTGTCAGCTGCGATGTTGTTAACTTTTAGGGGCAGAAGGGCAGCTTTGGGGCCTACGGCGCCTCAGGGGTCGCTGGCGAGAAGGGCTTCAAAGGTACGCCGCCCACACTCAGCACAAAGAGAGAGCCACTGCACCATGCAGGGACAACACCGGTCTGTGTTGCAAATAGCTATTCATATCTGTTCCCTTTCTTACTCAGGGGACAAAGGCCAACGTCTAGACCTTCCAGGCTCACCAGGACTGAGAGGAGAGCTTGGATTCCCAGGGCCACTGGGTGAGTCTCACCGCTCATTGAGCTAATCCCCTTTCCATCCAAAAGGGAACCTGACAAAATCCACCCTGTGTGAGGATTCTCATCCAACGGCCCCCACATTCAATCATCACAATATTGACAGGAAATTGATTGAAAGTGAAAGTGAAATGACATTCCCTCATCACAGTGAAATTACATTCCCTCATCACAGTGAAATGACATTCCCTCATCACAGTGAAATGACATTCCCTCATCACAGTGAAATGACATTCCCTCATCACAGTGAAATGACATTCCCTCATCACAGTGAAATGACATTCCCTCATCACAGTGAAATGACATTCCCTCATCACAGTGAAATGACATTCCCTCATCACAGTGAAATGACATTCCCTCATCACAGTGAAATGACATTCCCTCATCACAGTGAAATGACATTCCCTCATCACAGTGAAATGACATTCCCTCATCACAGTGAAATGACATTCCCTCATCACAGGCGAGAAAGGACTCTCTGGCCATCCTGGAGACAGGGGCAGCTCTGGTTTCCATGGCATCGAGGGGATGAGTGGGGAGCCTGGTGATATGGGCTTACATGGAGCCTCAGGTAATGAGATGGAACCTCTTCTGCTGAGTTTGACCCACATCGTGGTCACTCACTTCTAAGAAACACACGATTTCAGAGCATAACTTCATCTGAGATCAAAGCTGAAGTGGTCTCCATGGCTCACTTCTGCAAGCAGCAGCATGTCTCCTCAGCCCTTGTTCTCTCCCTACTCCCCAGGATCAGATGGCCAGACGGGTTCTCCTGGTAACCAGGGTCAGCGGGGCAGGCCGGGGACCCCTGGTCTTGATGGGGTGCCGGGCTTGTACGGCCTCACAGGAGAGAAAGGTGATGGATACACAGCACTGACGCACTGTCACCATTATGATAATGCACCATGATATACATGTGTCAGCCCATATTAATATATTACTATCCATTCTAGCTAGCCAAGCTATCCATTCTATAGTGTATAAGACTGTTCTTGTCCTGTGTGGCTGCTGACATACGCAGGTTTCCCCGGCCTAAAGGGGCTGTATGGATTACATGGTCTGAAGGGGCAGAAGGGGGTCACTGGACTCCAAGGTACTCCTCAGTCTTCTCTCTTCATTCACAATGTATTTGTGTACTTATGTGTCGTTTATCGCAAACTTGGAAAGCACAGGAGAACAAAGAATATTTTGGTATTCCTGGTATTCTGGAATAATGAAGTCAGTAACATTCTCTAGAGGATGAGCCATGTTCCTTCTGTGTGTCCCGGTCAATTGCAGCCTTTTGGGAGAACTGGCGCTGCGAAAAGACATTGAGGTTCCTGCTTTAATCAATCAATGTATGTGTTCCTCTCTAACTCAACTACTGTGTGCTATCAGGTGTGGATATATATGGAACTTCAGGGGATCCTGGAGCCAAAGGGCTGAAAGGAGAGATTGGCGACCCCAACAGCGAGCCTGGTGTGCCTGGGGTGGTTGGTCTGAAGGGCTTTCGAGGACCTCCAGGTAGATCACCACTCTGCCGTGTTTTTGTCAAGAAGCAGAGAGAGAAGATCACACTCAAGAGACAATCACCAGTACTCAAGATACAAAGAGAGAACACGCGATTTGAACACACTGATCTGTACTGATCTGAAAGAATCATTGAAGCTATCCTCTTGGGCTTGTACGTCGAATTGCAATGAACGCCTTCATTTTGGAAACATAGGAGCACATGAATGTTGCTTATTATGTTAGTAGTCATGTTTTTTGGTAATTGTTGAGTCATTTGTTGTGAAATTACTTAATTATGGGGAGACACTGTTGACATTGTCCTGTGTAAACTGCAACAGCATTTCTCAGAGATTGTAGAGTCCTACTCTGGACACCTCTCAATATGGCGGTGCATTGGCATAAAACATCCCATCATGCATTCTAATGGAAAAGCCCTCTTTGGTGTGTCCAGGGGATCAAGGCCAACCAGGACCACCAGGGTTCCAAGGTCCTCAGGGAATAGACGGGGTCTCAGAGACACCGGGACCGCCTGGAAGCCCTGGCTCCCCAGGACCTAAAGGACTGCAAGGTAAAGGTTTAATCCGCTTGGTCCGTGAGCGTCCTGTGGGTCTCCAGGAACTCTAACTTCCCTCTTCCTATTTCTTTCCCATCCATCAGGATTTCCTGGACCCAGGGGGCTTCCTGGCCCGGAAGCCCCTCCTGGGGAGAAGGGTGCTGCGGGGCAGGATGGAGGACTGGGTTTTCCTGGTAGAAAAGGATTCAGTGGAGACCATGGGTCACCAGGGTACAGGGGCTACAGTGGTGTACCAGGGAAAAAAGGTAGATGGACAACCTCTGATTTTGAAGACCTTAAGCTGTAGATATGACCTCGATGTCCCTGGGGATAGGTAGTAAAATTACATTTACATTCAATTACATTCAGGGCATTTAGCAGACGGTTTTATCCAAAGCGACGTACAAAGAGTACATTTGTCATAAGAAGGTGAAACATTTCATTGCTGCTAATACAGTAAGAAAGTCACCAGAACAAGTTTCAAGCATTTCAATTGCTAGATTAACCATTGCTAGTATACAACATCTCTGACTAAGTACCAAGTTACAAAGAGCAAACAAAGTGCCAAATTACAAAGAGTGATTAAAGTACCAAGACGTACAACAAATAAGAGCATGAGGGTAGGCATGCAGGGTTCAGGTGAACTCTGAACAAGTGGGTCTTGAGTCTCCTCCGGAAGATGGGGAGTGACTCTGCAGTCCTGACATTAACGAAAGGTTGCTATTCAACTAAAGATCTGAGACATATTCTCAACACATACAACTGTGTCATCTGTATGATCTCAACACGGTACATGGATGCAATGCTTTTGTCTATCAGGGGTGAAAGGTGAGCAAGGGTTGATGGGAATACCTGGGAGAGGTGGTAACAAAGGCGACAGAGGACCATCTGGTCCGAAAGGAAATACTGGACCCAAAGGTGAATTCCATCATTGCATATCACATGACACAAACATTAAGAATGGAAATTCCACACCGCATCAAAGTTGCAGTTCTTCTTCTTGTTGTGTGCATTTCCTGTATTTGACCCCGCGGTGGTTCCTGCAGGGCTGCCCGGGGTACCTGGTAGTCAGGGTCCTCTGCCTCTCCCCATCGCCATCCCGGGAGAGAGAGGGGCTCTGGGACATCAGGGGATCCGTGGACCGGAGGGGAAGACAGGGGAACCAGGACCCAAGGGACCCCCTGGTGACTCAGGTCAGGCCTTTCTTCTACTCTGATCTCCTGTGGAGTCGATGCAGCTGACAGCCACATGCAGACCTTGAGTAACTCCAGTCTCCCTCCGACAGGACTGTACGGCCCCAAAGGACAGAAGGGAATGCCAGGGGTCAGTGGAATGCCGGGAACTCCTGGATTCCGAGGGGAGGATGGAAGTTTTGGTCATTACGGTCTGCAGGGCAATGAAGGTGAGGCTGGGGTTCATAAGGGAGTATGTTGTTTTATATACATGTATTCATACATAATACATAATTCATACATAAATGTATATGTGTGTGTGTATATATATATATATATATATATATATATATATGTATATTTCACCAATCCACTGTGTGGTTAGGTCCCCGGGGTAACCCTGGTGTCCCAGGGTTACCCGGGATGCCTGGCCGTAGTGTCAGTGTGGGCTACCTGCTGGTGAAGCACAGCCAGTCCGAGGAGAGTCCCATGTGCCCGGTCGGCATGTCCAAACTGTGGGACGGATACAGTCTTCTGTACTTCGAGGGACAGGAGAAGGCCCACAACCAGGATCTAGGTACGCGTAGCGGATGACTTTCAGAACAGAAGCTCAAAGAGAACTTGAGAGCCACATTTAGAGGTGTGATGTCTGATGACTGCTTATGTGCTTTTGGAAATCAAATCCACATATTTTTTAAATCAACTAAATATATTAGCATTGGTCATTGAAAGAAATACTGAATGGTGCACATTAAACATGCCAAGAAACACTTGATAGTTCAGTGCAGCAAGACAGAGTCCTTGCATATTCCTCTACACTAATGTCCACTGTGACTGTGTCAGCTTTGCATGGCTGAATCATTGAAGTGGTCGTTCACAGGATTGGCCGGTTCCTGTCTGCCTCGATTCAGCACCATGCCCTTCCTGTACTGCAACCCCGGAGACGTGTGCTACTACGCCAGCAGGAACGACAAATCCTACTGGCTGTCGTCCACCGCCCCCCTCCCCATGATGCCCGTGGAGGAGGGAGACATCAAGCAGTACATCAGCCGCTGCTCGGTGTGTGAGGCCCCCTCCGTGGCCATCGCCATCCACAGCCAGGACACCGGCATCCCCCAGTGCCCGGTGGGCTGGCGCAGCCTCTGGATTGGCTACTCCTTCCTCATGGTGAGTCGCCCCGCTGTGACCGCTGCACGGCAGCCTGATCCCTGGGGGGGCGGGGCTAAAGGACGTCATGAGAACATGTCGACAACTTGATGGTTGACACCAAAACTCCCACCGTCTGTTGACTTCTCAGGCTCCTTTCCCAGTCAGAAAATACAAGTTTACTTTTGTTTCATTTGGAAGCCTAAACACGACACACAAGTCGAGCTTAACAATCAAACCCTGCCTAGGAAGCCCCCCTGAAGCCTGTGTCAGGTGTTCAGTTGTTCTTGTTCCCTCTCTCCAGCACACAGCAGCAGGCGACGAGGGCGGAGGCCAGTCACTGTCGTCGCCCGGGTCCTGCCTGGAGGACTTCCGCACCACGCCCTTCATCGAGTGTAACGGAGCCAAGGGCACCTGCCACTACTTTGCCAACAAGCACAGCTTTTGGCTCACGTCCATCGAGCAGTCCTTCCAGAGTGTGCCCTCGTCAGAGACCCTCAAGGCTGGCCAGCTCCTTTCACGCATCAGCCGCTGCCAGGTGTGCATGAAGAACCTGTGATCCACACTCCAACTTCTTGACTGTCAGAAAAACTAACCGCAGGACAAACGTTGCAGAGACAATAATCTTTCCTTCTCCATATCCATCCCCCGTGAACCAAGAGGGAGCTTGAAATACTGACCTCAGATCAGTGTACAGGAGACACCTTTGATAGCAGCTCACTTCTCTGGCTTACAAACACAAGGGGCTATGGATCATGGGTGCCCAATCATCAAGTCAGCAGCAGTGATTTTTGTCCATTTGTTGGGTTTAATGTTCATAATGGTGCTTTTTAATTTAATACCTCGACCACAATGCAACGTTTAACAAGTCAGCCACAGGAACCAGGCGGGTGAATGCCTCGTTCCTCCTCCTCCTAACAGTCCAGAATGTCCCAGTGAGCCCACTAACCCAGCTTAACTCTGCAGCTCACACTGTTTGACAGTATTATTATTGTTTATCGCTCCGAGGTTATCAGAAAATTAAACTTATTTTCACGTTTTACACATTTATCCACTGTCTCTGAACTGTGTTTATTCCAGGTCTAAGTTCATACGTATATATATATATATATATATATATATATACACAGTATATATATACAGTACAGTCTATATATATAACTTTGTTAGACACAATGCACTGATTCTTCGTCCAATATTTATATCGACTGTTCAAGCTTGATTCCTGTTCTTCTCCTTGGTGGTTATTTGGTCACTTGATGTTTTAGCAGTTCAAACTCCAAGAGGCAGCTTCCTTCTCGCCCGCACAGCAAACAGACCGGACTAAAGTTCAAATTCACACACGCTGCCTGATAAGTGGATCAGCTGACCTGGAGCTCACAGAGAACTCCTTCCTAAACCCATTTCATCTTTTGTTTTACTACTTTAGGAAACAGATTTGTATTAGTACATTTGAGTCTTACGTGTCAATCATGTTCTGTGACAGATACATTGCATT
The DNA here is from genome assembly GCA_036785325.1 of Urophycis tenuis. Taxonomy (NCBI): domain Eukaryota; kingdom Metazoa; phylum Chordata; class Actinopteri; order Gadiformes; family Phycidae; genus Urophycis; species Urophycis tenuis. The sequence goes on along the minus strand of JAXIVH010000010.1, from coordinate 586,380 downwards.
GTAAAAGAAAGATTAAAAAATGTTTTCTAATACATTTGTTTCCTGAACTGAATCAACATTTTAGTGGTATTCACACTATATACACACAATAATGATCCATTGTTTTAAAATAGAAATCTTTATTATCATAGCATCTTAAAAAACAGGGATATGTATAATTATCAAGTAGTGCAGATTGTGAGCCTCTGAAATGTAGGAACCATAATGGAACAAGTTCTAAGTTAATAACTTCAGCATGTTATGGCAAGACCCTAAAAACAGGACTACACACTACATGCCACCCACCCAAAAACTAATCAACTGAAAAGTACTAATTAGTGCCATTAATAAAAAGTGATATTTTCGCATTGAAGGAACAAGAATATTTTGTAATACATGTGGTTGCAAATATTGTGAAATCCTCTCAATGTACCCATGAACACTCCTCTGGTCCCCAGACGCCTCCTTTCACATCCTTTAAGAGTTTAAAAAAACATTAAGTTGTCTGTCAGCGGTGTGTGTGTGTGTGTGTGTGTGTGTGTGTGTGTGTGTGTGTGTGTGTGTGTGTCTCTGTGTGTGTGTGTGTGTGTGTGCTGTTAGACTGTGTTAACAGAACCTCCGGTACCGTGTCCCAGGGACTAGCAGCACCCTCTCCGCTTGCCAGGGTTCTCCCTGCAGGCGTCCAGGTCCACGGTGGGCGAGCTCTGGTTCTCGCTCCTCTTCCTCAGGATGGAGGGCAGCACCAGGTCGAAGAGCGTCTGGAACAGCAGGTCCACGTTGTAGCCCGTCTTGGCGCTGGTCTCGAAGCACATCCTCTCGGCGGGCAGGCTGCTCTTCTCGTCCAGACCCTTGTAGCGCAGGATCCGGCCGTACAGGGCCTGGGCCTCCTCCTGCCCCACTCGCTCAGGCAGGGCGGCGGGGGGGCCGGGGGGGGCCGGGGCAGCGGGGGGGCCGGGGGCGGCCGGGGGCTCCCCGCCCTCTGCCCCCTCCAGGGCGGGGCTGTCAGGGGGCGGCGCCGGCTGGGCCCGGGGGTCCGTCAGGTCGGCCTTGTTGCCCACGATGGCGTAGATGCAGTCGTGGTTGGCGGTGTCGGTCAGGGACAGGAAACGCTCCTCCAGCTCCACCAGACTCTGCCAGCTGGTGAGGTCGTAGGTCAGGATGACAGCCGCCGCCCCGCGGCAGTACATGGAGCCCAGGCCGTGGAACTGCTCGCGGCCTGGGGGGTCAGCACCGGGCACACGTGTTGGTCAGCATGTCAACACAACGCTGGGCAACAAGACAACAGCAGAGATCAATATCCATAAAGAACATCTGATTTCAAAAGAATAATGTGTGGATGTGACTTCACCCTGACCAACACCCTGACCTCCAGCTCAGCCAGTTCATGAAGCAACTCAATATTCTGAAACCAAGCCATCAGAACAGGGAAATGGAATTTCAGCATGGAGCTCGAGGCTACCTTAGCATGGTGGTGGGTTTACAGCATGAAGGTTTGAGTTTGTGTTGTCTTTTCCAACTGGCCGTTGGAAAACAAAGAGAAGCTTTGTTGCTCAAAGATGGAGGTTCCTAATGGATGCAGGCCGCGTGGGAAACATCAGGCTGACGTTCTGTCGGTGACACGACAGCCAGGGTTCTCCGTTCCCCGTGTTTATTAAATCCCCTGCAAGCGAAAAATAACTGGATAGCATTTCCCTGGTGTGGAGATTGATTTCCCAGCTATAGTCTCAGTGCAGACAGGTTGTCTACACAACGGTCGCCCACTCCTGAAAAAGAGGAAGCCTCTATTTTGGAGATCTGAAAAAGTGCTGACATTTGGTGGTTGTGAAACATGGGAGATTGGAAGTGGAACACAAACAAGGAGGTACATCGTTACTAATTAGTATTAATGTGCAGCATTAAGATATGGCACAGTAGCAAAAAGAAAAGTGGCCCTCCTTCCCCAGAGTCCTGATCCTCTGGAGAGCAGCCCGCTGGGGGACATGTGAGTGTGGGAAAGGTTACAGCGTGTGGAGTCATGGTTTCTGGCCTCTATCTGCAGTCATGTGGCTGATAAGAGGAACAGCCCGTTGAACGGCCTGAAGGCTTCACATTAAGCCATCAAAAGGAAAACAAAACACCAGCGAGAGCCACAGGCACAAACTACCAGGACACATGTTGAATTTGTTTAACAAAAATATGTCAAAGTAAAAACTAACACGATCTCCAACGCTTGATCTTATGTGGAACAAGAACCCCGAGCCCAGAGATCTGAGGTGGCTTCAGTAACCGGGTCAGACATGAACGGGCTTCAGGGTGCCGGCCAGCGGGGCGGAGGGGTGATGACACAGCATGACCCATGTGTTACGGGTGACATGGGGCCAACTACTAACTCTACTACTATCACTACTAACTCTACTACTAACTACTACTATCATTACTAACTCTACTACTAACTCTACTACTATCACTACTAACTCTACTACTAACTCTACTACTATCACTACTAACTCTACTACTAACTACTACTATCACTACTAACTCTACTACTATCACTACTAACTCTACTATCACTACTAACTCTACTACTATCACTACCAACTCTACTACTATCACTACCAACTCTACTACTATCAATACCAACTCTACTACTATCACTACCAACTCTACTACTATCACTACTATCACTACTAACTCTACTATCACTACTAACTCTACTACTATCACTACTAACTCTACTATCACTACTAACTCTACTACTATCACTACCAACTCTACTACTATCACTACCAACTCCACTACTATCACTACTAACTCTACTACTATCACTACCAACTCTACTACTATCACTACTAGCTCTACTACTAACTCTACTACTATCACTACTAACTCTACTACTAACTCTACTACTATCACTACCAACTCTACTACTATCACTACCAACTCTACTACTATCACTACCAACTCTACTACTATCACTACCAACTCTACTATCACTACTATCTTGTGAAAGAGGAGTTCCCTGGACTTATATTAACCACCACATGTGTAGAACCTTCGCAATAACATTTTACGGTTAACCCCAAGTTTGATCTCGTGAACTAACCCCTTGGTGGGACCAGAACTTTCCATCCTTCATCAAAAGATCCGTTCGGATGACTTTACTCTTGTGTGGTTATTCACACATTTCATATTCAAAGCACATATTTAATAAGTTCCTTACTGTATGCCAGTATTTTGTGTCAATTGATTCTGTATGTATTCTCATAAAGAAAAACATTAAGTATGCTGATGAATTATAGAAAGGTACAATTTAGGAATTTGGTCTCTTTGACTGAACCCTGACTTGGTGTTGTGACCCCAGTCCAACTGGGACCCCCGCTAGGCTACAGCTGAACAAGAGGTTCCATTAAGTCCTCCCTGTGAGTGGGCCACCAGGTGAACGGATCATAAAGCTGAACAAGAGGTCACAGTACCTGCTGTGTCCCAGATGGAGATGTGGTAGGGACCCCACTGCTTGAGGTAGAATGCCCCTCCGACGGTGCTGATGGTGTCTCTGAACTTCCTCTCGGTGTACCTGTGGAGCAGGGAGGTCTTCCCCACGTTCATGTCCCCCAGGATCACCACCTTCACGTCGGGCTTCTTCATCTTGGAGACCTCAGGCATGGTGACTCAAGAACCAGAACCCGAACCCAAACCCAGGACTCAACTCACTCTAACTCGCGTTAAACACGAAGCGGAACAGAGACGGCATCGTGTCGAGTCGACGTGCAGTTCGCTGGTATAACTGGTGTCAGACCAGTTGCCAGTAAACCAGTTCAACTAAACGGGAAGTCGACGCAACTACGAGGCTACCGCAGGAGCAACTAAAGGTCGTGTGCTTTAGTTCTGGTTTCACCGAGAGGCGGACTTCAAGTGAAGTCTGTGGCTGACTGTCCCGGACCGCCTCGTCCAGGTCTGTAGAAGGTCTGTCTCAGGTCTGTACTAGGTCCCCTCACCTGGACTTTCTTTTACCTTCAGTTCACGTCCACAGGAAGCAGCCTGGCAGCGTCACCTGGCGAGCAGCTCGATGCAGAGGAACACGTTCAGGAGAGGCATCAGGTGGTCTTTAGGGTCCACCACACTAGGTGGTCCTTAGGGTCACCACACTAGGTGGTCTTTAGGGTCAGAGGGAAGGTCCAGACAACTCAACAGCACACGTCTGAACTAACAGGGACCAGGATCATACACACTGGCTTCCGTGGTTTCCTGCTTAATGAAGCGGATTGATTAATTCAGAAGACAAATCTTACAAACTGTTGGCTGATTAAAATAGTTTTGTGTGCTGGTGATATTACAACATAAACACATCAGGACACTGCTCTGCCTTTAAGAGGAGCAGCCAATTGCATTCCAGCATTAAAAGTAATATTAACGCTTCCTACACAGACTGGGAGATGATCCTGGATTGTTGCGTTATCGCTGGTCAACCGCAACGCCATTTCCGGTTACTTAATTCCTACGAGCTATGTACGCCGGTTGACAGTGCCCAGAGATAGAAGATAAGAGAATGACACGAATAACAACAAGGACGACATGGATGGACCATTTTTTGTCTGATAAATAAATATAAGATCTGTATTTGGGGTAAAATACACATGAGAACGCAATATCCGAAATGTGTAACGGAAACGGATATCCCTCTTTTGAAAGTCCCGCCTCTCTCTCTCGCCGAAACACAAATTTGGACCATCCGGTTCCGGGCGTTCCGTTGTGAGGAGGACTAACCGGGTTAGCCTGTTAGCCTGTGCAGGTCTGAAATTGCTCATGACTAGGAATATTATCGCACTTTTTCCAGCGTTTACACGCAATACGAGTTTAGGTAAGAAGAACCAAAGCTGGATAACCGTGCATATGTCTTTGATGTATACGATGTGTTCAGAATAACTTTATTAATCCAAGTGGAGTGTCAATGGCAAGATGCCACAAGAGACTCAGATGGTCGTCTTTTGCGTTCTCACGGTGGCGCTTTCGATCGTTGTTACATTAGGATGTTTGAACGGAAAAGGTAAAGTGAACCCAGAGTCCCACCTAGACATGTCACACATTCTGCATTAACATTATTATATGAACATTATGAACCAACACTCAGCACACAGCATGAGCCGGCGGACTGTAGGACCCCACTGACACCCAGGCTGTGACGTCACACACGGCGGACACGGCTCTGTTATCCACTGACAGCATGACAACTGATCTAAAGTCAGTTTTCCCATTAGCAATAAACCGGGAAGTCACCGGGAAGGCAGGTCTGAAGCCAGTGTCGTCACAGATGGATTCAGCCAGGCATTTTGCTCATGACGTAGACGACATTTGGGTTTAGCGTTCGAAGAGTTGTCCAGGACGAGATATTGTAATTACTCAGAAGTTGAAAGCTGAACACACAACCCCCCTGCAAAAAAAAGAATAACTACTGTATGTTTGCGGAATAACCCGATTGCGATGCTTTGCAGCTCGGAGTAAACGCAATAACGTTCATTCGCCCAAATAGCCGCGACTTCGGACTGGAAACCAAGCGATCAGCGATGCAGAACAACACAACCCGGGGGTTCCTGTGGTCGGACGTGGAGACCAGGACTCTCCTGAACATTTGGGGGGAGCAGGACATTCAGATCGCTCTGGACGGACACTTCCGCAACAGCTTTGTCTACCGGGATGTTGCTCGAAGGCTGGCTGCCACGGGATTCGAACGGACACCCGAGCAATGCAGAGTACGGATCAAGAGTCTGAAGAGGCAATTTCTTTTGGCGAAGGAAGGAAATATACGAAACAATGGGCAATACCACAAAATATGCAAGTTTTACGAGGCCATGGAGAACATCCTCAGCAACCGGCCCGCTCTCGACCCTCAGGAGCTGATCGACAGCGGGACCGGGGGAGACGAGACCGCGGACTGTCTGGAGGAGGAGGGAGAGGATGCTCCCTACTCTGACAGCATGTTCCATAAACCTGCTGAGACCGAGGTCAAGCTGGAGTACCCAGCTGTTCCTATCCCTATTCCCATAAAGGTGACCGTCGGAAATAATGGTAAGTACAAGGCATGCACACGCACATGCATTCCCTGCTATTAACAATACTACATCGATAAAGTGATCCTCTCATTCCCTCTCCAGGCACCACGGTAAGGCCTAACACCAGCAGCCAGCCCACCAGTACCTTGACCTCAGGCAGGGCTAAACGCACCAAGAAACGCCGTGCCACCTTCCCCATGGAGAAGCTGATGGAGCAGTTCCTGGAGCAGAGTGCTCAGGCCGAAGAGGGCTTCTACCGGCTGGAGGAGCAGCGCCTGCAGGCTGAAGACCGCCGCCGAGAGGACGAGCATGCCAGGGAGCTCCAGACGCTACAGATGCTCGGCCAGATGTTTTCCACAATCTCCTCAGCCAGTACCTCGTCCAGGGCCGAGCCCCCCGCCCACACGCGCGTGTACCCCGGTGCCTCTGCCTCGCCGCCCGCCACACGCGGCCTGTCGGCTCGCCTCAGACGTACCCCCCCACACCCGCAGGCTGAGGGTCCCAGCAGTCAGCTGCTGCAGTCAGATCCCCAGGCGTTAGGTACTGCAGCCAGCTGGACGCACCGCAGACACACTGTGGAGATCAGGGAGGAACGTTAGCACACACCATGCCATGGCTTAGCGCTCATCCAACCTGTCGATGCCACAGTGTTTCTGTTGGAGAGTCTACGAGCAGACGCTCCGATACCTTGGTGGGGGCTGCGTTGTGGGGCCCTCGAATGCTCTGCAGTAGAACAACATGTTCCTGATGTAACTTCCAGCCTTGTTCTCCCCTGCAGTGTTTGAGCGCTACCTGAACCTCGGCCCGCTGTCTCACGCAGGCATGGATGAAGAGACTCTGTCCCTGATGAAGACCATCGTCCCACCACTCACACACAAGAAGCACAAGGGGCAAGATGGCCGCATCGGGATCCTGGGGGGCTGCAGAGAGTAGGTTGATACCGGTTCTGCTGTAACCCGGTTGACCCGCGGGCCGGTTCTGCTGTAACCCACGTGATCACACAGCGTTTCACTAACATGGCGGTTTGGTTTCCCCTCTGGCTGTGTGTGAAGGTACACAGGAGCCCCCTACTTTGCTGCAATCGCTGCGTTGAAAGTGGTAATTAATACTCTAATGATGACACGCGGCTGGTTTCTGATGTATGGATCACCAGTACTTTAAGTCTGGGAGCTTTTACACTGACTGTTCCTCTGGCTCTCTCTCCAGGGGGCAGACCTGTCTCATGTGTTCTGTACCAGGGATGCTGCAACCGTTATCAAGTCCTACAGCCCTGAGCTCATCGTCCACCCAGTGCTGTAAGTATCAAGCTCTAGCAGCAGGAGGTCCAGGTCCACAGGTCCAGCCTCTGGTCTTCATGGATGGATGGAGGAGCCCAGATGGAGCTGTGGTTGAATAGACGCTAGCTGGATCTCTTGGTAGGGTGCATCAATATGGACTTAAACCAGCTGTGAGGTCGTGTTTAAGCAAGAGGACAGCTGTAGTTTGTGCTCTCCGAGAACTCGAGTCTGGGCTTGCTTCCTATTTGCGTGTATCGGCGCGTGTTGCAAATTCTGAATCATCAGGCGGCCGATGGCGGCAGCAGGGGATGGGCGGTCCTGTGGCCCCGGGGGCTTGAGGAGCATTGTGGGTAGAGGGCTCAGAAGGCAGCTCACCTGAATGACATTGTGGGTAGAGGGCTCAGAAGGCAGCTCACCTGAATGACATTGTGGGTAGAGGGCTCAGAAGGCAGCTCACCTGAATGACATTGTGGGTAGAGGGCTCAGAAGGCAGCTCACCTGAATGACATTGTGGGTAGAGGGCTCAGAAGGCAGCTCACCTGAATGACATTGTGGGTAGAGGGCTCAGAAGGCAGCTCACCCGGCCCCCGGGGGCCGTAGGAGGCGGTCATGTTTCATACATCTGGAGCTGGCTGTGTTGAATGAACAGTGAAAGGCCAGACGCTGTCTAACCCACACGTCTATCATTATCACCTGAACCGTAGTATTGTCATTATGATGCTTCATGGAAGGCTGTTGTTCAGACTGGTAAACCACCGCCTCCAGTCCACGCCAGGGACACACACAAACCTGGATGTGTGCACATATCAAGTGGGGATCCTGGTGTCGACCATGTGACCACATCTCTACATTTAGAAACAGAATGGAGACCGCACACTTCAGGGCCATGATTGTCTCCTGAGCCCCAGGATGTAAACACACAGTGTGTTGGCTGACATGTTGTGTGCACACAGAGACAGCCCCAACGCAGTGGAAGAGATGGACAAGTGGCTGCCCAGGCTGCACAGTCTGGTGGTGGGACCGGGGCTCGGGAGAGACGAGGCTGTGCTGAAGACAGCCAGGGTAGGTAACATGTCACATGGTGTGTCACATGGTGTGTCACATGGTGTGTCACATGTTATAGCAGTAATGGCAGAGTGTAAAATAATACAGTTGATGACGGAGGATCACTTCAATCACTTTTTGGATATTGTCTCATCTTTTATGATCTGTCCTCTTTTTCCTTTTAAGGAGGTGATTGAAAAGTCCAAAGCGAGAGACATTCCGATCATCATCGATGCCGTGAGTTGTTGCCTGGTTTAAGAATAGCACACAGATCAGATACATCCAGACTAATTATAGTAGCCGGTGTGTCTTCATTTCTGTCTGTGTACACGCTTGTTGTTTGTTTACAACAGGATGGATTATGGCTTGTTGCCCAGCAACCATCTGTCATCCAGGGATACCAGAAGGCCATCCTCACACCCAACTTCATGGAATTCACACGCCTATATGAGGCGCTGGTGAGTGTGGGCCGGTGTGACTGGTAGCCGCAGTGTGAGCCTGTCTGACGCGTCTCCTCACCTGCAGCACCACGAGCCCCTGGACAGCAGTGACCCCCCACGCAGCCTCCTGCAGCTCAGCGCCGCCATGGGGAACCTGACGCTGGTCCTGAAGGGGGAGCAGGACCTGATCACAGACGGCAGGAAAGGTGAGCATCATGCCAGGTCAGGTCACCTCAGACTCAGAGTGTAAGCGCTTGATGGTTGGATTGTGTCGGCCGTCAGGTTCAGGAACACCTGAAAACCTGTTGTTTTTTTAATCACATTTGAATCTTCAATGGGCCTGTTTGAACAGAATACATAAAAAACATCTAGATTCTGCAAGCATTTTCTAATATGGATGGTAGTGTTTTGATGAGAATACTCCTCTAGCACAAAGGGCACAGCGTGCTGACAGCTGTCTCAGTCAGTCGAGACGGCTGTCTCAATTCTAAACAGGTAGAATTGTGTTTTGAACCTTGTTTCTAATTGTCTGTTCTCTAACGGTTGTCATGGCCACTGTGCTCTTGTGTGCAGTGCTCTCCTGCAACATGCGGGGCAGTGGAAGGCGATGTGGGGGTCAGGGGGACCTGCTCTCTGGGGCTCTGGGTGTGCTGGCCCACTGGGCCTTTACCTCCACAGCACATTCCAAAAGGTACAGAACCAGAACCCACTGTAGGCCCGGCTCTACAAAGCTGCAGGTGCTGTAGGTACGCTCTAAGAGCTGTGATGAGTCAGTGGACGCTCTGGGAGAACATCTGCCGGGGGTAGCCTGTGCCCAGCTCTATATGAGCCGATTCCTGGCTCCTTTCTGACCAATCGGGGCCCGTCTTCTCCAACCTCATTGGTGGAGCAGTATCAGGAGGGCGGGAGCAGACTGTGGGATTCTTTTTGGGTCCTTAACTTCTCTTCACAACTCTGGAGTCTTACCAACAGCACATTGAACACAACATTGTACAATGATAACATGTCTTCCCTTAATGTGTGTGTAATCCCCCTGCGTCTCCCCCCAGTGTAAGCCCCCCCATGCTGGCCGGGATGGGGGCTTGCTGTCTCACCAAACAGTGCAACCGCCAGGCCTTCCAGGAGCACGGCCGCTCAACCACTACCTCAGACATGATCCAGGAGATCGGCTCTGCTTTTAAAAAGCTTTTCGAGAGCTAAATACTCTGCTTTGTTCCTCACAACAAATGTTTTAATAAACATTCACTTTAGCTTTCATTCAAACACTGTCTAAATAAAAAATCCCTGATTTTTAACATGGATATAAATTGTATGTGCCTATAGCTAGATGAGTGAAAAGGTGTCCAGAGACATCCACTTAGATGCATTAGGGTTGCATTATACTGTATTTGGGCTGAGTGAGTTTCAGCAGTGTGACACTATATTCTTTGTTTAAAGCCAGCCGTTTGCCATGTGAAACACCAAATGAAATGTAAAAAAAAATGTGATTGCTAAATTAGAAACTCATTCAAACATTTCCAATAAATGACGTGTCCATTTGTTCATGCAGCTGTTGACTTCAGCCCCCCATACACTACAGACGCTGTAATGCCCCTTTCCGCCACACGGCGGTGTTCTGGACACTTCAACCTTCGTATTCCGAGCACCACTCTTGGCGCATGCGCACAGGGGGCCCCGTTAGCAGTAGCAACAGTGCTAGCCACGCTAGCAGCGTTAGCCATGCTACGAGGTTTTCAGTAGTTCTCAGCCTTACGGAGGTCAAAGGAGCGCAGGTGACCGCTTCAACACGTCCACGCTGGGTGACGGCTCGACGCTACGCGGTAGCCGCAACACGGAACAACGGAACACGCAGCAGGTAAACTTTGAGAGTGTCACCCTAACCCGAACCCTAACCCCAACATGAGGGGCTGTACACGAAGCCCCGGATCTCCAGGGGGTCCCCCGTGTCTACCAGAAGGACGTGTGATGGTGCGATGCCTCTCTGGTGCTGGCGGCCCGGCCGTGGTGGCTCGAACCCAGCGGCACCGCTGGTCCATTACGGCTGACGACGTGTCTCTCCATGGACCTTCAGGCTGTGCAGACGTCGTGTGAGAGTTTACCTCCACACTCACTCAGCCGGTGGAGATGCACTCACTCTTGTGTGTAGAAGTGCTGAGTGGATTGCACACTATTCACTGCAGTGGGGTTGGTATCAAAGTTGAAGAGGTCAGCCGCGGGTTCAGGAGACAGATGTTGACGTGGTCGACGTCTACGGTGAACAACGTGGTGGAGTAGAAGAAACATGGAGTTGAGGTCTCCCCGTCCAGTGTCAGGGTTATCTTAACCTTAACCCAGGGTCGGGGTTACCTTAACCCTAACGTTAACCCAGGGTCGGGGTTACCTTAACGTTAACTCAGGGTCGGGGTTACCTTAACGTTAACCCAGGGTCGGGGTTACCTTAACGTTAACTCAGGGTCGGGGTTACCTTAACGTTAACTCAGGGTCGGGGTTACCTTAACCCTAACGTTAACTCAGGGTCGGGGTTACCTTAACGTTAACTCAGGGTCGGGGTTACCTTAACCCTAACGTTAACCCAGGGTCGGGGTTACCTTAACCTTAACCCAGGGTCGGGGTTACCTTGACCCTAACTCAGGGTTGGGGTTACCTTAACCCTAACGTTAACCCAGGGTCGGGGTTACCTTGACCCTAACTCAGGGTCGGGGTTACCTTAACCCTAACGTTAACTCAGGGTCGGGGTTACCTTAACCTTAACCCAGGGTCGGGGTTACCTTAACGTTAACTCAGGGTCGGGGTTACCTTAACCTTAACCCAGGGTCGGGGTTACCTTGACCCTAACTCAGGGTCGGGTTTACCTTAACCCTAACCCTAACCCAGGATCGGGGTTAACTCGTGGAGCTGTGATCTCACGTCCTTTCACGTCCAACAGCGTTCACTTCATTCAGGTGATGAAGTCAGTCGTGGGAGTGAAGCCCTGCGCAACACGATGCTGTGGTTCTCTCGACTTGGTTCTATTATACACTGTGTTTCCATCACATCCTCGTCCTTTATGGGTGCATATGGGCATTTATTTAATCGTCCTCGTCCACGTGCTACTTAATGGAAGCTTATAGATAAGCCTTAAAGCCTACGACTATTGATTAAATGGCCATTCGCAAATTGAATGCCTCCGTTGTAAACATGTCACACGGAGGTCGTGGTTTGTGTCGGCACACAGGTGGGTCAGGCTCCAGTCGACCACTCCTGCGATGTTAAACCCCACCAACGGAGACCCCGTCCATGTCGTGGCCAATTATGTGGAGGAGTATTTGGATCTGGTGGAATCCCTGCCGTTCGACCTCCAGAGGAGCGTGTCGCTCATGAAGGAAATTGATGCAAAATACCAGGGTGAGTTAAGTATGCTTCAACACCACTTCATAGGTAGTGGTGTTAAAATAAGTGGACCAATGATCATGACCTTCCTGTCTCAGGTGCACCATCAGAGCGATCTCATTTTCCCCGAGTAGTTAAATGCCAGATAAACTGATGTACAGACCACTATGTTGAGACCACGTCTTCCATGTCCCTGTATTGTTAATGACATGATGTTAACCCGTGCGTGTTCCACATGGTGGTCAGATGTTCTGAAGGAGCTGGACGAGGCCTATGAGCGCTACCGGAGGGAGACGGACCCCCAGCTGCGCCGCAGACTGCAGCTGTCCATCCAGAGGGTTCTGATCCGCAGCCAGGAGCTCGGGGATGACAAGATCCAGATCGCTGCTCAGATGGTGTGTAATCAACCAGCCCCACTGTCTAACCCTGACCAACCCTCAGATGGTGTGTAATCAACCAGCCCCACTGTCTAAAGGCCTAGTTATGCTTCGTTTATACTTCCGCGTCGACGCGACGCCTTGGGACGGCGGAACCTTTGCGGACCTTTTGCGGACCCTTTGCGTCCTCGACGTGCACCTCCCCAAATCCTAGACGCGCGTCGAGGCGACGCCGTCCCAACGCGTTGGCTTTGGCTGTGATTGGTCCTTCCTTCCTTGGCTGGAGATCGCTTTTCCGGTTTCCACTCGTAAACACCATGGTAAACACCGCCACGGTGTAAACACAGCCTTGATAAATGCTTCGACTGATTGGCGACAACATATATATATATATATATATATATATATGTCCGTATGTAAAAAAGTTTACAGAAATGAAGGCAAAAGTTTTATATACTGTATATATATATATATACTGTATATGCCTTCATTTAATTTCTGTAAACTTTATGTAATGTATGTAATGTATGTAATGACCAGAATGGTCTGGTCCCTCTACCGGTGTGGCAATGAATTGCATTTCGAGACGTAAACCCCACGCAATCCCTCCGTTGAAGTATCACGGGCTCATGACGGCGTCCGAGCAACGGCGTGGCCATTGCGTGATCACGACGCGATCCCTACGCAGAAGTATAAACCAGGCTTAACCCTGACCAACCCTCTGATGGTGTGTAATCAACCAGCCCTTCACTAGTCCATCTCCAGTTTAACTGTAAACCCCTGGTGTGTCCTTGTGTTCAGATGGAGTCAGTGTGTCCTTGTGTTCAGGTGGAGTCAGTGTGTCCTTGATTCAGGTGGAGTCAGTGTCCTTGTGTTCAGGTGGAGTCAGTGTGTCCTTGTGTTCAGGTGGAGTCAGTGTGTCCTTGTGTTCAGGTGGAGTCAGTGTGTCCTTGTGTTCAGGTGGAGTCAGTGTGTCCTTGTTGTTCAGGTGGAGTTAGTGTGTCCTTGTGTTCAGGTGGAGTCAGTGTGTCCTTGTGTTCAGGTGGAGTCAGTGTGTCCTTGTTGTTCAGGTGGAGTCAGTGTGTCCTTGTGTTCAGGTGGAGTCAGTGTGTCCTTGTGTTCAGGTGGAGTCAGTGTGTCCTTGTGTTCAGGTGGAGTCAGTGTGTCCTTGTGTTCAGGTGGAGTCAGTGTGTCCAGGTGGAGTCAGTGTGTCCTTGTGTTCAGGTGCAGTCAGTGTGTCCTTGTGTTCAGGTGGAGTCAGTGTGTCCTTGTGTTCAGGTGGAGTCAGTGTGTCCTTGTGTTCAGGTGGAGTCAGTGTGTCCTTGTGTTCAGGTGGAGTCAGTGTGTCCTTGTGTTCAGGTGCAGTCAGTGTGTCCTTGTGTTCAGGTGGAGTCAGTGTGTCCAGGTGGAGTCAGTGTGTCCTTGTTGTTCAGGTGGAGTCAGTGTGTCCTTGTTGTTCAGGTGGAGTTAGTGTGTCCTTGTGTTCAGGTGGAGTCAGTGTGTCCTTGTGTTCAGGTGGAGTCAGTGTGTCCTTGTGTTCAGGTGGAGTCAGTGTGTCCTTGTGTTCAGGTGGAGTCAGTGTGTCCTTGTGTTCAGGTGGAGTCAGTGTGTCCTTGTGTTCAGGTGGAGTCAGTGTGTCCTTGTGTTCAGGTGGAGTCAGTGTGTCCTTGTTGTTCAGGTGGAGTTGGTGGAGAACCGAACGCGACAGATCGATTGGCACTCGGAGCTCCTCCATTCCTCTCAGGAGAGCCAGGACAGCCAGGCCGCGGTGCCGGTCTCGGTGACCGCCGCCGCCGCCTCCGTCATGGCGGCGGCGGCGGCGGTGACGCCGGGGAAGGCGGGGCACCACGACAAGCGGCGGGAGGAGGCAGCGCCCGGCTCGGGGGCCGTGGACAAGTCGGGGGGCAAGCGGTCGAGGCGGCAGAAGAACGGGGAGAACCGCGACAGCTACGGCGGCGCCGAGCACAGCGAGGAGGCGGGCCCGGGGGCGTCCAGGGAGAAGAGGGCCAAGACGTCCTCCAAGAAGAAGAAGCGGTCCAAGGGGAAGTCCGAGCGAGAGGTCTCTCCCCCGGACCTCCCCATCGACCCGGACGAGCCCACCTACTGCCTGTGTGAGCAGGTGTCCTACGGAGAGATGATCGGCTGCGACAACGATGAGTGTCCCATCGAGTGGTTCCACTTCTCCTGCGTGGGTCTCCATCACAAGCCCAAGGGCAAGTGGTTCTGCCCCAAGTGCAGGGGGGAGAACGAGAAGACCATGGACAAGGCTCTGGAGAGGGCTAAGAAGGAGCGGTCCTACAACAGGTAGCGGGCTGCCGTATGAATGCTGTTAATGTACAATAAATCTTTGTGTCCGTTTGTATTTTTGTATCAACTCGGTATGGACGCTGTTGGAAGAACGAGGACTCTTGTAAGAACCTATTTTTATGAATGCTACATAGCTATGAAAAAGATAGTGCTACTTTCTGGTGGTTTGTATTTGTGAAGTAGGCATTATGTAATGCAGCCTGCGTGTTCTGATCCTCCGTTTACATCATATACCGTGGTTCCTCTCAGTTGTATCATGCATGCAACATCCTTGTTCTTAAATAAAAATATTTCAACTCTAGTGGGCCCTCCTGTGTGTTGAATGGTAAGCTCATTGTTGGTGGTCTACTCATGAAGAGCATCACAGCAGACCATGTGGCCCAGCAGGTTCTCAACAGCTTCACCATTCACTAGTTTGGCTTTGAGACCAAATTGGATGCTGATCCGCCATCAAAATGGAGTCTGTGAAAAACAGAACAACTTGAGAGTGAATTTGCCTTTTTATTTACAAGTGCTGAAAAAACTGAAATGAGGGAGAAGATGACCTGGTATACATGGAGTCAGACGTGGTCATATCTACACAGTACTGACAGACCTGGACCCTCCACCATGCAGGTAACAAAGCTCACAACACAGCAAACACACCACTCCAACATGTGGCTCATTGATTGTGTCCCAATATTCTCTGTTCTTTCCTGGTGAACCAACAGGCCCAGAGAAGCTGCTTGGGGATAAAATAACGACAGACAAAAAACTACAAAAGTTACCATATTGTCCACACATCCTTCAGAACCTTTTACATGATGAGTTAGAAGAGACTTATTACAGCAAAATAGCACACAGGCATTTTTGGCAGGGGGCCCAAAACAGTCCTTAGTGACAGAAGATTTCCAAAGGCAAACCGTGGGACAAGACTCCTCCGACACGTACTGGAGGGCCAGATAAAAACAAAAAGGGTCCGTGTTGGAGACAGAAGGGGGTAGAAACGGGAGGTGATGGTAAAGTGCATAAAAGCTTCAAATCAAAAAAGGTGTCAGGGGGTCCACTAAAACTTGCAGCACACACACAGCTCCGGCCCCTGGGGCAGCCCACCCAGCGGTCAGCTGTCCCTCCAGCTCTGTTCCACGATGGCAGACACACGCTTCTCGTACTCCCGCTTGTTCTCCTGGTACAGCTGGGCAGCCTGGCTGTTGGCCGGGCTGTTGGGGTTGGGCTCGTCCAGCAGCGACTGAAGGGACGAGAACACAGGCTGGGGGTCACTGGGGGGTCACTGCTAGGCCGCCAAGCAACGCCACTCGTCCTCATCATACATGACTCATCACACATGACTTATCATACATGACTCATCACACATGACTTATCATACATGACTTATCACACATAACTCATCACACATGACATCATACATGACTTATCACACATGAGTCATCACACATGACTCATCACACATGACTCATCACACATGACTCATCACACATGACTTATCACACATGACTTATCACACATGACTTATCACACATGACTTATCATACATGACTTATCACACATGACTTATCACACATGACTTATCATACATGACTTATCACACATGACTCATCACACATGACTTATCATACATGACTTATCACACATAACTCATCACACATGACATCATACATGACTTATCACACATGAGTCATCACACATGACTCATCACACATGACTCATCACACATGACTCATCACACATGACTCATCACACATGACTTATCACACATGACTTATCACACATGACTTATCACACATGACTTATCATACATGACTCATTCGACCGCCTCGTACCTGAATAGAAGTTAGGATAGACGATACATCATAAGTAGGACTCCAGCGATTCTGTAGGATGTCCAAGCATATACTGCCATCTGCATACACTGGAACATAACATTGGCTCAGGTTAAACATTCATGACCAGGACATTCAATATGAGGCCCAGGAGGGGCTGCCCTTCCTACCGTTTGGGTGGAACATCTTTGAAACAAAGCGCACAGTAGGGGGTTTGTTGGGGTATTCTTCTGTAAACTCAACGGTCAGCTTAAACGTACCTGAGGGGAGAAATGGAGAACAGATGGTGATTCAGAGACTGCTACAGCACGTTTTATTCAGTCTACAAACCAAGGGCTGTTTACTGATGTATTAAAGATGTTACACATTAATGCAACTCTTAAGCAATGAGGATTAACATCACAGGTTAAGGGCTGGTGCCCTTCCTACAGTGTTGTGTGCAGACTCACCGTCCTCAAAAGGTGTTCCCTCTGGCCTGGGAAACACAAAGATTCAATTTGGTTTCATTTAAATTTCAGGAATTTTGTTTCACTTTAGCAAGTACAACTACATTCAATTCCTGTTTTGTAGCTTTGTAACTTTGTGACCGCCGTACCCAAATATGACTGCATTCCACACCATGATGTTGTTCTCAGAAGGGGCTCCGCTCACGCCGGCTGGGGGGTCCTCTTGTAGACTAGCGAGGAAGCAAACACTGGTGATTAGGGTTTAGACTTCCCAGGTGACCATAAGACCCCGCGGGGATTCACTCATCACAACCCGACGAGTCCCTCCAAACACACAGTGGTGGGGTTTCATTGTACAGGGCAGTGTAGCATTTGAGTGGAGTCATCGTTTTACTCACATCCTAGTTGGTTAGGCCTACTACTAGTTCCATGCTTCCATTTAGACTTCTATGTAAGTGCTGACTAAAGGAAGCTGGCAGCAATGTAGACCTCATTAAAGCGGCTTCTAGTTTTCAACATGGATCACTCAGAGGAACTAACACACCTCTTGTTGTTTCAGATACTAAAGGATACCCTCAGTATAAAGTTAACGTGTTGGACCAGATCACAAGAGGAGTTAGTAGACGCCCCGATCGGAACCTCTTCAGGTCCACAGCCCCGTCGGGCCGAGCGGCTCCACAACAGACGGACGCGGAGCTCCAGCTCCACTTTGGAGAGCGAGTTAAATCGCAGACCAGTCGGCCAAGCCGCTAGCTAGTTAGCTCCTAACAGAACCCTCCGCCGTGGAGCCGGACCTAGTGAGGGTACCCGCGGGGCTCAGCCTACAGCGACCCGGTGGGACGTACACCACACGACGCCTCCACTCGAAGTTGACCGTGTCGGTGGTGGTGGGAGATGAAATGTTGACGCTGGAAGAGTTCGGTCCGCGTTAGCTCCGTTAGCCTAGCCACTAGCTCCGTTAGCCTAGCCACTAGCTTGTTTGACACATCACAGCACCGAGTCTTACCGTTTAAAGTCCCTCATCAGCCGTCTTCTTGCTGGAGTCGACATTATTATAGATGCGTGTTCAACGTATACCCAACACTCACTATCTCAACGGACGCTCTTTTATCAAACACTGGAGTATAGATATATAAATATATATGTATAAATCTATATTTTACAACATTACAGGGGCTGTAACCTGAGCTAGCCCAGTAGTTAGCGTCGTTCTGAGCGCCGAGGCCCGACGGGCCAGCTAGGTGAACCCGACCACACCACCTCACCAGGGGGGTACAAGTTATGGTGTTTATTAGCTATGGAGAATGTGGCCTTCAGATCCACCACCGACAAAGGTGACGTCCTCTAATAACAGTGTTTTAAGAACCATACACGATTAATTTACCGAACTCTTTTGACGAATTTGTGTAGTTCATAGCGCTATGTATTCTCCCCTACAAGTGCAATTTGGAATGTACCGGGAGGAGTGGCTCTACTGACGTGGATCTCGTAGACTGCAGGATGTTATCAAGGTCGACAGGTGATCACCAGCCTAACTTATTAACTACAGTCAAATGTATATATTAACATTACAATGTCACCAGCGAGCTGCGCTTTGAAAACGTAAGAAACGTTACACATTTGAGAAATAAAATGGTCCCCCAAAAGATTGAAGGTTAGTTTCACAAACCCTTTATTTGTATATTAATGAGCATCATGGGATTGATCCAATCAAATTTGTATCAAGAAATCTGAAAAAAGACGCAAGTCCTTAATTAAACACACAGGATTATCCAGGCATTGGTTAAATACATTGGTGCGGATTTGTTCAACAAAAAGTTAATAAAATGTATCTTAAAAAAACAAAGCTCAACATAACTATTGTGTAATGAAACTAATTGTATTTGTTCTAATAATGAAAACCTTAACACACGTAGAAATAACAAAATATATACATTGAAAACAGCAAATTCAGTAAATACAAGCCATCCCTTTCGTATTGTATTATGTACATTTCTTTGAACAATCAAAGTGACCCCCTGGGTGTCAGGAAGGTGAAGACCCCTGACCCTGCTGAGCTAGACCACCCCTGACCCTTCAGGGGCCGTGATACAGCAGCATGGTGCTGAAGCACGCCTGGTCATAAAACTGCTCTGCCCTCACAGACTTGAGGTGCTCCAGCTGACTGTCTGCGTGGGGGGCCGTCTCAGGCCAGTCCCTGTAGGCAACATGGTGGCGACTGAGGCTGGGTGGTCCGCCCCCGTGAGGGCCTTCCTGCTGGCTGTGGCCCCTGGAGGAACTATCCCCACAGTGTGTTTCACCTGCCACCAGAGATGAGACAAAACCAACATATACCAGGCGTTTTCACGTCACGTAATGTGTACAAGTCAGTCAGAACACAATGCAACAAGGTCAGCTGTAGTGGCAGAAGAGTCCATTTCAGGGGACGGACGGAGTGTTGCACAACAAAATGTTTCAAAGCTGTGGAGGATCCACATGTTATGTAACATGTAACACATAACAGGTGGCCTCCATACTGCCTTATCAGCCTGTTTGACACACTGCCCCAATTCAAGGGTGTTCCACTGAGTCAAAGAGCACTAAATCAAACCCTACGTCTGTTACAGAGTTGGAGACCAAAGCCAGGATCTGAGTTCCTTTTGCATACGAGAACTCCGCTCGCTTCGGTTGGACATCCAGAAAACACTACAAAACACCAGGAGACCAAGCATAACATTAACCCAAATGTCCTCATTACCTCAAAGTATAATTGAGATAATCAGTATAAATGTTGCTATACTTCACTATTCTGTCATTCATGAAACGATGTGCCATCCTGTGTAACTGAGCCTGTTGGAGGCCAGGAGAGGTCACTACTACTGCTCACTACTGCTCACTACCATCACACAGCACACTGAAGGGTTTCCACATCCCCAGGCTGAGGAGATGCAGTGAAGCTCTTGTATGTATAATTACATTCATTGTAAGAAAATGCGTTGGCGTACAGAAACACTCTTAGTGAACAAACAGAAGGAAAGGCTTTGCCAGGCTCACCATTCTAACACCAAAGGACTAAGGCACTAACAATGTGGCCAAACTATTTCTCCCTTTCAGATGTTTATCAAACTAAATGTAAGGTGTGTATCTTTGACCAGGCCTTGTATGTTTATCAGGACCTTAAATCATCACTGGTAAATGATGTTCCTATATAATTGAGCAAGAAAACAAAATTCAGTTGCATATAAAAATCTTGTATAACTTGCCTTGACAAAAACTTCAAACAAACAAACACACCTAACAAACTTTAAAGGAGAAGTATACACCACCAATCTTAGGAAAATGACCCGATACAATTCTATGCAACACAACCAACACAGGTCCATATGGACTCCAGACACGGGATGTCACAGCTGGACGGTACCAGCGCCCTCTGCCCAGACCCGGCCGGCCGGTCGGCAGCCCCTTAGAGGTACGCATAGGAGTTGGTGCAGCGACAGGGGATCTGCATGGACGCCACAGTGATGATCTCAAGCTCTTTAGGCGCAGGGCCAAAGCTGTCCACAGTGGGCGGGTCCTCACTCTGCTCCATCCCTTGTGCTGGAGCAAACTCACTCAGCCCAAGCGGAAAGGGTCCTGGCCCACCTGAGGTCGTGGTGGATTCCTCGATCATGCTTTCCATGTGGACCTCTCCGGCGCCACCCGGTGGCCCGATTCCATTCAGCAGTCCTGGTGGGTTGCCAAAGCCTGAATGGGGTTCAATCAGGGTTCATGCTGTAATTTTATTATCATCAATCGGCTTTTTTCATTAAAAAATGTAACGTTGTAAGTAATTTCCCAGATTAATTTGGATAATTAAGATTCTATGATGTATCGAACATCTGTGTCCACAACTGTATACAACAGTAACCAAGACAGTGTTGACCTGCACTGTCCTGTTGATCCTCCCTCACACGCCCCACCCCACTGTACAGCCCACTGTGTGGCCCCACCCCACTGTACAGCCCACTGTGTGGCCCCACCCCACTGTACAGCCCCCCGTGTGGCCCCACCCCACTGTACAGCCCCCCGTGTGGCCCCACCCCACTGTACAGCCCCCCGTGTGGCCCCACCCCACTGTACAGCCCACTGTGTGGCCCCACCCCACCCCACTGTACAGCCCACTGTGTGGCCCCACCCCACTGTACAGCCCACTGTGTGGCCCCACCCCACTGTACAGCCCCCCGTGTGGCCCCACCCCACTGTACAGCCCCCCGTGTGGCCCCACCCCACTGTACAGCCCCCTGTGTGGCCCCACCCCACCCCACTGTACAGCCCACTGTGTGGCCCCACCCCACCCCACTGTACAGCCCACTGTGTGGCCCCACCCCACTGTACAGCCCCCCGTGTGGCCCCACCCCACTGTACAGCCCCCCGTGTGGCCCCACCCCACTGTACAGCCCCCTGTGTGGCCCCACCCCACCCCACTGTACAGCCCACTGTGTGGCCCCACCCCACTGTACAGCCCACTGTGTGGCCCCACCCCACTGTACAGCCCCCCGTGTGGCCCCACCCCACTGTACAGCCCCCCGTGTGGCCCCACCCCACCCCACTGTACAGCCCACCGTGTGGCCACACCCCACCCCACTGTACAGCCCCCCGTGTGGCCCCACCCCACTGTACAGCCCCCCGTGTGGCCCCACCCCGCTGTACACCCCCCCGTGTGGCCCCACCCCACTGTACAGTCCACTGTGTGGCCCCACCTCGCTGTACAGCCCACTGTGTGGCCCCACCCCACTGTACAGCCCACTGTACAGCCCACTGTGTGGCCCCACCCCACCCCACTGTACAGCCCACTGTGTGGCCCCACCCCACTGTACACCCCACTGTACAGCCCACTGTACAGCCCACTGTGTGGCCCCACCCCACTGTACAGCCCACTGTGTGGCCCCACCCCACTGTACAGCCCACTGTACAGCCCACTGTGTGGCCCCACCCCGCTGTACAGCCCACTGTGTGGCCCCACCCCACTGTACAGCCCACTGTACAGCCCACTGTGTGGCCCCACCCCACTGTACAGCCCACTGTACAGCCCACTGTGTGGCCCCACCTCGCCTGGCTGTACAACCCACCGATGGTTCTTGGCTTCTTCAACTGATTGGCTTCCATTCCATCAAAGGAGCGTTTTCGGTTCGGTGGTCCACTGAGGAAGCCCCTCCCCTGGGCAGTGGGGTAGGAGTGGACCCCGTTCAGGGCGGTACCATTTAGGCAAAACCCTGACAGCTGACTCTGGGCCGGAGCCAGGTTCCGCTGGAGGTTCTGGGCATTGAAGAGGACCTCAGCGCACTCCCGGAAACCCTGGGCGTGGGCCAGGTCGGCGGCGGTCAGCCCATTGGCATTCCTCAGGCTGGACGACAACAAAGGGCTGTGTCAGGGACGGGGACACTGGGGACAACAGCAACACCACACACTCACACACACACACGTTTGTCCATACACACACTCACACACACACACACACACGTTTGTCCATACACACACTCACAGGCACACACATATACAAATTGCCTGCACTGTGCTACCCTCGTCATCTTTATGGCTGATGACGTATGATCCTATTGGAATCATATTCATATTCCATAACATGGCTAAAAATACTACTTCAACATGGCCTGAATAAGGGGAAAATATCTGCTGCAAAAGGATATGATTAAGACCAATAACAATACAAATGAATTAAAGACTGAGACAATGTAGTTGATTGGCTGATGATCTTCCAGTTATAGTCAGCATGTTAACCGCTGGGACTTCAGCTGGTTCAGCTCAGCCTGGTCATCAAGAAGGGAAGCCAGGACGTCAAGAGATGGTGGTCTTCACCGCAGACACACATTCTTCAAGAGCTCTGGATCTAAACTTCTGGTTGAATCCTGAAGAAGGTCAAGTAAACTGATCTTCAACAGAGGAAGAAGAAGAATAATAAGAAGAAGAAGACTCTTTTTACAGGATAAATGAGTCCGAACAGGAAACAGACATCACAGAGCATGTCAGTCTTCCACACTTGCGAAACGTCGTCCAGGGTTCAGAGTACTGGACCACCAGGCCGGGGTCCAACGTATGTCCTCAACTACATCCTTTGGGATTCCATTAGCGTCAAGTAGAATGAGAGAAGCATCCAGAATGTTTAGAACGAAGCATGGAGAAAGCCTTCAAACTTCAAGTCTGGGACACAAGGAAGCTGGTTGGGTTTCCATCTGTCTACATGTATGAATAACTATCATCAGCCTCAGATCAACAGCTCAGTCATTCGGTGAGTCACTGGGCAGTAGGAGCCAAGAGTGGACGTAATCATATCCAATTGCAGCAGGTATGTTGTGATCTATGTGTGGGATTGTGAACAAGCAAACAATGCAGTGATTCAACATGCTCCCCCAGTCCTTTGTGGGTTTACTAGTGATGGAAACAATGTAATTGGTGGAGGATATTCATACATTAACTAATTATATACTAAATTATATACATTTGGGAAAATGGGATGCAGTGGTTTCTTATTTATGGCATACAAGCAATCTAAACTATAACAAGGCTCAATGGATGGTCTTTTGCTAAACCATTTAGAACTATATATCAAATAGCCAAGTTTAAATACACTATTTTGTTTGTTTGGACGCAAAGGTCACAGGATTCTGGTGCAATAGCTGCAGAGTTCTCAAGAACAAAAGTGGGTCTTTGTGTAAATAATGTGGTCCTTCAGAGCCATGAGTGAAGGCTTTCTGAGTGGAACAGAGGGTAGAATACATAGCACACCTCCCTCTAGTCAGGTGGAGGTAGCAAGGCACTATTCCAAACCTCCTCTGAGAACATGTGTGTAATCATTACATATTGTCCATAATGCTACAAGAACTCATGTACGAGTTGGGAGTTAGAGATAGTACCTAGCAAAAGGAATGCTAGGAAGTTAAGTGACATTGTCTTTCATACACGAGCAACGCATGTTATTTCACTGCATCGCATTGTTTGCTTCTTCAAATATAAAATAGAAATAATGAACTGCTCCTTCTCTCCTCCTAAACAGGTGTGTCAATTAAGTTTGGGAAATAGTGCACATGACAAACATTTTCTGTAGAATTTGAAATAAAATGAAAACACATGAACCTGTATAGACATTGCCTGTGCCCTTCAAATTAACGCTTCCTAAGCCCCTGGCTTCCCTTTGTATGATGTGGTTGGTGACATGGCCTCACTGGAGAGCTTCTCTTCTCTCTAGGTGACCTGCACAACAATGACTCTTAGGGGCCTTTGCTTTTTCTGTGCCAAACTATTTTATGACCATTCAGCAGAAAGAAGTTTTCCGCTACGGGTCTATGGTTCTGCCATGATTAACGGCAAGTCCAGTTCAGAGAAAAGCTCTGTGACAAAAATGCTTGCGATGGGTGTTTGCAAAAGAATCCCAACATAAGGTTCTGGCCCTGTCTGCAGCACTGGGCAGCCACCTGGGGCCCACCTGGGGCCACCTGGGGCCCACCTTACACCAGGCCTCCTGGGGCCCACCTTACACCAGGCCTCCTGGGGCCACCTTACACCAGGCCTCCTGGGGCCTCCTGGGGCCCACCTTACACCAGGCCTCCTGGGGCCTCCTGGGGCCCACCTTACACCAGGCCACCTGGGGCCCACCTTACACCAGGCCTCCTGGGGCCTCCTGGGGCCCACCTTACACCAGGCCACCTGGGGCCCACCTTACACCAGGCCTCCTGGGGCCTCCTGGGGCCCACCTTACACCAGGCCTCCTGGGGCCCACCTGGGGCCCACCTTACACCAGGCCTCCTGGGGCCACCTGGGGCCCACCTGGGGCCACCTGGGGCCCACCTTACACCAGGCCTCCTGGGGCCCACCTTACACCAGGCCTCCTGGGGCCCACCTTACACCAGGCCTCCTGGGGCCTCCTGGGGCCCACCTGGGGCCCACCTGGGGCCACCTGGGGCCCACCTTACACCAGGCCTCCTGGGGCCCACCTTACACCAGGCCTCCTGGGGCCTCCTGGGGCCCACCTGGGGCCCACCTGGGGCCACCTGGGGCCCACCTTACACCAGGCCTCCTGGGGCCCACCTTACACCAGGCCTCCTGGGGCCCACCTTAGGCCAGGCCTCCTGGGGCCCACCTGGGGCCCACCTTACACCAGGCCTCCTGGGGCCCACCTGGGGCCCACCTTAGGCCAGGCCTCCTGGGGCCACCTGGGGCCACCTTACACCAGGCCTCCTGGGGCCCACCTTACACCAGGCCTCCTGGGGCCCACCTTAGGCCAGGCCTCCTGGGGCCCACCTGGGGCCCACCTTAGGCCAGGCCTCCTGGGGCCACCTGGGGCCACCTTACACCAGGCCTCCGAAGGCCTTACTCTGGTGCCCTTTGGATGGCACCAGCAAATGCAAAAGTGGAAAAATGTCTGCATGATTGTAGGCAGCCACAAAATGTATGAGAGTTTAAAGTAGAACAACCAAATTACACTTAGTCCAATTTTGAGACATAGCTTGCTTGCTGCATCTGTGCAACTAATCTGACGTATCTCTTTTGATGCTCTCCAAGGTGTTTTTTCTACTTTGAGCATTTGCATTATTGTAAGATTGTATTCAAGAGAAGGTAAAAGGTTAAAACGCTTGAATTTCAGATTGTAGACTAGCGTAGCTAAAATAAATGGTATACTGTCACTACATGATTACATGAGATATGATATATATGAGATATTGGATCTCACTACATGATACACAACTAGCCAAAAGATGATCCATACTTGTGCTCACTAGTGAGGCCAATCACCAACACACACCAGTGGTCCCATAGTGACCCCCCCCCCCCCCCCCCCCGTTTTGGTGGGATAATGAACAAGGAAGCGTTAATTCTTTGTAAGTACTTTGCTGTTTGATCCTAAAACAATCAGCTCCTCTTCACTAACCTCCCAGAGACCTATGATCATGCTACATGTTGACATGGGACTCACATGGTTAAACCTGTCCTCACAAAGGGGTCCTATGGTTAGTTAAAAAATAAAGAAAACTGAATACAGAAACAATTCTGAATAGCAAAGCATGCAAGTCTAAAAAAACGTACATATTCATTTGTTTTACGTTTTGATTTATAAGTCCTATCATTAAAACCAATCACCGCAAGAAATACCTCAACAGTTTGGCAGAGTGTAGGGAGGAAGCGATAGTGAGAACACTCAAAGCCACAACAGTGCAGCTATCCCAGGGAACGGGGCAGACCCAGCAGTGTCTATTCTCCCCCTTTCAAGGATTACTTGAAAAAACCAAGTCATTTCCAATTCAATGGCTGCAAAACATTAAAACGTATGGTTCTGTTCCGTTAACAGTACAGAATTTATTTCGTACTTATTGTCACTTTCAGGAAAAGAAAGGTGACAAAAGATCAGAAGTCAAAACAGACTGTATGATATCATTGGGTTAATGTTGTAAGTGACAGACAGATAAAACAGTTTGAATAGGCTCAATAATCTGCATGATAAATTGACAGTGTAAAACCATTGCAACAAGATGATGTGTTAGCAGTATACAGTGAATATTTATCAAACGGTGCAGTGGGCAACACCTTCACCAAGCTCTCCACCTGTTCTACTCTAAACAGCAGCCTCTATACGGCTAACCCAGCAGGAGGCTCATGACAAATCTAAAACTCTTTGTGTTATATACTAGTTATATACTGAGGTTTCTTTAAGTTTTATACTGAGGTTATATACTAGTTATATACTGAGGTTTCTTTAGGTTTGATGAAGCACAATTCTAATGTTTGATCTGAAATTCCAGGTTTCATTTGCAGCACAAATGGCTTTCTTTAAATGTGATAAAATAAAGTGTATATTATGGATGAATGTGTCAACACTGGTGAAGTTTACAGTGCATTAGGAAGTATTCAGACCAATCTTCCATATCTCATTCTTTAGATGTTTCCAGAATTTTATTGGGGTTTAATTGGGGTCATTTTCAGTTGATGTGATGAGATTTTCTGGGGTACATTTCTTTGGGGGTCCAAAAGACCAACGCAGCCTCCATTAAGGGAACGTAGGAGCACCCAAAAAGACTCCCGGAGCTGGAAGACCAACTGACTTGGGCCACGGTCTGCGAAAGGACTAAGAACCAAGAACGAAGGTTTCTTCACAAGGAGGTTCTTTTCAGCATGGTCTTTACTCACCACCTGGCCATTAAGCACCCATGTGGTGAGGGATGCCAAGGGCAGGTTCTGCAGGACAAGTCAGGATACAGTGAAAGATCCACTGAGAAATGGCAGAGTGGAAAACCTGATCCAAGGCGAGCAGGACCTCAGAGTGGGGAGACGTTTCTCCCCAACAAGACCCTGGGTAAACACAGGGTCTTGTTGGGGAGACGTTTCTCCTCAACAAGACCCTGGGTAAACACAGGGTCTTGTTGGAGACGTTTCTCCCCAACAAGACCCTGGGTAAACAAAGGGTCTTGTTGGGGAGACGTTTCTCCTCAACAAGACCCTGGGTAAACACAGGGTCTTGTTGGGGAGACGTTTCTCCTCAACAAGACCTTGGGTAAACACAGGGTCTTGTTGGGGAGACGTTTCTCCTCAACAAGACCCTGGTTAAACACAGGCGCACTGCCAAGGAAACTAAGCATGCAGTGGCCTCGGGTGGCTGCACATCTGTCGGGCTCAGCTCACGCCAACACCTCTGGAAATGTTAATCAGTTGCTGTGTGCTCCCAGCCAACCTGCCCTGTGGGGAGAAGGGCAGCAGAGCAGTTCTCCAGATATATTGGTCATGCTTGTAGTAACATACTAAAGAACCCTGGTGGCTGTAATCACTGCACAAAGTTACATAGTAAAGAAGGATTTTTATATGAATGTACTTTCTGTTTTAAAGGAAAATGCCACCGTTTGTCCATACTAACTACGCTCTTTCCTGATCTTAGACAGTATGATACATACCTCTCTCACTTTCGTACGTGCACTCGATCGCTCTGGCGCGCAGCGCTACTTCGATAGCATGTAGCTTAGCCCAGTATATTCCTTTAAATACATGAGTAGTTACATGACCCAAATATGGTTACACAAAATGAAACATGGCAATTTTCTAAGCGGATAAAAAAGGATAACTATAATGTCTGGCGAAATAACACCTGGGAGCACTTCGACGTCGGTGCAGTAATATCATCACTCCTAAAAGATCCTCTCCCCCTCCCCCTGTTACTTCCGTCAATAGAACCAATGTGACCTGCACGCCATCGCCTGCACTACCTGTAGTAGTAGAAGTAATAAGTCACGTTGGTTCTATTGACGGAAAACGTGGAAGTGCTTGGTCGCTTCTAACTTCACCCGCGTTTGGATCCTAAGGTCGCTCGATCGCTCTGCGCACCAGAGCGATCGAGTGCACGCACGAAAGTGAGAGAGGTATGTATCAATCATTGTACAGTCTATTCTATTTAGATTTTATACATTATCTATATATGGTATCCAGTGTGGGCAGCAAAGTAAGCATTTCATTGTTCAGGGAAACAAATGTGTTTCTTTACTGCACACATGACAATAAAATCTTTGAATCCTTGAATCCTTGAATCAACTCATCTAAGATCAGGGAAGAACGTAGTTCAGTATGGACAAACGGTGGTGTTTTCCTTTAAATGCATTACAAGTTCAATAAACATGTTCTCTTTCCCATTTTCATTCCTTTTCATTGTGGGGAAGAACATGTAGAATGATTCTAGTCATGTGTTCATAAGGCTGTAAGTTGGCTCAAAAAGTGAACATCTGAATACTTTCTGAATGCACTGTATGTTGGCTCTGGGTGCGTTTAGCTCTTCAGTCAACCGTAGTGGCAAGTCATGCTTCATCTAGTAGTGGAATCATACTCTGCAGTTATAGCTTCATATCAAAAAGAATGTATGGCCGTATACATTTGATTTCGAGTTTCTAGATAGATGTGGTTCAATTGGGCCAACAAGAACATTTGGAGGATAATCCAAAATAATATGTTAATAAATAAATAATATGATAGCTACTTAATAATATACATACTATGCATAAGCATGAAACATTTATGGGGTATGTTTAAGTCTTTCTGGAATTTCAAATCAAATATTTTCATCACTTGTGACTTGACTTCTGATATTTATGTGGGATAATGTAACACAAGGAATTGCTTCCCTTGAGTGGGAAATTATTGTTGTTAGCGACATCTCACGGGCTATCAAATGTTAAAAACTCAATAAATAGTGGATAATTAGCCTAAATAATGATGGTACTGTAATGGTTCTGAATGAAACAAACTGTTTCTTTGGTCAAACCACACAGGAAGCTGAGGACTTTCTTTGCTGACCTAAAGGAGCATTTCCTACCATCTGAGATCTGGTTTCAAATCTGGTTGCACTATTTTTCTGAACGCACTACCTCACTTTTTCACTTTTTTTCTTGTACTTTCTGTGTTTCTGTGTTTCTATGGTTGTCTGTACGATGTCTGTTGTCTACTTTGTTTGTCCATTGTTTATTTTGCACCGCAGGTCTGAGAGGACTGCAATTTCATCTGTGCTATATGCCTGCCATGTAGCACATTTGACAATAAAGATACTTGAATCTTGAATCTTGAATCAAATGTGTTCTTTGTCTTACCATTTTTGATCGAATCATATGATCAATTATAATGAAAGTGACCAGAACTGTATTCTGCTTCAGTCCTTTTGGTCTACGTGGTTAATGATTAATTATAATGAAAATGACCAGAACTGTATTCTGCTTCAGTCCTTTTGGTCTACTCTACGTGGTTAATGATTAATTATAAAGAAAGTGACCAGAACTGTATTCTGCTTCAGTCCTGCACGTTTCGCCTGCACAAAGCTAAACTTGTGTTCACCTTGGAGCTTTGAGTGAACGTTCTCTCTGCGGCTCACGCTGGCATCCAGTGATCTGATCACAAGTGGAGGGCTCCACATCAGCTCAACCATCAGGTTGCTTCTTCAGAGGCCCGATCTCACTCTGCTCTGATGCCAATGAACGCCTTGCATCACTTCTGTTTGTGAAGCCCAAAGGGCTTTAATCTTATTTAAAACCTCGGAGCACCAGGGGCTCTCTGGGGAGCGGCTCACCTGAGTGGAGCACCAGGGGCTCTCTGGGGAGGACCTGAGTGGAGCACCAGGGGCTCTCTGGGGAGTGGCTCACCTGAGTGGAGCACCAGGGGCTCTCTGGGGAGGACCTGAGTGGAGCACCAGGGGCTCTCTGGGGAGGACCTGAGTGGAGCACCAGGGGCTCTCTGGGGAGGACCTGAGTGGAGCACCAGGGGCTCTCGGGGGAGGACCTGAGTGGAGCACCAGGGGCTCTCTGGGGAGAACCTGAGTGGAGCACCAGGGGCTCTCTGGGGAGGACCTGAGTGGAGCACCAGGGGCTCTCTGGGGAGGCTTGTCTTCCATAGAGGAGGACTTCTGAACACTAAGGGTTTACTGTCGACTTCCTGAGTTAATATTTGTTGGTATCAAATCACACAGAGCTTTTTTTGCGTATTTCATATTTAAGTTGCCTCAAGGTCAGCTAATTTAAAAACACTAAAATTTAGTGTCTTGAAGAATCTGAGCATTGTGTAAATCTGATGAGCTGTCATTACCTTAATTTACTCCTTTCGGTATATTGTGCAGATAGGCATAAATATGTATATATACTGCATGTATTAATATACTATATATTTTCTTTTTCTTGCTGCTGTAACAGAGGAACTTCCGTTTGGGGATTGATAAAATGTTATCTTGTGTACATTAGTGTTGAGGTTCAAGTGAAAGTACATTTACAGAAGACATCTTAAACTTGTCATGAGCCTCTTTCCCACCTAGTTTGGCTTTACTTTCCTGCTGGAAGGGAGCCTCCTTACTTTGGGAATATAAGCTAAAAAAAGGACATGAGGTAAGAAACAATTCTACAGTCTGTAGGGGAAAAAACAGTAATTATATCATTATGACATCAGTGCACACAGAAGCTGATGACCAAATGCACATCCTGTCATCCAAGCATCAGGCAGGCAGCCAGAGGGAAACACAGCTGAGTGTAACCTGCTGAGGAACCTGCTGAGGAACCTGCTGAGGAACCTGCTGAGGAACCTGCTGAGGAACCAACATGTTCCTACAAAGAGCGCTGCTCGCCAGCCAGAGATGTGTGGTGCTTTGAGTGGTCACTGACCTACGGCGCTGCGCGGGAAAGCCACTCATGTTGACCATTGTGACGGAAAGCAAAGTGCTCTGCAGTTAATGAGCCTGCTTGTACATTGAGGACGTGCTGATGCGTTTCCTCCATATCCACCTGACCTCCAGTGACCTCCAGTCACTGTTAAATAGTAGTCAACAGGCCTGTCAGTATGCGGCCAGCCTGTGACCCAGGTCCTACACTGTTACCCTTTGGGGCTTTGTGATGCAGTAGGACGCTGTCAGCATGAAACAGCTCATTGCACAAATAAAGTTAGGAATAGAGTGTATGTAAATATAATGCTCAAGTATCGATATTTTAGCAAACAATTCATCTTAAACATACTTAATCTCATCAAGGCTGACTGATTTGTCACAGCAGGTGGTACAGTCACAATACTAATTCAAAATAATTTGCTTTTAGCAACAAGGCAGAGCAAACTGGTTTGGTTTTGTTTTTTTCAGCTCACTCTGATAACAAAAGATCTGAGATACTTGTTTTGAAGACATTAGCATTCTTTCATTAACTATTACAATGTCAAGTCAGGGTGTGTGCATTCAGGCACCACTGAAACACTGGCTCACACATTCAGGTGCGAAGGTGTGTTGCAAGGCGTGACAGCTGAATTCAGAGCTGCATGAAGGATCAGTAAAGCAGCCGGGGCCTCTTAGAGAGTGTGGCCATGATAGGTCTCTAGTGGGATGCCTAGTTAGCCACCTCAATATCATAAGTCTAAAGCTAAAGCTAAAGCTACCTACACTGTGGCTAATGAATGTCATTGTGTAACAAAAGCTTTTATTTGATGCAACAGAAAGGCAGCGTTCACACTGACAGCACAATCCAGACAATAAGATGTGCACTTGGTCATCAGGTTCAGTTACCTAATACTGAACCAAACAAAGGGTTAACCAATAAAACCACACTCTGGATTTCATGCAACATGGCCTACTATGCTAAGATCAACATTCACATGACATTTGTCTCTGGAGTGTATAATGAAGCATGTCTTTTGAAATCGTTTAGTTGAACAAAACCTGCATCAAAGGTTATGTACACCTTTGCTTATGTCAGACAAACAATTTCAGACTATAAATACAACAGTTGTACTGCAAAGTTATCAATCTATCTTTAAGAATCCAAATAAACAATGTGATGTGATTAAAGTGGTCATTATACACAGAGACAAGCTTGATGTGAATTGTTGCACTATTAAACAATTTCTATGATTTTTCTAAACATTTCCAGGGGAACACCACCAAAACATGTGATTGAGTTATATTTATAGGTTGTTATAAAAGTATTCCTTGGACATGTTGAGGCCCAGCAGACATGTTGATGCTGTCTGCTTGTTGAGAGGATTATTGTTCTGATGTTATAATATATTACTGTCAAAAGATGACAGTCAGATATAGAACAGTCTAGCCATGTTAAACCAGGTGTCTGCCACCAATGGGACCATCTGACTATACAGGAGGTCATCAACAACGCAGTAAAGAGGTTAGGAGCCACATCACGGTGGAAACAGAACAACTCCTGGCCTGGTGGTGGTCCCCTGCAGAAGGTCTAAGATATGGTGGTAGTAACAGAAGAGCAGGAGACAGAAGAGGGTTGTAATAGGACTTACTCAGCCTCCGCTCCCTGCATCAAGAGAGCCCTGACACACTCCAGGCTACCAGCTCGGGCAGCCTTGTGGACTGGGGCCTCCCCCACATAGTCCTGCAGGGAGAGAGCCAGGCACTCAGCAGGGCCAGCAGGGCCAGCACCACAGTGTGTTCACTCCCCTTGGAGTCAACACTACAGCAGGGACTCACACTGCCCAGACCAACCACAGGCTGCAGTCAAGACACGAGGAGTGAAGGAGTGAAGACGTGAGGGGTGAAGGAGTAAAGACGTGAGGAGTAAAGACATGAGGGGTGAAGGAGTGAAGACGTGAGGAGTGAAGGAGTAAAGACATGAGGGGTGAAGGAGTGAAGACGTGAGGGGTGAAGGAGTAAAGACATGAGGAGTGAAGGAGTGAAGACGTGAGGGGTGAAGGAGTAAAGACATGAGGAGTGAAGGAGTGAAGACGTGAGGAGTAAAGACATGAGGGGTGAAGGAGTAAAGACATGAGGAGTGAAGGAGTGAAGACGTGAGGAGTGAAGGAGTAAAGACATGAGGCGTGAAGGAGTGAAGACGTGAGGGGTGAAGGAGTGAAGACATGAGGAGTGAAGACATGAGGGGTGAAGGAGTGAAGATGTGAGGAGTAAAGACATGAGGCGTGAAGGAGTGAAGACGTGAGGGGTGAAGGAGTGAAGACATGAGGGGTGAAGGAGTAAAGACATGAGGGGTGAAGGAGTGAAGACGTGAGGAGTGAAGGAGTGAAGACATGAGGGGTGAAGGAGTAAAGACGTGAGGAGTGAAGGAGTGAAGACGTGAGGGGTGAAGGAGTGAAGACGTGAGGAGTGAAGGAGTGAAGGAGTAAAGACATGAGGGGTGAAGGAGTGAAGACGTGAGGAGTGAAGACATGAGGAGTGAAGGAGTGAAGACATGAGGGGTGAAGGAGTGAAGACATGAGGGGTGAAGGAGTAAAGACGTGAGGAGTGAAGGAGTGAAGATGTGAGGAGTGAAGGAGTGAAGACATGAGGGGTGAAGGAGTGAAGACATGAGGAGTGAAGACATGAGGAGTGAAGGAGTGAAGACATGAGGGGTGAAGGAGTAAAGACGTGAGGAGTGAAGGAGTGAAGACATGAGGAGTGAAGGAGTGAAGACATGAGGGGTGAAGGAGTGAATACGTGAGGAGTGAAGGAGTGAAGACATGAGGAGTGAAGGAGTGAAGACGTGAGGAGTGAAGGAGTGAAGACATGAGGAGTGAAGGAGTGAAGACATGAGGGGTGAAAGAGTGAAGACGTGGAGCAGTGAAGCAGGGTCTGAGTGTAAACTTTAAACCCAGCCCCCCCCCAGACGGCAGAGCACTGGGGGGATAAAGCCAGTGAAGCAGTGAGACTTCAGTCTGGATGCTGTCTGGGGAACCTCAATGTAGGTCAGATGAAACGCTTCATCTCTCAGGACACAGAGTAGTCCTGAACTAAACCCAGAACGTCTCAAGCAAACATGCTGAATGCAATAGATGAACACACACATGGTGTCTCTTAGAGACAAGTCAGGCTGACTAGACAGCGTTATGTAACCATTAGCCACTAATCCAGTCTCCTCTCAGTGGAGCATGACATGTTCTGTCTGGGATGAGTGGTTCCCCTTTAAAGTGTACGGAGACCGAGGAAGAGGGGTGGATTATTTCACCTAGACAAACGCATGGATATGCCAACATCATGGCACATGTTATACATATGTTATACATCATGTTATACATGTAATGTATGTGTTTTAATGAGTCATTAAACTGCATCAGCAGGCGGTCTTACCTGTCTTTTAATATCTGCACCAGTTTGCAGTAACCACAACAAGCAGTCAGGATGGCCCCCAAAGGCCGCGATGTGGGTGGGCGTCTGGGCGAACCTGGAGGTCACGGCGTTGACCCCACAGCCCACCTCCACCAGACGCATCACACACTGCAGCTGCAAGCAAAGACACGCGTTAGTGACCACAACTGTTTTATTCACTTTCACACAGAGAGACGTACTCATAATAATAATAACAACAACAACAATAATAATAACTAGAAAACAATAGCGTTCCACAGATTCTCTGTGAATACCTGAAATAATAATACTAATAATAATAATAATAATAATAATAATAATAATAATAATAATAAAAACAATAATAATGTTTGACTAGGTGGTCCTGACGAGCCCCCTTATCTTCCGGGTGGTGTTTCCGGACGCCACACCTCCACCTCCACCTTCGCCAAGCCAACAGGAAACGGTGCCAGTGTGCCGTTAGACAGGTACAGACTGGCCGCTAGACAGGTCAATACTGGCCGTTTGACAGGTAAAAACTGTCTTTAAGACTACTCTCTACCATCCACTGATGCTACATCAAGCCTTAGACAAGGCGAGTGTTCCACTAACAGAACAATGGAGTCCGGTCCTTAGACAAGGCGAGTGTTCCACTAACAGAACAATGGAGTCCGGTCGGTCTCTGGTTCGTCCAGCACCGAACCGCCGGACCGCCGTGTGCGCAGTTGGCGCTCCAGGGCGCGCTGGCCGGACCGCCCGACCATCGGCTTCCCGTTCCCCAGCCAGAGACCCAGTAGCAGCCGGTACAGTACCTTTCCGAAGTGCGCGGCCCAGTGTATGGGCGTCCAACCGTAGAAGGAGTCCTCCTCCGCCAGCTCCGCCGGCCCGCTGCCCCGGAGCAGCGAGCACAAGGCGGCCACGTCCCCGTCCCGGCAGGCCCGGTGGAGCGGGAAGCGGTGGGTCAGAACCTCCTCGCTGGAGAACCCGGACGACTCGGTACCTCCCGACATGGTATCCCAACACAAACACTGACAACAGCTCACTGCTCAGGGACCACCGCTCGGGTTTTCCAGTCGTCAAGTTTCCTAAATTAGACCCTCGCCTCTGAGTCTGCGGCTGCGCGCTTCTGCCTGACAACACCCGGAGAGGAGCGCCGCAAGCTGCGGGGCGGATCACGGACCCGCGGAGCGGAGTGACATTTGAGACGCT
The DNA here is from genome assembly GCA_036785325.1 of Urophycis tenuis. Taxonomy (NCBI): domain Eukaryota; kingdom Metazoa; phylum Chordata; class Actinopteri; order Gadiformes; family Phycidae; genus Urophycis; species Urophycis tenuis. The sequence continues at coordinate 550,547 of JAXIVH010000010.1, read as the reverse complement.
CGGAGGAGAGCCGCATGCTGCGGATAACGGAGCAGAGTGGATTCTGGAACAGAGCAAGTCAGGGACATTCTGAGCACCTGAATACTTTGATGATGATGAAGGCGCATTGATGCTGTTGATGCATTTGACCCCTGGCCCCTAGTGTTTGTCAGCCATGCGTATATCCCACAGGCCCAATGCCTGTTACAGTTTATAACCGCTCTTTGTAACTTGGCACTTAGTCAGAGATATTGTATCCTAGCAACGGTTAATCTAGCAAATGAAATGCTTGAAACTTGTTCTGGTGACTTTCTTACTGTATTAGCAGCAATGAAATGTTTCACCTTCTTATGACAAATGTACTCTTTGTAAGTTGCTTTGGATTAAAGTGTCTGCTAAATGCCCTAACTGTAAATGTAAATAGCATAGTGTATACAAAGACAAATGGGTTTAATGTTCAGAAAACCAAAACGCACCACAAGAAACAGAAGTTTGGTACTCCATGTAGGCCACCGTCCCCCTGAACCAGTGGAGGTTCACCTCCCCAGCTGACCAGAGCCGTGCTCGTCAGTCATTATTCAGAACAGTGGTTCTCAACTGGTCTGGCTTCAGGACCCACCATCACCCCTTAATGACAAGCCATGGCCCAAATCAAGGAACACGTTCAACTTCTCAAATGTATTTAACATAACACGCTTCAGTAACTGTAGCCTACTATTAAACTATTCAGTCACTTATTCAAGAAATAAAAAATAGACAGCACTCTGCTGCATAAAAAAAAATCATGCAGATAAAAGATTTTTTTTTCTTAACCTTTTTTTTTGCCCGGAAAAAGGCTCGCGACCCACCAGTTGAGAACCACTTATTTAGAAGCCGTCGCGTCTCTTCCCGTGACGTGTTGCAGTCCCGCGGTGTGGCCACCAGGCGGCGGTAGAAGACTGGACCAGGAACTAGGTCAGACCGTACCTGTAGCGGTTAGTAATCTACAAAGTCCAAGTTATTCCACGCTAGGTAAGGCCACGCGGTCAGAATGTTTGCCCATCCCTGTCACGTAGCCCACGAAGCTCTCCACTGGGTAGGTGACCTTCTGCAGCAGAGCCCCCCGGTCAGCCATTGACCCCCTGATGGTTCTCCTTCGTTCCTTTGGGCCGTGGAGGGGGATACAGTCAACACTTATTTCCAGAATTATTATTGTAATAATGATTGTACAAAAATAATACCACAAATAACGACATCATTAAAAGTCATTATTATGAATGAAAGATGATGAAAGATGGCGGCGCCCTGTACGGCAGCGGCCACTGCAGCTCCCGATAACGATGTGCCTTTTATGTTAAATGTGTCGTCTGAATCGTCTCAGTCTTATACGAGAAGAGTCTACAGCAGAAACCTATTAATCGGACTACGAAATCACAACTTGTCAAACGACATTTCCGGAGTTATGCTGGCTTTGGAACACAAAGCACTCGGCGAGCTAGGCATTCTACGCCGGCAAGACCCAGAGGCCTGCAAAGCAGCGGACTCACCGTCCGCCACCGGCCAACGCTGGAAGCGACACAAGCGGTGGGAGAGACCTAGCATGCGTCGCAAGCGTTGTGCTAGACCTAGCAAGCGGGGCAGTCGAGCGGGCATCAGCGCCAGGTTAAAAGCTAAGCCGTACAGACCTGCACTTCCCTCATTACTGCTCTCCAATGTCCGTTCGCTGGAAAACAAAATGGACTACCTCAGACTGGAACTAACTACACAAATGAAGGTGAAAGTCTGCAACGCCATCATCCTCACTGAGACATGGCTCAACCACACCGTTCCAGACAACGCCATTCAGGTGGACGGACTAACAACATTCAGAGCGGACAGGAGCTACGCTCTCAGCGGAAAACGTAAGGGTGGTGGTGTTTGCATTCTCATCAATAACAACTGGTGTACCAACGTGAAGGTCATCGCAAGCCACTGTTCTGAGGACATAGAATTTCTTACAGTCAAATGTTGCCCAGTATACTTGCCAAGAGAATTCTCAACCGTGAGTATTACAGCCGTGTACATTCCACCCAGTGCAAACACAAAAGATGCACTGTCTACATTGTATCAGACTGTGAGCTCAATGCAGGACGCTAACCCAGACTCTGCCTACATAATCGCGGGTGATTTCAATCAGGCAAAATTGAAGTCAGTACTTCCACATTTTCATAAACATGTGGACTTTGCAACCAGGGGAGAGAACACTCTTGACCAGGTCTACACAAACATTAAAGAGGCATACAGAGCTGTTCCCCACCCCCACCTGGGCAGTTCGGACCATCTTTCTCTCATGCTAATGCCATCTTACAAACCACTGCTAACGAGGAGCAAACCGTCTGTAAAGCAGATCAGAACTTGGCCAGAGGGGGCCTCCTCAGCACTCCAAGACTGTTTTGATTGCACAGACTGGACTGTTTTTAAGGAGGCTGCTACTTCCAACCAGCATGTCAACTCAACAGAATACACTGAGTCTGTGACAGGATACATATCCAAATGCATGGAAGATGTAACTGTTATGAAACACATCACCACAAGGGCCAACGATAAACCCTGGTTCACCAGGGAGGTTTGTGAGCTCCTGAGAGCACGCAATACTGCCTTCAAGTCTGGGGACAAAGAAGCTCTCAGAACTGCTAAAGCCAACTTGAACCGAGGCGTGAGAGCAGCCAAGCGTGCCTATGGTCAGAAAATCCAATCACACTTCACTGACACAAAAGACCCCAGACGCCTATGGCAAGGCATCCAGTCAGTAACAGATTACAGGCCTACACCTCCAGACAGCACAGACTTCCTGAACTCACTCAACACCTTCTTCAGCCGTTTTGAAGAAAACAACACCACCACTCCAACAAAAGCCCTTCATTGCTCGGACACTACAACACTTCAACTGGACCCTGCTGACGTGCGGAGGACCCTTCAGAAGGTGAACCCCAGGAAGGCTGCCGGTCCTGACAATATACCTGGGCGTGTGCTTAGAGACTGTGCGGACTCACTTACAGATGTCCTCACAGATATCTTCAACATCTCTCTGAGCCAAGCCGCCATACCTGAATGCTTCAAAGCCACCACCATCATACCGCTGCCCAAGAAATCCCCAGCCACAACACTGAACGACTACAGGCCCATAGCACTCACTCCCATTATGATGAAGTGCTTTGAAAGGATGGTCAAGGCCCATATACTGTAACATCCAGCCTACCCGCCGCATTTGACCCATTCCAGTTTGCTTACCGTCCCAAGCGCTCCACTGATGATGCCATTGCTACTGCACTTCACCTCAGCCTGGCTCACCTGGAGAACAAAGACAGCTGTGTGCGGATGCTGTTCATCGACTTCAGCTCTGCCTTCAACACAGTCATCCCACAACACCTGGTGAACAAACTCAGCGCCATAGGCATCAACACCCAGCTCTGCAACTGGCTACTAGACTTCCTCACCAACAGACCTCAGACAGTAAGAGTTGGCAAAAACTCCTCAGAGACTACCATCATGAACACAGGAGTTCCCCAGGGTTGTGTGTTGAGTCCTCTGCTGTTCACACTGATGACCCATGACTGTTGTGCCAGATCCACCTCATCAGCAGCGACGACGACTCAGCCTACAGAGAGGAGGTACTCCAACTCATCAACTGGTGCGACATCAACAACCTACATCTCAATGTCAACAAAACAAAGGAAATAACTGTGGACTTCAGGAAGAATCGCAAACCACACACTCCCCTCACCATCAATGGCAGTGCTGTGGAATCAGTGAAGAGCACAAAGTGCCTGGGGGTGCACATCACTGATGACCTGACATCGACAACCAACACCACCTCCCTTGTCAAGAAAGCACAGCAACGCCTCCACTTCCTACGCAGGATGAGAAGAGCCAACCTCCCTCCTTCTGCACTCACCACCTTCTACAGGGGAGCCATTGAGAGCATCCTCACCAGCAGTCTCTCAGTCTGGTATGGCAGCTGCCCTGTTGCTGACCAGAAGGCCTTACAGAGGGTGGTGAGGACAGCAGAAAAGATCACCACATCAGCCCAACCATCCATACAGGACCTATACCCATCCCGCTGCTACAAAAGAGCCATCAACATCACCAAGGACACCGCCCACCCTTCACACAAACTGTTCACCCTCCTACCCTCTGGCAAGCGCTACAGCAGTATGCACTGTAGGACTACCAGACTAAGCAACAGCTTTTTCCCCCAGGCCATCAGACTGCTCAACTCACTCAGGAAAAACTCTAATAGAAATGTGGGACAATAGACTCAAAACTGTGGGACAGTAGACTCAATGCAAAAATCACCCTCTGTTAATCTCATCTCTCTCTATGCAATATCTGCACATACTCTTTTGCACATAAACATAACAAGTTTACAATACTTATTTAATGTCCATGCTGCTATTCTGCACTTTGCCATATCGCACCTTGTAAAATTGTACTCTTGTATTATTACACTCAGTAACATACCTCAACTACTGCATTCTGGAACACTGTGATAGTCTGGAAACTGTAGGCTCACTATTGTCTATAAGTTGTGTTGGTTGCTTGTTCTGTAGATATATATCTGCACTTTATGTCTAGTGATGTCTTATGTTTAATGTTTAGTTATTAGTTGATTAGTTGATGTTTAACTTAGTTGATGTTAACTTAGCTTATGTTTAGTTATTGATGTTAACTTAGCTCATGTTTAGTTATTGATGTTAACTTAGCTTATGTTTAGTTAACTAACTTATGTTTAGTTATTAGTTGATCAGTTGATGTTTAACTTAGTTGATGTTAACTTAGCACATCTGGAGTTAGTAGAAACGGAATTTCAATTATATGTGTAATGTACTGTTACATGGTTAATTGACAATAAAGTCCACTTGAACTTGAACTTGAACTTGATGATGACTCATTATTATCAGTCGTTTTTTCAATAATAATAAAAAAAATAATAATATTCTTTTCGAGCTTTAAGGAGAGCTGAGGCATAACGTACCATCACCTGGCTGATCTGCGTCAGCAGCATCTCCTGTGATGATGTAATGTCTCACCAGAGGGACCGCCCCTCTGGTCCCAGGCTGCCTTTAATATCCTCCTCTCCCTCTCTCACTGAGGAGTCCTCATGGTGGTCACATTTCTATTTGAATAGGTAAATGCAGACGTAACATGACAGGGTCACAACGTAAAGGTCGACCAGTCACACATGAAGCCCAGTCAGTTTGAAATGCTGCTGCACTGCATTTCACCATCGAAGGCTGCAGTCAGCTCACTCCAGCCTCCAATAGAATTGATTCAGGAGCACATTTCCCGCCATGGCAGAAAGCATGTGACCTGCAACCTCCCGTTCCCCTCACGGTGGCAGTAGAGTGACTAGAGGTCTGCCGAGGCGTCCCCAGCCGGTTCAATATACGCTGTTGTGGAACGATGTTATTCATTACTTGATGACGTCATGGTGAAGGTGGAGCCTCGGGTCGTGGCTTTGAGGTCACCAGTGACCTGACAGCTTGACAGGAATGTGTCCTGGTCCCCTATCAGCCTGGGTCAACATCTCACCCTCTGTTTGCTCTGAACACTGGTGGGCTGAGTTCACACGGCCCCCTCCTAGGACCACAGGGCATTGACCGTGTGGTGCTGAACACACACGCACACACAGGCACAAACACACACATACCACACAGAAACGCACACGCAGGCACACACACACACACATACATATACACAAACACACACGTACGACACATAAACACACACATACCTACTCACATACATATATATACATACACATGTACCCCCCACCCCACATACGCACACACACACACACACACACACACATACACAAACATGCACATATGACACATAAACACACACACATACGACACAAACACACACACACACACATACCTACTCACATACATACATATACATACACATGTACCCCCCACCCCACATACGCACACACACACACACACATATATACACATACACAAACACACACACACATATATACACATACACAAACACACACACACACACACATGTACCCCCCCCCCACCCCCCCCCCCCCACACACACACACACACACACACACACACACATGACACTGTGTGGCTCTGGGTGCGGGGGCTTGTGATAGCGAAGACGAGTTATGGAAGCGCTTGATTCGGTCTCTGTGATGTGCCTCCAGGCAGTGAGCTGCTGCACGTTCCTCTGCTCGGCCTCTGACCTCTGACCTCTGACCTCTGGGTTTCTGGTTCAGCAAGTCGAATAGAAGGCCTGGGCAGGTGCAGGACAACGTCTGGAGTTGAATGTGCGGTGAGTCATTTTGGTTGGAAGATCTAGTGACACATCAGCCTATGAGCACACACGCATGCACACACGCACGCACGCACGCGCACATGCACACACACACACACCATTCCCTCCACTTAATTGTTCATCAGAGAATCATCACATTATTGACTTGTGATTGTTTGTGGGTTTGGGTGTGTGCTGTCTGTCTCTTACTTGAACTGTGATGTCCTGCCACGGTGTGGTCCTTTTGTCACCAGGTCTTCACCAAGTTACTCTATGTCTAACTAAGTATTAATAACTAACTAACACAAAACATGAAGCCAGCGAGTAGCGGGGTCTTACTAGCCTTGGTGGGCAGAATTGCATTATGGGAGAAAAACTAAATTAGTGCATTTTTGAGTCACGTGACAGGAACGGAACTGACCACACGGTGTCATGTGACAGGAACGGAACTGATCACATGGTGTCATGTGACAGGAACGGAACTGACCACACGGTGTCATGTGACAGGAACAGAACTGATCACACAGTGTGCATACGGTAACAGAACACGAGCACCAGAAAAAGTTGTTGGACCTTCTCTTCCTGTTAAGTGTCATCTGGGTCAAAGGTAGATTGTGGCCAAACCAAAGCCCTTCAGAACAACCTCCCCCTGAGGACCTGAGAGGAGACACCTTATCTGCTGTATTCATGCTTGCAGCTGTGATGTCTTGAGACATGGCACCATGTGGCTCCTATTACCAGGCTTGGTTGGCCTTGGTTGTTAGTCATTCATTTGTCTTGGCATGGAGGTTGTAGAGTTGATCTTGTCTATAGACAGGAGACTCCAAGTATCTGGACGCTTGTGGTCTTCTAGCAATAAGGCTGAACATCGCATGCTCCACCAGAACCCCCCTGACAGGCCATGTGTTTCTGACCAGGGTGCTCGTGGAGTCCTTGTTCAGGTCTGCGTCTGCGGATGATGAATTCATCATTCCACAAGGTGCACCTTCAGTCCGAGCTCCAGGAGGGAACACAGCAGTCCCAGTATGAGGGCCGAGTGCCAGGCTGCTCCTCCCAGTTGGTCCTGTTGCCATAGCGCTGTGTCCCTCTGGTGGCTGGGAGCTGTGTGATGCTAACTAGGGTAGCGCGGCGGGCTGGCGTGAGGGGGCGGGGCTTTGTGAGCATAATAAGAGTGTTGTAAACTGGCCAGTGTTTTCATTTGTAGAACATTTCCGTTGTAGGATGGGATTTCATCTCTAACATTATTGACCTCACCACCGATCAACGTGGACTACAAATGTGACCGGGTGATTTAAACTAGCTAGCTAGTTGAAATGTTACACAAGATTCAAGTAAACTTTATTGTCAGTTTTCATGAATGTACAGGCCATACACAAGAACCGAAATGCCGTTTCCCTCAATCCCTGGTGCAAGACAGCATGCAATATAAATATAAATATATAAAAATATAAGTATCAAAAAAATCTAGACAAACTCATAATGTAGCCAAAAAACAACACAAAACTACATTCAGGGATGTTGTCTTGCCACAATAATACTGTAATGTGTGCTTTTATCATTTCCATATCATATCATTTCCCTCATTGTCATGGTGACTATGAGGCCTTTCATCTCACAGCACATGATTGTATTATTCTGCTGTGTCAGCGTAGCGTGATGTTCTCATGTCCATGTGTCTGTCCAGTAGCGTGATGTTCTCATGTCCATGTGTCTGTCCAGTAGCGTGATGTTCTCATGTCCATGTGTCTGTCCAGTAGCGTGATGTTCTCATGTCCATGTGTCTGTCCAGTAGCGTGATGTTCTCATGTCCATGTGTCTGTCCAGGACGGCCGATTACAGCCAAATTATTCACTGTGTGTGGGGCCCTTATTTGTCCTGCGTTATGTGATGCATTACATCTCAGGCCCTTATTTGTTCTGCGTTATGTGATGCATCACATCTCAGGCCCTTATTTGTCCTGCGTTATGTGATGCATCACATCTCAGGCCCTTATTTGTTCTGCGTTATGTGATGCATCACATCTCAGGCCCTTATTTGTCCTGCGTTATGTGATGCATCACATCTCAGGCCCTTATTTGTTCTGCGTTATGTGATGCATCACATCTCAGGCCCTTATTTGTCCTGCGTTATGTGATGCATTACATCTCAGGCCCTTATTTGTCCTGCATTATGTGATGCATCACATCTCAGGCCCTTATTTGTCCTGCGTTATGTGATGCATCGCATCTCAGGCCCTTATTTGTCCTGCGTTATGTGATGCATCACATCTCAGGCACATCTTGTCCTGCGGTTTCCACAAAGAGAGAGACACAGAGACACAGAGACAATCCCTTTAACCAGGCCCCAGAAGAGAAGATGGCATTCATCTTTCTTTTAGACACATAGTGTTTCCAGGAACTCCAGCTAATACTTGTAATGTTTTTTGGTACATAATCATCAATCCATTTCTCACACAGGGATACAGGAGACATGCCTTTTAGCTGTTGCCAATGTGGTTTATGAGTGAGGACATTTCTGAGTCCATGACTATGCAGCTTTAACCCCCTAGCAGCTGGACCTGAGCATCACTGGGACAGACAGGGGAAGGGTGATCTGCAGAGGTGCTGCTTGTCTGTCTGACAGACCTTCTCCCACTCCAGTGTGTGAAAACTACCCGCTAAAGGCTAAAGGCTAAAGGCTAAAGGCTGGGTTATGCTTCATTAAAGGCTGGGTTATGCTTCATTTATGCTTCCGCGTTGACGCAACGCTGGGGGGTTACGGACCCTTTACGTCCCCCTTGCGTCCACCACAAGGGGGACTGACGTGCACCTCCCAAAAATCCTCCCAAAAATCCTAGACACGCGTCGAAGCGATGCAACACCAACGCAGCGGCTTTGGCTGTGATTGGTCCGCTAACTACATCTGCTGGAGACCGCTTTTCCGGTTTCCACTCGTAAACACCGCTACGGTGTGATAAATGCTTCGACTGATTGGCGACAACATATATATATAACTTTTGCCTTCATTTGTCTTTGTCTTTGTATCCGTATGTAATGACCAGAATGGTCATTCTGGTCCCTCTACCGGTGTGGCATTGAATTGCATTTCGACACGTAAACCCCACGCAGAACCATCACGGGCTCATGATTGCGTCCGAGCAACTGCGTGGCCATGGCGTGATCACATGTAATCCCTACGCGGAAGCATAACTCAGCCTTTAGTGCTTGGATGTCACCGTGTGTGACTTAACAGCACTGACACGCTGACACAGAGCGCTGGATACAAAGTCTCTTTCAGCTGCTGTTATGCAACCAGACTCTTTCCACCAGCGTTCCACAACTTCATAGACCAACTGAGAGTCTGGGGCTCTTGTGTGTCAGAGTCTCAGTAGAGTCATGTCTCCTTCTCCCAGCATGTCCTCCCTGCCCCTAATGACCCCCTGCTGTGTATGGACATGCACACTACGAAGGTCTGAAACACTGTGGAATATACACATATTCTCCCGAGAAGAGCTTGCATAATAGATCATTGGATCGGCCTTGTACCTGGAGCTTGTTCCCTGTAGCCCGGGGGGTCGAAGGGGAACAACGGCCAACATTCATCCGGTGAGGGATCACGTTTCCATACGATGCATTCCAGTGGGCTGGATGGACAATAAGGCCCAATCTCAATTCTCTATCTTACCCCTTCCCCTTCCCCCTTCCCCTTGGATTTGCGCGTTCACGTGAGACCAAGGGCTATCTCAATTCTCATTTCGATCGAGGGGTAGGGCCAAGGGGAAAGGGTAGACACCCCTTGAAACCAAGTAAGATCGGGAGCTTACTTGAAACCAAGGGGTACCTATTACAATGCGCAACCGGCAACAATCGCGGCCAGATCTCCACGAGAGTCCCATAAATGTAAGTATTTTCGGCTGAAATAATTTATTTAAAATTTACGACAGTATTGTTTTGTGCTCTAAACAGTCCTGTACCTATATATTTGCAACCATATTCTTAATCGAAACTTTTTTGAAAATCGATATGCTAACGTTACATTGCTGAGTGCACAACTACATTTCTCTGACTAGCAATGAACTCCATGCATGTCTAGTTTACTAAACACAATTAGCAGCGAATTCCGTTTGATATCAGTGTAGACAACTAGAGACAAATCAATACGTTTTTTACATATATCGTCCTTTTTCACACAGGAACGCCGGAGGAAACCCGGCAGCTGATACGTTTTCGGCACGAAAACGAGCAGAAATTTCTGAAATCAAAATACGCTTCAATGCAAATGTGGGAGTGAGTCATGCGTTCAATGTTGTAGCCATTCATAATTGTAAATAAAGACATGTTGGTTAACAAAGACATTGTTTCTGAACATCAATGAAATTCAAAACCGTAATAACTGAAAAGATACAAAACACCATGCAGTGTGTATAAAAAATATTTTGTCAATATTTTGTCGTCAATGTATGATGACGTAACCGTAACGAGTGTTGTCTCAATTCATAGGGGCATGTTCTTACCCCTAGCCCTTAACA
>JAXIVH010000010.1:442270-534770 GCA_036785325.1 Urophycis tenuis | reverse complement strand
TCTCCTTCAGCTCCATGGTCAGAAGTCTGAGAGGTTGTTTATTCATTACACTACCTCCCCACATTTGAACCTCAAACCGATTTCATTAGAATGCAACACCAAACACCGGAGGAACAGCTGAACCTGCTCACTAACACACCTGAGGAACAGCTGAACCTGCTCACTAACACACCTGAGGAACATCTGAACCAGCTCACTTAACACACCTGGGGAACGGTTGAACCTGCTCACTAACAAACCTGAGGAACATCTGAACCTGCTCACTAACACACCTGAGGAACAGCTGAACCTGCTCACTTACACACCTGAGAAACAGCTGAACCTGCTCACTAACACACATGAGGAACAGCTGAACCTGCTCACTAACACACCTGAGGAACAGCTGAACCTGCTCACTAACACACCTGAGAAACAGCTGAACCTGCTCACTAAAAAACCTGAGGAACATCTGAACCTGCTCACTAACACACCTGAGGAGCAGCAGAACCTGCTCACTAACACACCTGAGGAACAACTGAAACTGCTCACTAACACACCTGAGAAACAGCTGAACCTGCTCACTAAAAAACCTGAGGAACATCTGAACCTGCTCACTAACACACCTGAGGAGCAGCAGAACCTGCTCACTAACACACCTGAGGAACAGCTGAACCTGCTCACTAACACACCTGAGGAACATCTGAAGCTGCTCAGTAACACACCTGAGGAACACCTGAACCTACTAACTAACACACCTGAACCTGCTCACTACAAGATCTGAGAAACAGCTGAACCTGCTCACTTACACGCCTGAGGAACATCTGAACCTGTTCACTAACACACCTGAGGAACAGCTGAACCTGCTCGCTAACACACCTGAGGAACATCTGAACCTGCTCACTAACACACCTGAGGAGCAGCAGAACCTGCTCACTAACACACCTGAGGAACAGCTGAACCTGCTCACTAACACACCTGAGGAACAGCTGAACCTGCTCACTTACACACCTGAGGAACATCTGAACCTGCTTACTAACACACCTGAGGAACATCTGAACCTGCTTACTAACACACCTGAGGAACAGCTGAACCTGTTCACCAACACACCTGAAAAAATTCAGAACCTGCTCACTAACACACCTGAGGAACAGCTGAACCTGCTCACTAATACACCTGAGGAATATCTGAACCTGCTCACTAACACACCTGAGGAACAGCTGAACCCACTCACTAACACACCCGAGGAACATCTGAACCTGCTAACTACCACACCTGAGGAACAGCTGAACCTGCTCACTTACACAGCTGAGTAACATCTGAACCTGCTCACTAAAACACCTGAGGAACATCTGAACCTGCTCACTAACACACCTAAGGAACAGCATAACCTGCTCACTAACACAACTGAGGAACAGCTGAACCTGCTCACTAACACACCTGAGGAACAGCTGAAACTGCTAACTAACACACCTGAGGAACAGCTGAACCTGCTCACTTACACACCTGAGGAACATCTGAACCTGCTTACTAACACACCTGAGGAACATCTGAACCTGCTTACTAACACACCTGAGGAACAGCTGAACCTGTTCACCAACACACCTGAAAAAATTCAGAACCTGCTCACTAACACACCTGAGGAACAGCTGAACCTGCTCACTAACACACCTGAGGAACATCTGAACCAGCTCACTTAACACACCTGGGGAACGGTTGAACCTGCTCACTAATACACCTGAGGAATATCTGAACCTGCTCACTAACACACCTGAGGAACAGCTGAACCCGCTCACTAACACACCCGAGGAACATCTGAACCTGCTCACTAACACACCTGAGGAACAGCTGAACCTGCTCACTTACACAGCTGAGTAACATCTGAACCTGCTCACTAAAACACCTGAGGAACATCTGAACCTGCTCACCTGTTCCGGTTCCGGCGCCGCAGCGAGTGGCAGCCCGACACAGCAGCTCCCGATCTTTTTCCTTTTTTCTTAGATTAAAGTTTTTTTAAAAACTTTAATCTATATAGTACTTTAGAACTGTAGCACTAGGCTTTAGAAACATGTTTTAGGTTATATGAGGGCTCTTAAACGGGTCGAATAATAACTAGTATGTGCAGGGCGATCGCCACGATCGCTAAACAACAACAACAACAACAATGGACTGGCGCCTACTCGCGGGACGAGCTCCTTCAGCTCCGGGATCGACCAGCGGTGTGCCCGAGAGGGATCCCGAAAGAGCTGAGGATAAAGCGGCGTGGGACCAGAGCAGGAGCCATGGTGAGGAACAAGAGGATGGAGAGGAAGTGGAGATATAAGCCCCGTCTTCCCTCGGTTATCATGGGTAATGTTCGCTCACTGCCCAACAAGATGGACGAACTATCAGCCCTCACTACCGGACAGCGCGAGTACCGGGAATGTAGTGTGTTGTGCCTGACGGAGACATGGCTGAACGGGAACATACCAGACTGCTCAGTGGAACTAGCCGGCTTCACGCTAGTTCGGGCGGACAGGAACAAACAGAGCGGTAAGAAGTCGGGTGGCGGACTTGCCGTCTTTGTTAATTCCAAATGGTGCAACCCGGGACATGTTACCACGAAGGTAATCACGTGCACGCCCGACGTCGAGTTGTTAGCGGTGGGACTGAGACCGTACTATCTGCCCCGTGAGTTTTCGGCAGCCATTGTTGTTATTGTTTACACTCCACCATCGGCCGTAGCGGCGCGGGCTTGTGACGTCATTCATTCTTCCGTCGCAGACCTGCAGACTAGACATCCCAACGCCCTTATTATAGTAAATGGAGACTTTAATCATGTAAATATATCAAAGACACTGACTGACTTCACCCAGTATGTAACCTGCAGCACCAGAGGAGATAAGACCCTGGACTTACTGTATGCCAATGCTAAGGGAGCATACAGTGCAACAGCCCTCCCCCCCCTGGGCAAATCAGATCACTGCTTGATCCTACTGTCTCCTACATATAAGCCTCAGGTTAGGAGACAGCCCATTACCACCAGGACTGTACAGCAGTGGTCTGAGGAGGCTGAAGAGGCCCTGAGGGAGTGCTACAGGACAACAGACTGGAGGATGTTTCAGGAGGACTACGGTGATGACATTGAGGGTCTCACTCAGTGCGTCACAGACTATATAAAGTTCTGTGAGGAGAGTGTTGTCCCCACCAAGAAGGTCCGTTGCTTCCCTAACAGCAAACCCTGGATCAACAGGGACATCAAAGTCCTGTTGAACCGTAAGAGGAGAGCCTTCATGGTAGGAGACAATGAGGACACACAGAGGGAGATACAAAGAGAGCTGAGGAGGGAACTGAGGAGAGCTAAGGCCTGCTATAAAAGCAGGATTGAGGACAAGCTGCAGCAGAACAACTCCCGAGAGGTGTGGGCAGGGGTGAAAACCATCACCGGCATGAAAACTGCCGGAGGATCACAGGAGGGGACAAAGGAATGGGCCGATGAGTTAAACCTGTTTTTCAACAGATTTGACTCACCAACGGGGGCCAGACCCTCAACTCCCCTTCCCCCCTCCTGCCCTACTCATCTCCCTGCTGGACCACCAGATCCGGGCATGGCAGCTTCAGCTTCTGCACCTCCCCTCCCTGCACCACCCTCCCTCTCTCTCCCGTTCCACACTCACAGGGAGGCTGGACCAATGTCCGGCCCAGAGGACAGTCACCCCCTCGCCACACCGCAGACTACACCTGTGACCCCGGAAATAACAACCCCAACCATCAGCACCAGCCACGTGAGACGGCAGCTCACGAGGATCAGGCCTAACAAGGCCAGAGGACCCGATGACATCAGCCCGAGGGTGCTCAAGATCTGCGCGGAGCAGCTGGCAGGAGTGTTCACGCACCTCTTCGGCCTCTCCCTGAGGCTGAAAAAGGTGCCAACTCTATGGAAGACTTCCTGCGTAGTCCCTGTGCCGAAGAAGGGTCGTCCCAACGCTCCAGGGGACTTCAGACCTGTGGCACTGACGTCACACGTCATGAAGACCTTTGAGAGATTGGTTCTGGACCATCTCAAGCCCAGGGTGCGTGACTGCCTGGACCCATTGCAGTTTGCGTACCAGACCCACATCGGCGTGGAGGATGCCATCATCTACCTGCTTCACAGAGCTTACACACACCTGGAGAGGCCACAGAGCATGGTGAGAATCATGTTCTTCGACTTCTCCAGTGCTTTTGACACCGTCCAGCCAGACCGGCTGGCTGAGAAGCTCCTGGTGATGCAGGTCGATCCTGACATGGTGGCATGGATTACGGACTACCTCACGGACAGACCGCAGTATGTCAGGCTGCGACACTGCTTGTCAGACATGGTGACTAGCAACACCGGCACACCCCAGGGAACTGTACTTTCACCATTCCTGTTCACCCTCTATACCTCAGATTTCTGCTATAACTCCCGAACATGCCACCTGCAGAAGTTCTCGGACGACTCCTCCATTGTTGGATGCATCACAGACAACGAGGAGGAGGAGTACAGGGAACTGGTGAGGAACTTTGTGGGATGGTGTGATGGGAACCACCTCCAGCTCAACACAGGGAAAACCAAGGAGCTGGTGGTGGACTTTAGACGCAGGAAGTGTCCCCCATTACCGGTTTCCATAAAGGGGGAAGAGGTGGAGATGGTGGACACCTGCAAGTTCCTTGGGGTGCACCTAAACAACAAATTGGACTGGTCTGATAATACCGAGGCCCTCTACAGGAAGGGACAGAGCAGGCTGTTCTTCCTGAGGAGGCTCAGATCCTTCAATGTGTGCACTAGGCTGCTACGGATGTTCTACCAGTCGGTGGTAGCCAGTGTCACCTTCTTCGCCGTCGTGTGCTGGGGAGGAGGCATCGGGTGTGGTGGGGCAAGTAAGCTGAACAAGCTGGTGAGGAAGGCGAGCTCCGTGGTGGGGATGAAGCTGGACTGTGTGGAGGCGGTGACAGAGAGGAGGATGAGGGGAAAGCTGCAGGCGATCCTGGACAACCCCTCTCACCCTCTCTACGCCGAGCTGAGGCAACTCAGGAGCACGTTCAGCCATAGGCTCACTCAGCCACGTGCTTCAAAGCGCTTGGGGGGCTCTTTCATCCCATCAGCTATCAGGCTCTACAATACCTCAACCACCCGCTCCCAACGTCTCGGAAGCGCCAGCACCACCAGATAATGGATTTGTATAACACACCACACACCCCAGACTGTTTTCTAGCCATTCTCATCTTATGTCTGTTCATCTCACTAATAACCACTGCCCATCTGTCATCTTTCATTGTGTGCACCAGGCTTCCACGGATGGTCTACCAGTCTGCGGTGGCCAGTGTCACCGCTTCACTGCCGTGTGCTGGGGAGGAAGCTTTGGGAGCGGTGGTGCCAGGAAGCTGTACAAGCCGGGGAGGAAGGCGAGCCCTGCAGTGGGGATGAAGCTGGACGGTGTGGAGCGGCGACAGTGAGGAAGACGAGGGGAATGCTGTTGGCGACCCGGACCTACCCTCTCAGCCTCACTGTGCTGAACTGAAGCAACTGAGGCAACTCAGGAACACGTTCAGCCACATGCTCACTCAGCCAAGTGCCTCAAGTGCTTGGGTGCTCCTTCATCCCACCAACCATCAGGCTCAGGAAGCTCCAACACCACCAGACAAATGGAATGGACTGAACTTTCATTCACATACACCACACCACACACCTTGGACTGTGACCCAGCCGTTGTTATTCCAGGACCATTCATATATTGTACCTGGAATACCTGTATAAATTTGCACATCTTGCACCTTGCACTTTCCGCATACTTGCACTACTTTATCTACTTGCACTATTTGATCTATCTTGCATTTTGCACCACAAACTGCTATCTAGGACACTAGTATGCATACGGGTCCTCTCGTCACCGACCTGACTTAAGAGCGCGTATTTAATCTAATCTATTGTTTTTTTATTGTGTATAGAATTTAGCCAGGCTCTTTACTGCTCATCTATCCCCTGCACTGCTGGTCTCTGCGAATTTCTCCTACGGGGGATTAATAAAGAAATATCTAATCTTATCTTATCTTATCTAACACACCTAAGGAACAGCATAACCTGCTCACTAACACAACTGAGGAACAGCTGAACCTGCTCACTAACACACCTGAGGAACAGCTGAAACTGCTAACTAACACACCTGAGGAACAGCTGAACCTGCTCACTAACACACCTGAGGAACATCTGACCCTGCTCACTAACACACCTGAGGAACTGCTGAACCTGCTCACTAACACAACTGAAGAACAGCTGAACCTGCTCACTAACAGACCTGAGGAACAGCTGAACCTGCTCATTAACACACCCGAGGAACATCTGAACCTGCTCACTAACACACCTGAGGAACAGCTGAACCTGCTCACTTACACAGCTGAGTAACATCTGAACCTGCTCAATAATACACCTGAGGAACATCTGAACCTGCTCACTAACACACCGGAGGAACAGCTAAACCTGCTCACTAACACAACTGAGGAACAGCTGAACCTGCTAACTAACACACCTGAGGAACAGCTGAACCTGCTCACTAACACACCTGAGGAACATCTGAACCTGCTCACTAACACACCTGAGGAACAGCTGAACCTGCTCACTAACACACCTGAGGAACAACTGAAACTGCTCACTAACACACCTGAGAAACAGCTGAACCTGCTCACTAAAAAACCTGAGGAACAGCTGAACCTGCTCACCAACACACCTGAGGAACATCTGAACCTGCTCACTAACACACCTGAAGGACAGCTGAACCTGCTCACTAACACACCTGAGGAACATCTGAAGCTGCTCAGTAACACACCTGAGGAACACCTGAACCTACTAACTAACACACCTGAACCTGCTCACTACAAGATCTGAGAAACAGCTGAACCTGCTCACTTACACGCCTGAGGAACATCTGAACCTGTTCACTAACACACCTGAGGAACAGCTGAACCTGCTCGCTAACACACCTGAGGAACATCTGAACCTGCTCACTAACACACCTGAGGAGCAGCAGAACCTGCTCACTAACACACCTGAGGAACAGCTGAACCTGCTCACTAACACACCTGAGGAACAGCTGAACCTGCTCACTTACACACCTGAGGAACATCTGAACCTGCTTACTAACACACCTGAGGAACATCTGAACCTGCTTACTAACACACCTGAGGAACAGCTGAACCTGTTCACCAACACACCTGAAAAAATTCAGAACCTGCTCACTAACACACCTGAGGAACAGCTGAACCTGCTCACTAATACACCTGAGGAATATCTGAACCTGCTCACTAACACACCTGAGGAACAGCTGAACCCACTCACTAACACACCCGAGGAACATCTGAACCTGCTAACTACCACACCTGAGGAACAGCTGAACCTGCTCACTTACACAGCTGAGTAACATCTGAACCTGCTCACTAAAACACCTGAGGAACATCTGAACCTGCTCACTAACACACCTAAGGAACAGCATAACCTGCTCACTAACACAACTGAGGAACAGCTGAACCTGCTCACTAACACACCTGAGGAACAGCTGAAACTGCTAACTAACACACCTGAGGAACAGCTGAACCTGCTCACTTACACACCTGAGGAACATCTGAACCTGCTTACTAACACACCTGAGGAACATCTGAACCTGCTTACTAACACACCTGAGGAACAGCTGAACCTGTTCACCAACACACCTGAAAAAATTCAGAACCTGCTCACTAACACACCTGAGGAACAGCTGAACCTGCTCACTAATACACCTGAGGAATATCTGAACCTGCTCACTAACACACCTGAGGAACAGCTGAACCCGCTCACTAACACACCCGAGGAACATCTGAACCTGCTCACTAACACACCTGAGGAACAGCTGAACCTGCTCACTTACACAGCTGAGTAACATCTGAACCTGCTCACTAAAACACCTGAGGAACATCTGAACCTGCTCACTAACACACCTAAGGAACAGCATAACCTGCTCACTAACACAACTGAGGAACAGCTGAACCTGCTCACTAACACACCTGAGGAACAGCTGAAACTGCTAACTAACACACCTGAGGAACAGCTGAACCTGCTCACTAACACACCTGAGGAACATCTGACCCTGCTCACTAACACACCTGAGGAACAGCATAACCTGCTCACTAACACAACTGAAGAACAGCTGAACCTGCTCACTAACAGACCTGAGGAACAGCTGAACCTGCTCATTAACACACCCGAGGAACATCTGAACCTGCTCACTAACACACCTGAGGAACAGCTGAACCTGCTCACTT
This sequence comes from Urophycis tenuis, assembly GCA_036785325.1. NCBI lineage: Eukaryota > Metazoa > Chordata > Actinopteri > Gadiformes > Phycidae > Urophycis > Urophycis tenuis. The sequence goes on along the minus strand of JAXIVH010000010.1, from coordinate 526,502 downwards.
ACACAGCTGAGTAACATCTGAACCTGCTCAATAATACACCTGAGGAACATCTGAACCTGCTCACTAACACACCGGAGGAACAGCTAAACCTGCTCACTAACACAACTGAGGAACAGCTGAACCTGCTAACTAACACACCTGAAAAAACAGCTGAACCTTCTCACTAACACACCTGAGGAACATCTGACCCTGCTCACTAACACACCTGAGGAACTGCTGAACCTGCTCACTAACACAACTGAAGAACAGCTGAACCTGCTCACTAACAGACCTGAGGAACAGCTGAACCTGCTCATTAACACACCCGAGGAACATCTGAACCTGCTCACTAACACACCTGAGGAACAGCTGAACCTGCTCACTTACACAGCTGAGTAACATCTGAACCTGCTCAATAATACACCTGAGGAACATCTGAACCTGCTCACTAACACACCGGAGGAACAGCTAAACCTGCTCACTAACACAACTGAGGAACAGCTGAACCTGCTCACTAACACAACTGAAGAACAGCTGAACCTGCTCACTAACAGACCTGAGGAACAGCTGAACCTGCTCACTAACACACCTGAGGAACAACTGAACCTGCTCACTAACACACCTGAGGAACAGCTGAACCTGCTAACTAACACACCTGAGGAACAGCTGAACCTGCTCACTAACACACCTGAGGAACAGCTTAACCTTCTCACTAAAACACCTGAGTAACAGCTGAAACTGCTCACTAACACACCTGAGGAACATCTGAACCTGCTCACTAACACACCTGAGGAACTGCTGAACCTGTTGACTAACACAACTGAAGAACAGCTGAACCTGCTCACTAACAGACCTGAGGAACAGCTGAACCTGCTCATTAACACACCCGAGGAACATCTGAACCTGCTCACTAACACACCTGAGGAACAGCTGAACCTGCTCACTTACACAGCTGAGTAACATCTGAACCTGCTCAATAAAACACCTGAGGAACATCTGAACCTGCTCATTAACACACCGGAGGAACAGCTAAACCTGCTCACTAACACAACTGAGGAACAGCTGAACCTGCTCACTATCACACCTGAGGAACAGCTGAACCTGCTCACTAACACCCCTGAGAAACAGCTGAACCTGCTCACTAACACACATGAGGAACAGCTGAACCTGCTCACTAAAACACCTGAGGAACAGCTGAACCTGCACACTAATGCACTGAGGAACAGCTGAACCTGCTCACTAACAGATCTGAGAAACAGCTGAACCTGCTCACTTACACGCCTGAGGAACATCTGAACCTGTTCACTAACACACCTGAGGAACAGCTGAACCTGCTCGCTAACACACCTGAGGAACATCTGAACCTGCTCACTAACACAACTGAGGAACAGCTGAACCTGCTCACTTACACAGCTGAGTAACATCTGAACCTGCTCACTAAAACACCTGAGGAACATCTGAACCTGCTCACTAACACACCGGAGGAACAGCTAAACCTGCTCACTAACACAACTGAGGAACAGCTGAACCTGCTCACTAACACAACTGAAGAACAGCTGAACCTGCTCACTAACAGACCTGAGGAGCAGCTGAACCTGCTCACTAACACACCTGAGGAACATCTGAACCTGCTCACTAACACACCTGAGGAACAGCTGAACCTGCTCATTAACACACCTGAGGAACATCTGAACCTGCTCACTAACACACCTGAGGAACAGCTGAACCTGCTCATTAACACACCTGAGGAACATCTGAACCTGCTCACTAACACACCTGAGGAACAGCTGAACCTGCTCACTAACACAGCTGAGGAACAGCTGAACCTGCTCACTAACACACCTGAGGAACAGCTTAACCTGCTCGCTAACACACCTGAGGAACATCTGAACCTGCTCATTAACACTCCTGAGGAACATGTGAACCTGCTCACTAACACACCTTAGGAACAGCTGAACCTGCTCACTATCACACCTGAGGAACAGCTGAACCTGCTCACTAATACACCTGAGGAACAGCTAAACCTGCTCACTACCACACCTGAGGAACATCTGAACCTGCTCACTAACACACCTGAGGAGCAGCAGAACCTGCTCACTAACACACCTGAGGAACAGCTGAACCTGCTCACTAACACACCTGAGGAACAGCTGAACCTGCTCACTTACACACCTGAGGAACATCTGAACCTGCTTACTAACACACCTGAGGAACAGCTGAACCTGTTCACCAACACACCTGAAAAAATTCAGAACCTGCTCACTAACACACCTGAGGAACAGCTGAACCTGCTCACTAACACACCTGAGCAAAATCTCAACCTGCTCACTAACACAGCTGAGGAACAACTGAACCTGCACACTAAAACACCTGAGGAACAGCTGAACCTGCTCACTAACACACCTGAGGAATATCTGAACCTGCTCACTAACACACCTGGAGGAACAGCTGAACCCGCTCACTAACACACCCGAGGAACATCTGAACCTGCTCACTAAAACAACTGAGGAACAGCTGAACCTGCTCACTTACACAGCTGAGTAACATCTGAACCTGCTCACTAAAACACCTGAGGAACATCTGAACCTGCTCACTAACACACCGGAGGAACAGCTAAACCTGCTCACTAACACAACTTAGGAACAGCTGAACCTGCTCACTAACACAACTGAAGAACAGCTGAACCTGCTCACTAACAGACCTGAGGAGCAGCTGAACCTGCTCACTAACACACCTGAGGAACATCTGAACCTGCTCACTAACACACCTGAGGAACAGCTGAACCTGCTCATTAACACACCTGAGGAACATCTGAACCTGCTCACTAACACACCTGAGGAACAGCTGAACCTGCTCATTAACACACCTGAGGAACATCTGAACCTGCTCACTAACACACCTGAGGAACAGCTGAACCTGCTCACTAACACAGCTGAGGAACAGCTGAACCTGCTCACTAACACACCTGAGGAACAGCTTAACCTGCTCGCTAACACACCTGAGGAACATCTGAACCTGCTCATTAACACTCCTGAGGAACATGTGAACCTGCTCACTAACACACCTTAGGAACAGCTGAACCTGCTCACTATCACACCTGAGGAACAGCTGAACCTGCTCACTAATACACCTGAGGAACAGCTAAACCTGCTCACTACCACACCTGAGGAACATCTGAACCTGCTCACTAACACACCTGAGGAGCAGCAGAACCTGCTCACTAACACACCTGAGGAACAGCTGAACCTGCTCACTAACACACCTGAGGAACAGCTGAACCTGCTCACTTACACACCTGAGGAACATCTGAACCTGCTTACTAACACACCTGAGGAACAGCTGAACCTGTTCACCAACACACCTGAAAAAATTCAGAACCTGCTCACTAACACACCTGAGGAACAGCTGAACCTGCTCACTAACACACCTGAGCAAAATCTCAACCTGCTCACTAACACAGCTGAGGAACAACTGAACCTGCACACTAAAACACCTGAGGAACAGCTGAACCTGCTCACTAACACACCTGAGGAATATCTGAACCTGCTCACTAACACACCTGGAGGAACAGCTGAACCCGCTCACTAACACACCCGAGGAACATCTGAACCTGCTCACTAAAACAACTGAGGAACAGCTGAACCTGCTCACTTACACAGCTGAGTAACATCTGAACCTGCTCACTAAAACACCTGAGGAACATCTGAACCTGCTCACTAACACACCGGAGGAACAGCTAAACCTGCTCACTAACACAACTTAGGAACAGCTGAACCTGCTCACTAACACAACTGAAGAACAGCTGAACCTGCTCACTAACAGACCTGAGGAGCAGCTGAACCTGCTCACTAACACACCTGAGGAACAGCTGAACCTGCTCACTAACACACCTGAGGAACAGCTGAACCTGCTCACTAACACAACTGAGGAACAGCTGAACCTGCTCACTAACACACCTGAGGAACAGCTGAACCTGCTCACTAAAACACCTGAGGAACAGCTGAAACTGCTCACTAACACACCTGAGGAACATCTGAACCTGCTCACTAACACACCTGAGGAACAGCTGAACCTGCTCATTAACACACCTGAGGAACATCTGAACCTGCTCAATAACACACCTGAGGAACAGCTGAACCTGCTCACTAACACAGCTGAGGAACAGCTGAACCTGCTCACTAACACACCTGAGGAACAGCTTAACCTGCTCGCTAACACACCTGAGGAACATCTGAACCTGCTCACTAACACACCTGAGGAGCAGCAGAACCTGCTCACTAACACACCTGAGGAACAGCTGAACCTGCTCACTTACACACCTGAGGAACATCTGAACCTGCTTACTAACACACCTGAGGAACATCTGAACCTGCTTACTAACACACCTGAGGAACAGCTGAACCTGTTCACCAACACACCTGAAAAAATTCAGAACCTGCTCACTAACACACCTGAGGAACAGCTGAACCTGCTCACTAACACACCTGAGCAAAATCTCAACCTGCTCAATAACACACCTGAGGAACGGCTGAACCTGCTCACTAATACACCCGAGTAACATCTCAACCTGCTCACTAACACAGCTGAGGAACAGCTGAACCTGCACACTAAAACACCTGAGGAACAGCTGAACCTGCTCACTAACACACCTGAGGAATATCTGAACCTGCTCACTAACACACCTGAGGAACAGCTGAACCCGCTCATTAACACACCCGAGGAACATCTGAACCTGCTCACTAACACACCTGAGGAACAGCTGAACCTGCTCACTTACACAGCTGAGTAACATCTGAACCTGCTCACTAAAACACCTGAGGAACATCTGAACCTGCTCACTAACACACCGGAGGAACAGCTAAACCTGCTCACTAACACAACTGAGGAACAGCTGAACCTGCTCACTAACACACCTGAGGAACAGCTGAACCTGCTCACTTACACACCTGAGGAACATCTGAACCTGCTTACTAACACACCTGAGGAACATCTGAACCTGCTTACTAACACACCTGAGGAACAGCTGAACCTGTTCACCAACACACCTGAAAAAATTCAGAACCTGCTCACTAACACACCTGAGGAACAGCTGAACCTGCTCACTAACACACCTGAGCAAAATCTCAACCTGCTCAATAACACACCTGAGGAACGGCTGAACCTGCTCACTAATACACCCGAGTAACATCTCAACCTGCTCACTAACACAGCTGAGGAACAGCTGAACCTGCACACTAACACACCTGAGGAACATCTGAACCTGCTTACTAACACACCTGAGGAACAGCTGAACCTGCTCACTAACACACCTGAAAAAATTCAGAACCTGCTCACTAACACACCTGAGGAACAGCTGAACCTGCTCACTAATACACCTGAGGAATATCTGAACCTGCTCACTAACACACCTGAGGAACAGCTAAACCCGCTCACTAACACACCCGAGGAACATCTGAACCTGCTCACTAACACACCTGAGGAACAGCTGAACCTGCTCACTTACACAGCTGAGTAACATCTGAACCTGCTCACTAAAACACCTGAGGAACATCTGAACCTGCTCACTAACACACCTGAGAAACATCTGAACCTGCTCACTAACACACCTAAGGAACAGCTTAACCTGCTCACTAACACAACTGAGGAACAGCTGAACCTGCTCACTAACACACCTGAGGAACAGCTGAAACTGCTAACTAACACACCTGAGGAACAGCTGAACCTGCTCACTAACACACCTGAGGAACATCTGACCCTGCTCACTAACACACCTGAGGAACTGCTGAACCTGCTCACTAACACAACTGAAGAACAGCTGAACCTGCTCACTAACAGACCTGAGGAACAGCTGAACCTGCTCATTAACACACCCGAGGAACATCTGAACCTGCTCACTAACACACCTGAGGAACAGCTGAACCTGCTCACTTACACAGCTGAGTGACATCTGAACCTGCTCAATAATACACCTGAGGAACATCTGAACCTGCTCACTAACACACCGGAGGAACAGCTAAAACTGCTCACTAACACAACTGAGGAACAGCTGAACCTGCTCACTAACACAACTGAAGAACAGCTGAACCTGCTCACTAACAGACCTGAGGAACAGCTGAACCTGCTCAAATTACACACCTGAGGAACAACTGAACCTGCTCACTAACACACCTGAGGAACAGCTGAACCTGCTAAGTAACACACCTGAGGAACAGCTGAACCTGCTCACTAACACACCTGAGGAACAGCTTAACCTTCTCACTAAAACACCTGAGGAACAGCTGAAACTGCTCACTAACACACCTGAGGAACATCTGAGCCTGCTCATTAACACACCTGAGGAACTGCTGAACCTGCTCACTAACACAACTGAAGAACAGCTGAACCTGCTCACTAACAGACCTGAGGAACAGCTGAACCTGCTCATTAACACACCCGAGGAACATCTGAACCTGCTCACTAACACACCTGAGGAACAGCTGAACCTGCTCACTTACACAGCTGAGTAACATCTGAACCTGCTCAATAAAACACCTGAGGAACATCTGAACCTGCTCACTAACACACCGGAGGAACAGCTAAACCTGCTCACTAACAGAACTGAGGAACAGCTGAACCTGCTCACTATCACACCTGAGGAACAGCTGAACCTGCTCACTAACACACCTGAGAAACAGCTGAACCTGCTCACTAACACACATGAGGAACAGCTGAACCTGCTCACTAAAACACCTGAGGAACAGCTGAACCTGCACACTAATGCACTGAGGAACAGCTGAACCTGCTCACTAACAGATCTGAGAAACAGCTGAACCTGCTCACTTACACGCCTGAGGAACATCTGAACCTGTTCACTAACACACCTGAGGAACAGCTGAACCTGCTCGCTAACACACCTGAGGAACATCTGAACCTGCTCACTAACACACCTGAGGAACATCTGAACCTGCTCACTAACACACCTGGAGGAACAGCTGAACCCGCTCACTAACACACCCGAGGAACATCTGAACCTGCTCACTAACACAACTGAGGAACAGCTGAACCTGCTCACTTACACAGCTGAGTAACATCTGAACCTGCTCACTAAAACACCTGAGGAACATCTGAACCTGCTCACTAACACACCGGAGGAACAGCTAAACCTGCTCACTAACACAACTGAGGAACAGCTGAACCTGCTCACTAACACAACTGAAGAACAGCTGAACCTGCTCACTAACAGACCTGAGGAACAGCTGAACCTGCTCACCAACACACCTGAGGAACAGCTGAACCTGCTCACTAACACACCTGAGGAACAGCTGAACCTGCTCACTAACACAACTGAGGAACAGCTGAACCTGCTCACTAACACACCTGAAGAACAGCTTAAACTGCTCACTAACACACCTGAGGAACATCTGAACCTGCTCACTAACACACCTGAGGAACAGCTGAACCTGCTCATTAACACACCTGAGGAACATCTGAACCTGCTCACTAACACACCTGAGGAACAGCTGAACCTGCTCACTAACACAGCTGAGGAACAGCTGAACCTGCTCACTAACACACCTGAGGAACAGCTTAACCTGCTCGCTAACACACCTGAGGAACATCTGAACCTGCTCACTAACACACCTGAGGAGCAGCAGAACCTGCTCACTAACACACCTGAGGAACAGCTGAACCTGCTCACTTACACACCTGAGGAACATCTGAACCTGCTTACTAACACACGTGAGGAACATCTGAACCTGCTTACTAACACACCTGAGGAACAGCTGAACCTGTTCACCAACACACCTGAAAAAATTCAGAACCTGCTCACTAACACACCTGAGGAACAGCTGAACCTGCTCACTAACACACCTGAGCAAAATCTCAACCTGCTCAATAACACACCTGAGGAACGGCTGAACCTGCTCACTAATACACCCGAGTAACATCTCAACCTGCTCACTAACACAGCTGAGGAACAGCTGAACCTGCACACTAAAACACCTGAGGAACAGCTGAACCTGCTCACTAACACACCTGAGGAATATCTGAACCTGCTCACTAACACACCTGAGGAACAGCTGAACCCGCTCATTAACACACCCGAGGAACATCTGAACCTGCTCACTAACACACCTGAGGAACAGCTGAACCTGCTCACTAACACACCTGAGTAACATCTGAACCTGCTCACTAAAACACCTGAGGAACATCTGAACCTGCTCACTAACACACCGGAGGAACAGCTAAACCTGCTCACTAACACAACTGAGGAACAGCTGAACCTGCTCACTAACACACCTGAGGAACAGCTGAACCTGCTCACTTACACACCTGAGGAACATCTGAACCTGCTTACTAACACACCTGAGGAACATCTGAACCTGCTCACTAACACACCTGAGGAGCATCAGAACCTGCTCACTAACACACCTGAGGAACAGCTGAACCTGCTCACTAACACACCTGAGAAACAGCTGAACCTGCTCACTAACACACATGAGGAACAGCTGAACCTGCTCACTAAAACACCTGAGGAACAGCTGAACCTGCACACTAATGCACTGAGGAACAGCTGAACCTGCTCACTAACAGATCTGAGAAACAGCTGAACCTGCTCACTTACACGCCTGAGGAACATCTGAACCTGTTCACTAACACACCTGAGGAACAGCTGAACCTGCTCGCTAACACACCTGAGGAACATCTGAACCTGCTCACTAACACACCTGAGGAGCAGCAGAACCTGCTCACTAACACACCTGAGGAACAGCTGAACCTGCTCACTAACACACCTGAGGAACAGCTGAACCTGCTCACTTACACACCTGAGGAACATCTGAACCTGCTTACTAACACACCTGAGGAACATCTGAACCTGCTTACTAACACACCTGAGGAACAGCTGAACCTGTTCACCAACACACCTGAAAAAATTCAGAACCTGCTCACTAACACACATGAGGAACAGCTGAACCTGCTCACTAAAACACCTGAGGAACAGCTGAACCTGCACACTAATGCACTGAGGAACAGCTGAACCTGCTCACTAACAGATCTGAGAAACAGCTGAACCTGCTCACTTACACGCCTGAGGAACATCTGAACCTGTTCACTAACACACCTGAGGAACAGCTGAACCTGCTCGCTAACACACCTGAGGAACATCTGAACCTGCTCACTAACACACCTGAGGAGCAGCAGAACCTGCTCACTAACACACCTGAGGAACAGCTGAACCTGCTCACTAACACACCTGAGGAACAGCTGAACCTGCTCACTTACACACCTGAGGAACATCTGAACCTGCTTACTAACACACCTGAGGAACATCTGAACCTGCTTACTAACACACCTGAGGAACAGCTGAACCTGTTCACCAACACACCTGAAAAAATTCAGAACCTGCTCACTAACACACCTGAGGAACAGCTGAACCTGCTCACTAACACACCTGAGCAAAATCTCAACCTGCTCACTAACACACCTGAGGAACGGCTGAACCTGCTCACTAATACACCCGAGTAACATCTCAACCTGCTCACTAACACAGCTGAGGAACAGCTGAACCTGCACACTAAAACACCTGAGGAACAGCTGAACCTGCTCACTAACACACTTGAGGAATATCTGAACCTGCTCACTAACACACCTGAGGAACAGCTGAACCCGCTCACTAACACACCCGAGGAACATCTGAACCTGCTCACTAACACAACTGAGGAACAGCTGAACCTGCTCACTTACTGTGACGTTGCGGGTTTGTGCGGAGACAAGAGCGAGACCAGGCAACGTAAAAGGAACAGAGTTTATTGGGTGTCGGACGAGACCGGCACGGGCGCACACAGTGAGATGTGTGCGTCAATAGTAATAGAGGCTAAGTCCATGAACAAGGTGCACTACATTCAAGAACTGACATTACACGTACAACTCACAAAGGGGAGACAGGAGACACGAGGTTAAGTAGGGAAACAAACAAGACACAGGTGAGACACATTGGGAATTAGACACAGGTGGCTGTTAATGGCCACCGGGGATTCTGGGGGTTGTAGTGCCGGAACCGGTGCTCAATAGACAGGCGACGCCGATCGAGGTAGAGGGGGAGGAGTTGGTGTGACAGTACCCCCCCCTGAGGCGCGTCTCCTGACGCGCGGCGCCGCCCACCAGGAGGGCGACCCCGAGGGCGCGGTGCTGGCTTTTCTGGGTGCGCACGGTGGAACTCCTGCATGAGTCCGGGGTGCAGTATGTCGTGGCGTGGCACCCAGCTGCGCTCCTCCGGGCCGTACCCCTCCCAGTCCACTAGGTACTGGATGCGGCCCCCTCGGATCCTGGAGTCTAGGAGGGCTCGAACACTATACGCCGGTGCGCCCTCAATCTCCAGAACCGGTGGTGGTTCAGCTGGGGGGACCGCATCCGCCAGTGGGCCTCTGATCACCGGCCTGAGGAGAGAGACATGAAAAGTGGGTGAGATCCGGTAGTGCGCTGGGAGCTGAAGAGTGACTGAGACGGGGTTAACCCTCCGGAGGATCTTGAAGGGCCCGATGAACCGGGGACTGAGCTTCCGGCAGGGCAGTCGGAGGCGGAGATCCCTGGTGGACAGCCAGACGCGGTCCCCAGGCCGATAGTTCGGAGCCGGTGCGCGATGACGGTCCGCCTGGATCTTCTGGCGCCGCACGGCCCGACGCAGCTGGATGTGGGTGTGCTGCCAAGTGCGCTCGGCTCGACGGAACCAGTCATCTACGGCCTGAACACCAGTCTGGTCTGGCCTCCAGGGACAGAAGGGAGGTTGCCGTCCCAGCACGCACTGGAAAGGAGTGATGCCCGTCGATGCGCTCCTCAGGGAGTTCTGGGCATACTCCGCCCAGGGCAAAAACTGGGCCCAGTCGTGCTGGTGGTCATGGCAGTGGGTCCGGAGGAACCTCCCCAACTCCTGGATGGTTCTCTCCGCCTGCCCATTCGCCTCCGGGTGGTATCCAGAGGTGAGGCTCACTGTGGCACCCAACCGCTGGAAGAACGCCTTCCACACCCGGGAGATGAATTGGGGTCCCCGGTCCGAGACGACGTCCTCCGGAAGGCCATAAGTCCGGAACACGTGCTGGAACATGGCCTCCGCAACCTGGAGTGCAGTGGGGAGGCGTGGAAAGGGGAGGAATCGACACTGCTTAGAGAATCTGTTGACCACCACCAATATTACCGTTTTTCCCTCAGAGACCGGCAGGTCCGTAACGAAGTCCACGGCTATGTGGGTCCACGGCCTCTGAGGGATCGGCAGGGGAAGTAACCTCCCTGCCGGGAGTTGGCGTGGCGTCTTGGTGGTGGCGCAGAGGGAGCAGGACCGAACGGCCGCCTCCACGTCAGCGGCCAGGTGGGGCCACCAGAACCTCTGTGCGAGGAGGTGACCAGTCCGCGCGGCTCCAGGGTGTCCCGTGGCGGTCGATGTGTGCGCCCAGGCGATGACCCTGTCACGGAGCACTAGGGGTACATACTCCCGTCCCGGGGGGCAACCAGGAGGGCCAGGATCCTGACGCCGTGCTCGCGTGAGGTCTTCATCCAGGTCCCATTGTATGGGGCACGCAAACACGACCTCGGGGAGGATGGTAGTCGGCCCCTCTTGGACCGAGTCAGAGTCGTACCTCCGTGACAGGGCGTCTGCCTTAGTGTTCTTGCTGCCTGGGCGACAGGAGATAGTAAACTGGAACCGCGCGAAGAAGAGGGCCCACCTGGCTTGACGCGGATTAAGCCGCTTCGCAGAGCGGAGGTACTCCAGGTTGCGGTGATCGGTCAGGACCAGGAACGGATGGAGAGCCCCCTCGAGCCAGTGCCTCCATTCCTCAAGTGCCAACTTCACCGCCAATAGCTCCCGATCTCCCACATCGTAGTTCCGCTCGGGGGCGCTGAGCTTGCGGGAAAAAAAGGCACATGGTCTTAGTTTCTCTGGCTCCCCCGAGCGCTGAGACAGAACCGCCCCCACCCCAACCTCGGAGGCGTCCACCTCTACCACAAATGGACGAGCGGGGTCGGGAAGCCGAAGTACTGGTGCGGTAGTGAAGGTCCTCTTCAGCTTCCCAAACGCCGCCTCAGCCTCCGGGGTCGGAGCCAGTCTCTTAGGTTTTCCCTTGAGGAGAGAGGTGAGAGGGGCGGCACTGCTACTGAAGCCTCTTATGAACCGGCGGTAGAAGTTGGCGAACCCGAGGAATCGTTGGAGTTCCTTGACGGTTCGTGGGAACGGCCAGCTGGTAACGGCGTCGACCTTCAATGTCTCCATTCGTACCCCCTCTGGCCCGATCACGTACCCCAGGAAGGAGATGTTGGTCTGGTGGAATTGGCACTTCTCCAACTTCACGTACAACGAGCACCCAAGTAGACGCCCCAGAACCTGGCGCACGTGCCGAACATGCTGGGCCCTAGATGGAGAGTAAATTAGTATGTCATCAACATAGGCAATAACATACTGACCCAGCATGTCACGGAGTACGTCATTAATGAACGCCTGGAATACAGATGGTGCATTCGCTAGGCCATAGGGCATCACTAGGTACTCGTAGTGACCGTTGGACGTGTTGAAGGCCGTCTTCCACTCGTCTCCCTCCCGGATACGGACCAGGTTGTAGGCACTGCGGAGGTCGAGCTTGGTGAAAAACCTCGCCCCCCGCAGCTGGTCCAGGGCATTAGGGACCAGGGGGAGCGGGTGCCGGTACTTCACCGTGATGCTATTCAGGCCCCGGTAGTCGATGCAGGGGCGTAACCCACCGTCCTTCTTCTCCACAAAGAAGAACCCCGCGGCAGCGGGTGAGGTGGAAGGGCGGATGAACCCCTGCCGCAGGGCCTCCTCCACGTACTTCTCCATGGCCTGGTGCTCCGTGTGGGACAGTGGGTACACACGACTCCGGGGCGGTGAAGTACCGGCCAGAAGGTCGACTGCACAGTCCCACTTACGATGCGGTGGGAGGCACGTGGCTCGGGTCATGCTGAACACCGCCGCCAGATCCCGATATTCCTCGGGGATGGGTTTGCTGGCTACGGTGGAGGGGCTCTCGACCGATGTGGAGGCACATGTTACCAGCGACGTGGTTGACGGGGGAATGGATGGTGATAGATGGATCTCTCTCCTCCTCCAGTTGATAGTGGGGTTGTTGGAGGTGAGCCAAAGTAAGCCCAGGATGAGGGCGTGATTGGAGGGAGAGATGACGAAAAGCGTCATCACCTCTCGATGATCCCCCAAGGCCACCTCCACTGGACCGACATAGTGGGTAATGGTCCCCCCGCAGATACCCCGGCCTTCCACGGCCCGGATGGTGATCGGCGCTGGCAACCGGTGGAGAGAGAGGTGGAGCGTCCTCGCCGCCGTCGCAGAGATGAGGTTGCTGGCGGCTCCCGAGTCTATTAAGGCTGAAACAGAGAGGGACCTGTGACCCGCACGCAAGTACACCTTGGAGGTAAAGTGATCCACCGTGTATGTGGGGGGTGGAGCACCTACCTTCTGGTGGTTGCGGCGTGGTCCCCCTCGTGGACCAGCCGTTGATGGCAACCAAGGACAAGCCGCCAGCAGGTGGTTCTCCTCCCCGCAGTACATGCAGAGGCCCCGCTCCCCTCGGCGCCGCCGCTCTGCTGCGGACAGCCTGTAGTGTTCCACCTCCATTGGCTCCTCCCTCGCTGGCGGAGGAACGCCGGGTTGGCGCCGGGCTCGCTGCAAGTTGTCCAACCGAATGGCCATGCCGATCAGCGCATCGAGGGTTAGGGTGTCGTCCCGACAGGCCATCTCCGCCTGCATCCTCGGGCTGAGGCCCTGCCGGAAGGCCGTGAGGAGCGCGGTGTCATTCCATCCACTGGCGGCGGCCAGCGTCCGGAACTCCACCGCATAGTCCGCCACAGGACGTGAGCCCTGCTGCAGGCGGAACAATCGCTCCCCTCCCTCGCGTCCATCGGTCGGATGATCAAAGACCGCCCGGAATGTGCGGATGAAATCCGCATAGGAAGCGAGGGCACCTCCTCCCCTGTTCCAGACCGCCACCGCCCACTCCCGGGCTCTTCCCCCCAGGAGCGAAATGATGGTGGCGATCCTCTCCTCATTGGAGGTGGAGGGGTGATGGACGAAATAAAGCCCCACCTGCAGCACAAAGCCCGCGCACTCCGCGGCTCCTCCCGTGTAGACCTCCGGGAGGCGCACCGAGGAGGGTGACGACCGGGCTGCCACTGCTGGGGCTGGGGCTCCTCCACTCGCGGCGTCGGAGACGCCGCCACTCGTTGCCGGCAAGCGCCGGAAAACCTCACGGAGCAGTGCCTCCGTGCTCGTGAGCCGCTGCTCCAAACGGTCGTCGGTAGCTGAGAGTCGATTGAGCACAGAGGCAAGCGTGGGCTCTTCCGATGCCTGGTCCGCTGTCTCCATTGGTGGTGAGTTGTTCTGTGACGTTGCGGGTTTGTGCGGAGACAAGAGCGAGACCAGGCAACGTAAAAGGAACAGAGTTTATTGGGTGTCGTACGAGACCGGCACGGGCGCACACAGTGAGATGTGTGCGTCAATAGTAATAGAGGCTAAGTCCATGAACAAGGTGCACTACATTCAAGAACTGACATTACACGTACAACTCACAAAGGGGAGACAGGAGACACGAGGTTAAGTAGGGAAACAAACAAGACACAGGTGAGACACATTGGGAATTAGACACAGGTGGCTGTTAATGGCCACCGGGGATTCTGGGGGTTGTAGTGCCGGAACCGGTGCTCAATAGACAGGCGACACCGATCGAGGTAGAGGGGGAGGAGTTGGTGTGACACTTACACAGCTGAGTAACATCTGAACCTGCTCACTAAAACACCTGAGGAACATCTGAACCTGCTCACTAACACACCGGAGGAACAGCTAAACCTGCTCACTAACACAACTGAGGAACAGCTGAACCTGCTCACTAACACAACTGAAGAACAGCTGAACCTGCTCACTAACAGACCTGAGGAACAGCTGAACCTGCTCACTAACACACCTGAGGAACAGCTGAACCTGCTCACTAACACACCTGAGGAACAGCTGAACCTGCTCACTAACACAACTGAGGAACAGCTGAACCTGCTCACTAACACACCTGAGGAACAGCTGAACCTGCTCACTAAAACACCTGAGGAACAGCTGAAACTGCTCACTAACACACCTGAGGAACATCTGAACCTGCTCAATAACACACCTGAGGAACAGCTGAACCTGCTCATTAACACACCTGAGGAACATCTGAACCTGCTCACTAACACACCTGAGGAACATCTGAACCTGCTCACTAACACAGCTGAGGAACAGCTGAACCTGCTCACTGATACACCCGAGGAACAGCTAAACCTGCTCACTATCACACCTGAGGAACATCTGAACCTGCTCGCTAACACACCTGAGGAACATCTGAACTTGCTCACTAACACACCTGAGAAACATCTGAACCTGCTCACTAATACACCTGAGGAACATCAGAACCTGCTCACTAACACACCGGAGGAACAGCTAAACCTGCTCACTAACACACCTAAGGAACAGCTTAACCTGCTCACTAACACAACTGAGGAACAGCTGAACCTGCTCACTAACACACCTGAGGAACATCTGAAACTGCTAACTAACACACCTGAGGAACAGCTGAACCTGCTCACTAACACACCTGAGGAAATGCTGAACCTGCTCATTAACACACCTGAGGAACAGCGGAACCTGCTCACTAACACACCTGAGGAACAGCTGAACCTGCTCACTAACAGACCTGAGGAACATCTGAACCTGCTCACTAACACACCTGAGCTGAGGAATATCTGAACCTGCTCACTAACACACCTGAGGAACAGCTGAACCTGCTCACTAACACATCTGAGGAACAGCTGAACCTGTTCACTAACACACCTGAGGAACAGCTGAACCTGCTTACTAACACACCTTAGGAACAGCTGAACCTGTTCACCAACACACCTGAAAAAATTCAGAACCTGCTCACTAACACACCTGAGGAACAGCTGAACCTGCTCACTAACACACCTGAGCAAAATCTCAACCTGCTCAATAACACACCTGAGGAACGGCTGAACCTGCTCACTAATACACCCGAGTAACATCTCAACCTGCTCACTAACATAGCTGAGGAACAGCTGAACCTGCACACTAAAACACCTGAGGAACAGCTGAACCTGCTCACTAACACACCTGAGGAATATCTGAACCTGCTCACTAACACACCTGAGGAACAGCTGAACCCGCTCATTAACACACCCGAGGAACATCTGAACCTGCTCACTAACACACCTGAGGAACAGCTGAACCTGCTCACTTACACAGCTGAGTAACATCTGAACCTGCTCACTAAAACACCTGAGGAACATCTGAACCTGCTCACTAACACACCGGAGGAACAGCTAAACCTGCTCACTAACACAACTGAGGAACAGCTGAACCTGCTCACTAACACAACTGAAGAACAGCTGAACCTGCTCACTAACAGACCTGAGGAACAGCTGAACCTGCTCACTAACACACCTGAGGAACAACTGAACCTGCTCACTAACACACCTGAGGAACAGCTGAACCTGCTAACTAACACACCCGAGGAACAGCTTAACCTTCTCACTAAAACACCTGAGGAACAGCTGAAACTGCTCACTAACACACCTGAGGAACATCTGAACCTGCTCACTAACACACCTGAGGAACAGCTGAACCTGCTAATTAACACACCTGAGGAACATCTGAACCTGCTCACTAACACACCTGAGGAACAACTGAACCTGCTCACTAACACACCTGAGGAACAGCTGAACCTGCTAACTAACACACCGGAGGAACAGCTTAACCTTCTCACTAAAACACCTGAGGAACAGCCGAAACTGCTCACTAACACACCTGAGGAACATCTGAACCTGCTCACTAACACACCTGAGGAACAGCTGAACCTGCACACTAAAACACCTGAGGAACAGCTGAACCTGCTCACTAACACACCTGAGGAATATCTGAACCTGCTCACTAACACACCTGAGGAACAGCTGAACCCGCTCATTAACACACCCGAGGAACATCTGAACCTGCTCACTAACACACCTGAGGAACAGCTGAACCTGCTCACTTACACAGCTGAGTAACATCTGAACCTGCTCACTAAAACACCTGAGGAACATCTGAACCTGCTCACTAACACACCGGAGGAACAGCTAAACCTGCTCACTAACACAACTGAGGAACAGCTGAACCTGCTCACTAACACAACTGAAGAACAGCTGAACCTGCTCACTAACAGACCTGAGGAACAGCTGAACCTGCTCACTAACACACCTGAGGAACAACTGAACCTGCTAACTAACACACCTGAGGAACAGCTGAACCTGCTAACTAACACACCTGAGGAACAGCTTAACCTTCTCACTAAAACACCTGAGGAACAGCTGAAACTGCTCACTAACACACCTGAGCAAAATCTCAACCTGCTCAATAACACACCTGAGGAATGGCTGAACCTGCTCACTAATACACCCGAGTAACATCTCAACCTGCTCACTAACACAGCTGAGGAACAGCTGAACCTGCACACTAAAACACCTGAGGAACAGCTGAACCTGCTCACTAACACACCTGAGGAATATCTGAACCTGCTCACTAACACACCTGAGGAACAGCTGAACCCGCTCATTAACACACCCGAGGAACATCTGAACCTGCTCACTAACACACCTGAGGAACAGCTGAACCTGCTCACTTACACAGCTGAGTAACATCTGAACCTGCTCACTAAAACACCTGAGGAACATTTGAACCTGCTCACTAACACACCGGAGGAACAGCTAAACCTGCTCACTAACACAACTGAGGAACAGCTGAACCTGCTCACTAACACAACTGAAGAACAGCTGAACCTGCTCACTAACAGACCTGAGGAACAGCTGAAACTGCTCACTAACACACCTAAGGAACAACTGAACCTGCTCATTAACACACCTGAGGAACAGCTGAACCTGCTAACTAACACACCTGAGGAACAGCTTAACCTTCTCACTAACACACCTGAGGAACATCTGAACCTGCTCACTAACAAACCTGAGGAACAGCTGAACCTGCTCATTAACACACCTGAGGAACATCTGAACCTGCTCACTAACACACTTGAGGAATATCTGAACCTGCTCACTAACACACCTGAGGAACAGCTGAACCCGCTCACTAACACACCCGAGGAACATCTGAACCCGCTCACTAACACAACTGAGGAACAGCTGAACCTGCTCACTTACACAGCTGAGTAACATCTGAACCTGCTCACTAAAACACCTGAGGAACATCTGAACCTGCTCACTAACACACCGGAGGAACAGCTTAACCTGCTCACTAACACAACTGAGGAACAGCTGAACCTGCTCACTAACACAACTGAAGAACAGCTGAACCTGCTCACTAACAGACCTGAGGAACAGCTGAACCTGCTCACTAACACACCTGAGGAACAGCTGAACCTGCTCACTAACACACCTGAGGAACAGCTGAACCTGCTCACTAACACAACTGAGGAACAGCTGAACCTGCTCACTAACACACCTGAGGAACAGCTGAACCTGCTCACTAAAACACCTGAGGAACAGCTGAAACTGCTCACTAACACACCTGAGGAACATCTGAACCTGCTCACTAACACACCTGAGGAACAGCTGAACCTGCTCATTAACACACCTGAGGAACATCTGAACCTGCTCACTAACACACCTGAGGAACATCTGAACCTGCTCAATAACACAGCTGAGGAACAGCTGAACCTGCTCACTAATACACCCGAGGAACAGCTAAACCTGCTCACTATCACACCTGAGGAACATCTGAACCTGCTCGCTAACACACCTGAGGAACATCTGAACTTGCTCACTAACACACCTGAGAAACATCTGAACCTGCTCACTAACACACCTGAGGAACATCAGAACCTGCTCACTAACACACCGGAGGAACAGCTAAACCTGCTCACTAACACACCTAAGGAACAGCTTAACCTGCTCACTAACACAACTGAGGAACAGCTGAACCTGCTCACTAACACACCTGAGGAACATCTGAAACTGCTAACTAACACACCTGAGGAACAGCTGAACCTGCTCACTAACACACCCTGAGGAACATCTGACCCTGCTCACTAACACACCTGAGGAAATGCTGAACCTGCTCATTAACACACCTGAGGAACAGCGGAACCTGCTCACTAACACACCTGAGGAACAGCTGAACCTGCTCACTAACAGACCTGAGGAACATCTGAACCTGCTCACTAACACACCTGAGGAATATCTGAACCTGCTCACTAACACACCTGAGGAACAGCTGAACCTGCTCACTAACACATCTGAGGAACAGCTGAACCCGCTCACTAACACACCTGAGGAACAGCTGAACCTGCTCAGTAACACACCTGAGGAACATCTGAACCTGCTCACTAACACACCTGAGGAACAGCTGAGCCTGCTCATTAACAAACCTGAGGAACAGCTGAACCTGCTCACTAACACACCTGAGGAACAGCTGAACCTGCTCACTAACACACCTGAGGAACAGCTGAACCTGCTCACTAACACACCTGAGGAACATCTGAACCTGCTCACTAACACACCCGAGGAAAAGCTGAACCTGCTCACTAACACACCTGAGGAACAGCTGAACCTGCTCACTAACACACCTGAGGAACAACTGAAACTGCTCACTAACACACCTGAGGAACAGCTGAACCTTCTGGCTAAAACACCTGAGGAACAGCTGAACCTGCTCACTAAACACACCTGAAGAACAGCTGAACCTGCTCACTAACACACCTGAGGAACAGCTGAACCTGCTCATTAACACTCCTGAGGAACATGTGAACCTGCTCACTAACACACCTTTGGAACATCTGAACCTGTTCACTAACAAACCTGAGGAACAGCTGAACCTACTCACTAACACACCTGGGGAACGGTTGAACCTGCTCACTAACACACCTGGGGAACGGTTGAACCTGCTCACAAACAGACCTGAGGAACATCTGAACCTGCTCACTAACACACCTGAGGAACAGCTGAACATGCTCACTAACACACCTGAGGATCAGCTGAACCTGCTCACTAACACACCTGAGGAACAGCTGAACCTGCTCACTAACACACCTGAGGAACAGCTGAACCTGCTCACTAACACACCTGAGGAACAGCTGAACCTGCTCACTAACACAACTGAGGAACAGCTGAACCTGCTCATTAACACTCCTGAGGAACATGTGAACCTGCTCACTAACACACCTTAGGAACAGCTGAACCTGCTCACTATCACACCTGAGGAACAGCTGAACCTGCTCACTAATACACCTGAGGAACAGCTGAACCTGCTCACTACCACACCTGAGGAACAGCTGAACCTGCTCACTAACACACCTGAGGAACAGCTGAACCTGCTCACTAACACACCTGAGGAACATCTGAACCTGCTCACTAACACACCTGAGGAACAGCTGAACCTGCTCACTAACACACCTGAGGAACACCTGAACCTGCTCACTAACACACCTGCGGAACAGCTGAACCTGCTCACTAAAACACCTGAGGAACAGCTGAACCTGCTCACCAACACACCTGAGGAACATCTGAACCTGCTCACTAAGACACCTGAAGAACAGCTGAACCTGCTCACTAACACACCTGAGGAACATCTGAAGCTGCTCACTAACACACCTGAGGAACAGCTGAACCTACTAACTAACACACCTGAGGAACATCTGAACCAGCTCACTTAACACACCTGGGGAATGGTTGAACCTGCTCACTAACACACCTGAGGAACATCTGAAGCTGCTCACTAACACACCTGAGGAACAGCTGAACCTACTAACTAACACACCTGAGGAACATCTGAACCAGCTCACTAACACACCTGCGGAACAGCTGAACCTGCTCACTAAAACACCTGAGGAACAGCTGAACCTGCTCACCAACACACCTGAGGAACATCTGAACCTGCTCACTAAGACACCTGAAGAACAGCTGAACCTGCTCACTAACACACCTGAGGAACAGCTGAACCTGCTCACTAAAACACCTGAGGAACAGCTGAAACTGCTCACTAACACACCTGAGGAACATCTGAACCTGCTCACTAACACACCTGAGGAACAGCTGAACCTGCTCATTAACACACCTGAGGAACATCTGAACCTGCTCACTAACACACCTGAGGAACATCTGAACCTGCTCAATAACACAGCTGAGGAACAGCTGAACCTGCTCACTAATACACCCGAGGAACAGCTAAACCTGCTCACTATCACACCTGAGGAACATCTGAACCTGCTCGCTAACACACCTGAGGAACATCTGAACTTGCTCACTAACACACCTGAGAAACATCTGAACCTGCTCACTAACACACCTGAGGAACATCAGAACCTGCTCACTAACACACCGGAGGAACAGCTAAACCTGCTCACTAACACACCTAAGGAACAGCTTAACCTGCTCACTAACACAACTGAGGAACAGCTGAACCTGCTCACTAACACACCTGAGGAACATCTGAAACTGCTAACTAACACACCTGAGGAACAGCTGAACCTGCTCACTAACACACCCTGAGGAACATCTGACCCTGCTCACTAACACACCTGAGGAAATGCTGAACCTGCTCATTAACACACCTGAGGAACAGCGGAACCTGCTCACTAACACACCTGAGGAACAGCTGAACCTGCTCACTAACAGACCTGAGGAACATCTGAACCTGCTCACTAACACACCTGAGGAATATCTGAACCTGCTCACTAACACACCTGAGGAACAGCTGAACCTGCTCACTAACACATCTGAGGAACAGCTGAACCCGCTCACTAACACACCTGAGGAACAGCTGAACCTGCTCAGTAACACACCTGAGGAACATCTGAACCTGCTCACTAACACACCTGAGGAACAGCTGAGCCTGCTCATTAACAAACCTGAGGAACAGCTGAACCTGCTCACTAACACACCTGAGGAACAGCTGAACCTGCTCACTAACACACCTGAGGAACAGCTGAACCTGCTCACTAACACACCTGAGGAACATCTGAACCTGCTCACTAACACACCCGAGGAAAAGCTGAACCTGCTCACTAACACACCTGAGGAACAGCTGAACCTGCTCACTAACACACCTGAGGAACAACTGAAACTGCTCACTAACACACCTGAGGAACAGCTGAACCTTCTGGCTAAAACACCTGAGGAACAGCTGAACCTGCTCACTAAACACACCTGAAGAACAGCTGAACCTGCTCACTAACACACCTGAGGAACAGCTGAACCTGCTCATTAACACTCCTGAGGAACATGTGAACCTGCTCACTAACACACCTTTGGAACATCTGAACCTGTTCACTAACAAACCTGAGGAACAGCTGAACCTACTCACTAACACACCTGGGGAACGGTTGAACCTGCTCACTAACACACCTGGGGAACGGTTGAACCTGCTCACTAACAGACCTGAGGAACATCTGAACCTGCTCACTAACACACCTGAGGAACAGCTGAACATGCTCACTAACACACCTGAGGATCAGCTGAACCTGCTCACTAACACACCTGAGGAACAGCTGAACCTGCTCACTAACACACCTGAGGAACAGCTGAACCTGCTCACTAACACACCTGAGGAACAGCTGAACCTGCTCACTAACACAACTGAGGAACAGCTGAACCTGCTCATTAACACTCCTGAGGAACATGTGAACCTGCTCACTAACACACCTTAGGAACAGCTGAACCTGCTCACTATCACACCTGAGGAACAGCTGAACCTGCTCACTAATACACCTGAGGAACAGCTGAACCTGCTCACTACCACACCTGAGGAACAGCTGAACCTGCTCACTAACACACCTGAGGAACAGCTGAACCTGCTCACTAACACACCTGAGGAACATCTGAACCTGCTCACTAACACACCTGAGGAACAGCTGAACCTGCTCACTAACACACCTGAGGAACACCTGAACCTGCTCACTAACACACCTGCGGAACAGCTGAACCTGCTCACTAAAACACCTGAGGAACAGCTGAACCTGCTCACCAACACACCTGAGGAACATCTGAACCTGCTCACTAAGACACCTGAAGAACAGCTGAACCTGCTCACTAACACACCTGAGGAACATCTGAAGCTGCTCACTAACACACCTGAGGAACAGCTGAACCTACTAACTAACACACCTGAGGAACATCTGAACCAGCTCACTTAACACACCTGGGGAATGGTTGAACCTGCTCACTAACACACCTGAGGAACATCTGAACCTGCTCACTAACACACCTGAGGAACAGCTGAACCTGCTCACTAACACACCTGAGGAACATCTAAACCTGCTCACCAACACACCTGAGGTACATCTGAACCTGCTCAATAACAAACCTGAAGAACAGCTGAACCTGCTTACTAACACACCTGAGAAATAGGTGAACTTGCTCACTAACTCAACTGAGGAACATCTGAAACTGCTCACTAACACACCTGAGGAACAGCTGAACCTGCTCACTAACACAACTGAGGAACAGCTGAACCTGCTCACTAACACACCTGAGGAACAGCTGAACCTGCTCAGTAGCACACCTGAGGAACAGCTGAACCTGTTCACTAACACACCTGAGGAACATCTGAACCTGCTCACTAACCCACCTGACGAACATCTGAACCTGCTCACTAGCACACCTGAAGAACAGCTGAACCTGCTCACTAACACACCTGAGGAACAGCTGAACCTGCTCACTAACACACCTGAGGAACATCTGAACCTGCTCACTAACACACCTGAAGAACAGCTGAACCTGCTCACTAACACACCTGAGGAACATCTGAACCTGCTCACTAACACACCTGAGGAACAGCTGAACCTGCTCACTACCACACCTGAGGAACAGCTGAACCTTCTGGCTAAAACACCTGAGGAACCGCTGAACCTGCTCACTAAACACACCTGAAGAACAGCTGAAGCTGCTCAATAACACACCTGAGGAACAGCTGAACCTGCTCATTAACACTCCTGAGGAACATGTGAACCTGCTCACTAACACACCTTAGGAACATCTGAACCTGTTCACTAACAAACCTGAGGAACAGCTGAACCTACTCACTAACACACCTGGGGAACGGTTGAACCTACTCACTAACACACCTGGGGAACGGTTGAACCTGCTCACTAACACACCTGAGGAACATCTGAACCTTCTCACTAACACACCTGAGGAACAGCTGAACATGCTCACTAACACACCTGAGGAACAGCTGAACCTGCTCACTAACACACCTGAGGAACAGCTGAACCTGCTCACTAACACACCTGAGGAACAGCTGAACCTGCTCACTAACACAACTGAGGAACAGCTGAACCTGCTCATTAACACTCCTGAGGAACATGTGAACCTGCTCACTAACACACCTTAGGAACAGCTGAACCCGCTCACTATCACACCTGAGGAACAGCTGAACCTGCTCACTAATACACCTGAGGAACAGCTAAACCTGCTCACTACCACACCTGAGGAACAGCTGAACCTGCTCACTAACACACCTGAGGAACAGCTGAACCTGCTCACTAACACACCTGAGGAACATCTGAACCTGCTCACTAACACACCTGAGGAACAGCTGAACCTGCTCACTAACACACCTGAGGAACAGCTGAACCTGCTCACTAACACACCTGAGGAACATCTGAACCTGCTCACTAACACACCTGAGGAACAGCTGAACCTGCTCACTAACACACCTGAGGAACAACTGAAACTGCTCACTAACACACCTGAGAAACAGCTGAACCTGCTCACTAAAACACCTGAGGAACAGCTGAACCTGCTCACCAACACACCTGAGGAACATCTGAACCTGCTCACTAAGACACCTGAAGAACAGCTGAACCTGCTCACTAACACACCTGAGGAACATCTGAAGCTAGTCACTAACACACCTGAGGAACAGCTGAACCTACTAACTAACACACCTGAGGAACATCTGAACCAGCTCACTTAACACACCTGGGGAATGGTTGAACCTGCTCACTAACACACCTGAGGAACATCTGAACCTGCTCACTAACACACCTGAGGAACAGCTGAACCTGCTCACTAACACACCTGAGGAACATCTGAACCTGCTCACCAACACACCTGAGGTACATCTGAACCTGCTCAATAACACACCTGAAGAACAGCTGAACTTGCTTACTAACACACCTGAGGAATAGGTGAACTTGCTCACTAACTCAACTGAGGAACATCTGAAACTGCTCACTAACACACCTGAGGAACAGCTGAACCTGCTCACTAACACAACTGACGAAAATCTGAACCTGCTCACTAACACACCTGAGGAACATCTGAACCTGCTCACTAACACACCTGACGAACATCTGAACCTGCTCACTAACACACCTGAAGAACAGCTGAACCTGCTCACTAACACACCTGAGGAACAGCTGAACCTGCTCACTAACACACCTGAGGAACATCTGAACCTGCTCACTAACACACCTGAAGAACAGCTGAACCTGCTCACTAACACACCTGAGGAACATCTGAAGCTGCTCACTAACACACCTGGGGAACGGTTGAACCTGCTCACCAACACACCTGAAGAACATCTGAACCTGCTCACTAACACACCTGAGGAACAGCTGAACCTGCTCACTAACACACCTGAGGAACAGCTGAACCTGCTCACTAACACACCTGAGGAACAGCTGAACCTGCTCACTAACACACCTGAGGAACGGCTGAACCTGCTCACTAAACACACCTGAGGAACATCTGAACCTGCTCACTAACACACCTGAAGAACAGCTGAACCTGCTCCCTAACACACCTGAGGAACATCTGAACCTGTTCACTAACACACCTGAGGAACATCAGAACCAGCTCACTACCACACCTGGGGAACGGTTGAACCTACTCACTAACACACCTGAGGAACATCAGAACCAGCTCACTACCACACCTGGGGAACGGTTGAACCTGCTCACTAACACACCTGAGGAACATCTGAACTTGCTCACTAACACACCTGAGGAACATCTGAACCTGCTCACTAACAAACCTGAGGAACAGCTGAACCTGCTCACTAATAACTGAGGAACATCTGAACCTGCTCACTAACACACCTGAGGAACATCTGAACCTGCTCACTAACAAACCTGAGGAACAGCTGAACCTGCTCACTAACACACCTGAGGAACAGCTGAACCTGCTCACTAATAACTGAGGAACAGCTGAACCTGCTCACTAACACACCTGAGGAACAGCTGAACCTGCTCATTAACACTCCTGAGGAACATGTGAACCTGCTCACTAACACACCTTAGGAACAGCTGAACCTGCTCACTATCACACCCGAGGAACAGCTGAACCTGCTCACTAATACACCTGAGGAACAGCTAAACCTGCTCACTACCACACCTGAGGAATAGCTGAAACTGCTCACTAACAGACCCGAGGAACAGCTTAACCTTCTCACTAAAACACCTGAGGAACAGCTGAAACTGCTCACTAACACACCTGAGGAACATCTGAACCTGCTCACTAAAACACCTGAGGAACAGCTGAACCTGCTCACCAACACACCTGAGGAACATCTGAACCTGCTCACTAATACACCTGAGGAACAGCTAAACCTGCTCACTACCACACCTGAGGAATAGCTGAAACTGCTCACTAACAGACCCGAGGAACAGCTTAACCTTCTCACTAAAACACCTGAGGAACAGCTGAAACTGCTCACTAACACACCTGAGGAACATCTGAACCTGCTCACTAAAACACCTGAGGAACAGCTGAACCTGCTCACCAACACACCTGAGGAACATCTGAACCTGCTCACTAAGACACCTGAAGAACAGCTGAACCTACTAACTAACACACCTGAGGAACATCTGAACCAGCTCACTAACACACCTGAGGAACAGCTGAACCTGCTCACTAACACACCTGAGGAACATCTGAACCTGCTCACCAACATACCTGAGGTACATCTGAACCTGCTCAATAACACACCAGAAGAACAGCTGAACCTGCTTACTAACACACCTGAGGAACAGCTGAACCTGCTCACTAACACACCTGAGGAACATCTGAACCTGCTCACCAACACACCTGAGGTACATCTGAACCTGCTCAATAACACACCTGAAGAACAGCTGAACTTGCTTACTAACACACCTGAGGAATAGGTGAACTTGCTCACTAACTCAACTGAGGAACATCTGAAACTGCTCACTAACACACCTGAGGAACAGCTGAACCTGCTCACTAACACAACTGACGAAAATCTGAACCTGCTCACTAACACACCTGAGGAACATCTGAACCTGCTCACTAACACACCTGACGAACATCTGAACCTGCTCACTAACACACCTGAAGAACAGCTGAACCTGCTCACTAACACACCTGAGGAACAGCTGAACCTGCTCACTAACACACCTGAGGAACATCTGAACCTGCTCACTAACACACCTGAAGAACAGCTGAACCTGCTCACTAACACACCTGAGGAACATCTGAAGCTGCTCACTAACACACCTGGGGAACGGTTGAACCTGCTCACCAACACACCTGAAGAACATCTGAACCTGCTCACTAACACACCTGAGGAACAGCTGAACCTGCTCACTAACACACCTGAGGAACAGCTGAACCTGCTCACTAACACACCTGAGGAACAGCTGAACCTGCTCACTAACACACCTGAGGAACGGCTGAACCTGCTCACTAAACACACCTGAGGAACATCTGAACCTGCTCACTAACACACCTGAAGAACAGCTGAACCTGCTCCCTAACACACCTGAGGAACATCTGAACCTGTTCACTAACACACCTGAGGAACATCAGAACCAGCTCACTACCACACCTGGGGAACGGTTGAACCTACTCACTAACACACCTGAGGAACATCAGAACCAGCTCACTACCACACCTGGGGAACGGTTGAACCTGCTCACTAACACACCTGAGGAACATCTGAACTTGCTCACTAACACACCTGAGGAACATCTGAACCTGCTCACTAACAAACCTGAGGAACAGCTGAACCTGCTCACTAATAACTGAGGAACATCTGAACCTGCTCACTAACACACCTGAGGAACATCTGAACCTGCTCACTAACAAACCTGAGGAACAGCTGAACCTGCTCACTAACACACCTGAGGAACAGCTGAACCTGCTCACTAATAACTGAGGAACAGCTGAACCTGCTCACTAACACACCTGAGGAACAGCTGAACCTGCTCATTAACACTCCTGAGGAACATGTGAACCTGCTCACTAACACACCTTAGGAACAGCTGAACCTGCTCACTATCACACCCGAGGAACAGCTGAACCTGCTCACTAATACACCTGAGGAACAGCTAAACCTGCTCACTACCACACCTGAGGAATAGCTGAAACTGCTCACTAACAGACCCGAGGAACAGCTTAACCTTCTCACTAAAACACCTGAGGAACAGCTGAAACTGCTCACTAACACACCTGAGGAACATCTGAACCTGCTCACTAAAACACCTGAGGAACAGCTGAACCTGCTCACCAACACACCTGAGGAACATCTGAACCTGCTCACTAAGACACCTGAAGAACAGCTGAACCTACTAACTAACACACCTGAGGAACATCTGAACCAGCTCACTAACACACCTGAGGAACAGCTGAACCTGCTCACTAACACACCTGAGGAACATCTGAACCTGCTCACCAACATACCTGAGGTACATCTGAACCTGCTCAATAACACACCAGAAGAACAGCTGAACCTGCTTACTAACACACCTGAGGAATAGGTGAACTTGCTCACTAACTCAACTGAGGAACATCTGAAACTGCTCACTAACACACCTGAGGAACAGCTGAACCTGCTCACTAACACAACTGACGAAAATCTGAACCTGCACACCTGAGGAACATCTGAACCTGCTCACTAACACACCTGAAGAACAGCTGAACCTGTTCACTAACACACCTGAGGAACATCAGAACCAGCTCACTACCACACCTGGGGAACGGTTGAACCTACTCACTAACACACCTGAGGAACATCAGAACCAGCTCACTACCACACCTGGGGAACGGTTGAACCTGCTCACTAACACACCTGAGGAACATCTGAACTTGCTCACTAACACACCTGAGGAACATCTGAACCTGCTCACTAACAAACCTGAGGAACAGCTGAACCTGCTCACTAATAACTGAGGAACATCTGAACCTGCTCACTAACACACCTGAGGAACATCTGAACCTGCTCACTAACAAACCTGAGGAACAGCTGAACCTGCTCACTAACACACCTGAGGAACAGCTGAACCTGCTCACTAATAACTGAGGAACAGCTGAACCTGCTCACTAACACACCTGAGGAACAGCTGAACCTGCTCATTAACACTCCTGAGGAACATGTGAACCTGCTCACTAACACACCTTAGGAACAGCTGAACCTGCTCACTATCACACCCGAGGAACAGCTGAACCTGCTCACTAATACACCTGAGGAACAGCTAAACCTGCTCACTACCACACCTGAGGAATAGCTGAAACTGCTCACTAACAGACCCGAGGAACAGCTTAACCTTCTCACTAAAACACCTGAGGAACAGCTGAAACTGCTCACTAACACACCTGAGGAACATCTGAACCTGCTCACTAAAACACCTGAGGAACAGCTGAACCTGCTCACCAACACACCTGAGGAACATCTGAACCTGCTCACTAAGACACCTGAAGAACAGCTGAACCTACTAACTAACACACCTGAGGAACATCTGAACCAGCTCACTAACACACCTGAGGAACAGCTGAACCTGCTCACTAACACACCTGAGGAACATCTGAACCTGCTCACCAACATACCTGAGGTACATCTGAACCTGCTCAATAACACACCAGAAGAACAGCTGAACCTGCTTACTAACACACCTGAGGAATAGGTGAACTTGCTCACTAACTCAACTGAGGAACATCTGAAACTGCTCACTAACACACCTGAGGAACAGCTGAACCTGCTCACTAACACAACTGACGAAAATCTGAACCTGCTCACTAACACACCTGAGGAACATCTGAACCTGCTCACTAACACACCTGAGGAACATCTGAACCTGCTCACTAACACACCTGAAGAACAGCTGAACCTGCTCACTAACACACCTGAGGAACAGCTGAACCTGCTCACTAACACACCTGAGGAACATCTGAACCTGCTCACTAACACACCTGAAGAACAGCTGAACCTGCTCACTAACACACCTGAGGAACATCTGAAGCTGCTCACTAACACACCTGGGGAACGGTTGAACCTGCTCACCAACACACCTGAAGAACATCTGAACCTGCTCACTAACACACCGGAGGAACAGCTGAACCTGCTCACTAACACACCTGAGGAACAGCTGAACCTGCTCACTAACACACCTGAGGAACAGCTGAACCTGCTCACTAACACACCTGAGGAACGGCTGAACCTGCTCACTAAACACACCTGAGGAACATCTGAACCTGCTCACTAACACACCTGAAGAACAGCTGAACCTGCTCCCTAACACACCTGAGGAACATCTGAACCTGTTCACTAACACACCTGAGGAACATCAGAACCAGCTCACTACCACACCTGGGGAACGGTTGAACCTACTCACTAACACACCTGAGGAACATCAGAACCAGCTCACTACCACACCTGGGGAACGGTTGAACCTGCTCACTAACACACCTGAGGAACATCTGAACCTGCTCACTAACACACCTGAGGAACATCTGAACCTGCTCACTAACAAACCTGAGGAACAGCTGAACCTGCTCACTAACACACCTGAGGAACAGCTGAACCTGCTCACTAATAACTGAGGAACATCTGAACCTGCTCACTAACACACCTGAGGAACATCTGAACCTGCTCACTAACAAACCTGAGGAACAGCTGAACCTGCTCACTAACACACCTGAGGAACAGCTGAACCTGCTCACTAATAACTGAGGAACAGCTGAACCTGCTCACTAACACACCTGAGGAACAGCTGAACCTGCTCATTAACACTCCTGAGGAACATGTGAACCTGCTCACTAACACACCTTAGGAACAGCTGAACCTGCTCACTATCACACCCGA
This sequence comes from Urophycis tenuis, assembly GCA_036785325.1. Taxonomy (NCBI): domain Eukaryota; kingdom Metazoa; phylum Chordata; class Actinopteri; order Gadiformes; family Phycidae; genus Urophycis; species Urophycis tenuis. The sequence continues at coordinate 495,397 of JAXIVH010000010.1, read as the reverse complement.
GGAACAGCTGAACCTGCTCACTAATACACCTGAGGAACAGCTAAACCTGCTCACTACCACACCTGAGGAATAGCTGAAACTGCTCACTAACACACCTTAGGAACAGCTGAACCTGCTCACTAACACACCTGAGGAACATCTGAACCTGCTCACCAACACACCTGAGGAACAGCTGAACCTGCTCACTAACACACCTGAGGAACAACTGAAACTGCTCACTAACACACCTGAGAAACAGATGAACCTGCTCACTAAAATACCTGAGGAACAGCTGAACCTGCTCACCAACACACCTGAGGAACATCTGAACCTGCTCACTAAGACACCTGAAGAACAGCTGAACCTGCTCACTAACACACCTGAGGAACATCTGAAGCTGCTCACTAACACACCTGAGGAACAGCTGAACCTACTAACTAACACACCTGAGGAACATCTCAACCAGCTCACTTAACACACCTGGGGAATGGTTGAACCTGCTCACTAACACACCTGAGGAACATCTGAACCTGCTCACTAACACACCTGAGGAACAGCGGAACCTGCTCACTAACACACCTGAGGAACAGCTGAACCTGCTCACTAACAAACCTGAGGAACAGCTGAACCTGCTCACTAATAACTGAGGAACATCTGAACCTGCTCACTAACACACCTGAGGAACATCTGAACCTGCTCACTAACAAACCTGAGGAACAGCTGAACCTGCTCACTAACACACCTGAGGAACAGCTGAACCTGCTCACTAATAACTGAGGAACAGCTGAACCTGCTCACTAACACACCTGAGGAACAGCTGAACCTGCTCATTAACACTCCTGAGGAACATGTGAACCTGCTCACTAACACACCTTAGGAACAGCTGAACCTGCTCACTATCACACCCGAGGAACAGCTGAACCTGCTCACTAATACACCTGAGGAACAGCTAAACCTGCTCACTACCACACCTGAGGAATAGCTGAAACTGCTCACTAACACACCCGAGGAACAGCTTAACCTTCTCACTAAAACACCTGAGGAACAGCTGAAACTGCTCACTAACACACCTGAGGAACATCTGAACCTGCTCACTAAAACACCTGAGGAACAGCTGAACCTGCTCACCAACACACCTGAGGAACATCTGAACCTGCTCACTAAGACACCTGAAGAACAGCTGAACCTACTAACTAACACACCTGAGGAACATCTGAACCAGCTCACTAACACACCTGAGGAACAGCTGAACCTGCTCACTAACACACCTGAGGAACATCTGAACCTGCTCACCAACATACCTGAGGTACATCTGAACCTGCTCAATAACACACCAGAAGAACAGCTGAACCTGCTTACTAACACACCTGAGGAATAGGTGAACTTGCTCACTAACTCAACTGAGGAACATCTGAAACTGCTCACTAACACACCTGAGGAACAGCTGAACCTGCTCACTAACACAACTGACGAAAATCTGAACCTGCTCACTAACACACCTGAGGAACATCTGAACCTGCTCACTAACACACCTGAGGAACATCTGAACCTGCTCACTAACACACCTGAAGAACAGCTGAACCTGCTCACTAACACACCTGAGGAACAGCTGAACCTGCTCACTAACACACCTGAGGAACATCTGAACCTGCTCACTAACACACCTGAAGAACAGCTGAAACTGCTCACTAACACACCTGAGGAACATCTGAAGCTGCTCACTAACACACCTGGGGAACGGTTGAACCTGCTCACCAACACACCTGAAGAACATCTGAACCTGCTCACTAACACACCTGAGGAACAGCTGAACCTGCTCACTAACACACCTGAGGAACAGCTGAACCTGCTCACTAACACACCTGAGGAACAGCTGAACCTGCTCACTAACACACCTGAGGAACGGCTGAACCTGCTCACTAAACACACCTGAGGAACATCTGAACCTGCTCACTAACACACCTGAAGAACAGCTGAACCTGCTCCCTAACACACCTGAGGAACATCTGAACCTGTTCACTAACACACCTGAGGAACATCAGAACCAGCTCACTACCACACCTGGGGAACGGTTGAACCTACTCACTAACACACCTGAGGAACATCAGAACCAGCTCACTACCACACCTGGGGAACGGTTGAACCTGCTCACTAACACACCTGAGGAACATCTGAACCTGCTCACTAACACACCTGAGGAACATCTGAACCTGCTCACTAACAAACCTGAGGAACAGCTGAACCTGCTCACTAACACACCTGAGGAACAGCTGAACCTGCTCACTAATAACTGAGGAACATCTGAACCTGCTCACTAACACACCTGAGGAACATCTGAACCTGCTCACTAACAAACCTGAGGAACAGCTGAACCTGCTCACTAACACACCTGAGGAACAGCTGAACCTGCTCACCAACACACCTGAGGAACAGCTGAACCTGCTCACTAACACACCTGAGGAACAACTGAACCTGCTCACTAACACACCTGAGGAACATCTGAACCTGCTCACTTACACACCTGGGGAACAGCTGAACCTGCTCACTAACACACCTGAGGAACAACTGAAACTGCTCACTAACACACCTGAGAAACAGATGAACCTGCTCACTAAAACACCTGAGGAACAGCTGAACCTGCTCACCAACACACCTGAGGAACATCTGAACCTGCTCACTAAGACACCTGAAGAACAGCTGAACCTGCTCACTAACACACCTGAGGAACATCTGAAGCTGCTCACTAACACACCTGAGGAACAGCTGAACCTACTAACTAACACACCTGAGGAACATCTCAACCAGCTCACTTAACACACCTGGGGAATGGTTGAACCTGCTCACTAACACACCTGAGGAACATCTGAACCTGCTCACTAACACACCTGAGGAACAGCGGAACCTGCTCACTAACACACCTGAGGAACAGCTGAACCTGCTCACTAATACACCTGACGAACAGCTAAACCTGCTCACTAACACACCTGAGGAACAGCGGAACCTGCTCACTAACACACCTGAGGAACATCTGAACCTGCTCACTAACACACCTGAGGAACATCTGAACCTGCTCACTAACACACCTGAGGAACAGCTGAACCTGCTCACCAACACACCTGAGGAACATCTGAACCTGCTCACTAACACACCTGAAGAACATCTGAACCTGCTCACTAACACACCTGAAGAACAGCTGAACCTGCTCTCTAACACACCTGGGGAACTGTTGAACCTGCTCACTAACACACCTGAGGAACATCTGAACCTGCTCACTAACACACCTGAGGAACAGCTGAACCTGCTCACTAACACATCTGAGGAACAGCTGAACCTGCTCACTAACACACCTGAGGAACAGCTGAACCTACTAACTAACACACCTGAGGAACATCTGAACCAGCTCACTAACATACCTGGGGAACGGTTGAACCTGCTCCCTAACACACCTGAGGAACATCTGAACCTGCTCACTAACACACCTGAGGAACAGCTGAACCTGCTCACTAACACACCTGAGGAACATCTGAACCTTTTCACCAACACACCTGACGAAAATCTGAACCTGCTCACTAACACACCTGAGGAACAGCTGAACCTGCTCACTAACACATGTGAGGAACAGCTGAACCTGCTCACTAACACACCCGAGGAACAGCTGAACCTGCTCACTAACACACCAGAAGAACAGCTGAACCTGCTCACTAACACACCTGAGGAACAGCTGAACCTGCTCACTAACACACCTGAGGAACATCTGAACCTGCTAACTAACACACCTGAAGAACAGCTGAACCTGCTCACTAACACACTTGAGGAACAGCTGAAGCTGCTCACTAACACACCTGAGGAACAACTGAACCTGCTCACTAACACACCTGAAGAACAGCTGAACCTGCTCACTAACACACCTGAGGAACATCTGAAGCTGCTCACTAACACACCTGAGGAACAGCTGAACCTACTAACTAACACACCTGAGGAACATCTGAACCAGCTCACTAACACACCTGGGGAACGGTTGAACCTGCTCACTAACACACCTGAGGAACATCTGAACCTGCTCACTAACACACCTGAGGAACAGCTGAACCTGCTCACTAACACATCTGAGGAACAGCTGAACCTGCTCACTAACACACCTGAGGAACAGCTGAACCTACTAACTAACACACCTGAGGAACATCTGAACCAGCTCACTAACACACCTGAGGAACATCTGAACCTGCTCACTAACACACCTGAGGAACAGCTGAACCTGCTCACTAACACACCCTGAGGAACATCTTAACCTGCTCACCAACACACCTGACGAAAATCTGAACCTGCTCACTAACACACCTGAGGAACATCTGAACCCGCTCACTAACACACCTGAGGAACATCTGAACCTGCTCACTAACACACATGAAGAACAGCTGAACCTGCTCACTAACACACCTGAGGAACATCTGAAGCTGCTCACTACACACCTGAGGAACAGCTGAACCTACTAACTAACACACCTGAGGAAAATCTGAACCAGCTCACACTTACACACCTGGGGAACGGTTGAACCTGCTCACTAACACACCTGAGGAACAGCTGAACCTACTCACTAACACACCTGGGGAACGGTTGAACCTGCTCACTAACACACCTGGGGAACGGTTGAACCTGCTCACTAACACACCTGAGGAGCATCTGAACCTGCTCACTAACACACCTGAGGAACAGCTGAACCTGCTAACTAACACACCTGAGGAGCATCTGAACCTGCTCACTAACACACCTGAGGAACAGCTGAACCTGCTCACTAACACACCTGAGTAACATCTGAAGCTGCTCACTAACACACCTGAGGAACAGCTGAACCTACTAACTAACACACCTGAGGAACATCTGAACCAGCTCACTAACACACCTGGGGAACATCTGAACCTGCTCACTAACACACCTGAGGAACAGCTGAACCTGCTCACTAACACACCTGAGGAACATCTGAACCTGCTCACCAACACACCTGACGAAAATCTGAACCTGCTCACTAACACACCTGAAGAACAGCTGAACCTGCTCACTAACACAACTGAGGAACAGCTGAACCTGCTCACTAACACACCTGAGGAACAGCTGAACCTGCTCACTAACACAACTGAGGAACAGCTGAACCTGCTCACTAACACACCTGAGGAACAGCTGAACCTGCTCACTAACACACCTGAGGAACAGCTGAACCTGCTCACTAACACACCTGGGGAACGGTTGAACCTGCTCACTAACACACCTGGGGAACGGTTGAACCTGCTCACTAACACACCTGAGGAACATCTGAACCTGCTCACTAACACACCTGAGGAACAGCTGAACATGCTCACTAACACACCTGAGGAACAGCTGAACCTGCACACTAACACACCTGAGGAACAGCTGAACCTGCTCACTAACACACCTGAGGAACAGCTGAACCTGCCCACTAATACACCTGAGGAACAGCTAAACCTGCTCACTACCACACCTGAGGAACAGCTGAACCTGCTCACTAACACACCTGAGGAACAGCTGAACCTGCTCACTAACACACCTGAGGAACATCTGAACCTGCTCACTAACACACCTGAGGAACAGCTGAACCTGCTCACTAACACACCTGAGGAACAACTGAAACTGCTCACTAACACACCTGAGAAACAGCTGAACCTGCTCACTAAAACACCTGAGGAACAGCTGAACCTGCTCACCAACAAACCTGAGGAACATCTGAACCTGCTCACTAAGACACCTGAAGAACAGCTGAACCTGCTCACTAACACACCTGAGGAACATCTGAAGCTGCTCACTAACACACCTGAGGAACAGCTGAACCTACTAACTAACACACCTGGGGAACATCTGAACCAGCTCACTTAACACACCTGGGGAACGGTTGAACCTGCTCACTAACACACCTGAGGAACATCTGAACCTGCTCACTAACACACCTGAGGAACAGCTGAACCTGCTCACTAACACACCTGAGGAACATCTGAACCTGCTCACCAACACACCTGAGGTACATCTGAACCTGCTCAATAACACACCTGAAGAACAGCTGAACCTGCTTACTAACACACCTGAGGAATAGGTGAACTTGCTCACTAACTCAACTGAGGAACACCTGAACCTGCTCACTAACACACCTGAGGAACAGCTGAACCTGCTCACTAACACACCTGAAGAACAGCTGAACCTGCTCACTAACACACCTGAGGAACAGCTGAACCTGCTCACTAACACACCTGAGGAACATCTGAACCTGCTCACTAACACACCTGAAGAACAGCTGAACCTGCTCACTAACACACCTGAGGAACATCTGAAGCTGCTCACTAACACACCTGAGGAACAGCTGAACCTACTAACTAACACACCTGAGGAACATCAGAACCAGCTCACTAACACACCTGGGGAACGGTTGAACCTGCTCACTAACACACCTGAGGAACATCTGAACCTGCTCACTAACACACCTGAGGAACATCTGAACCTGCTCACTAACACACCTGAGGAACAGCTGAACATGCTCAATAACACACCTGAGGAACAGCTGAACCTGCTCACTAACACACCTGAGGAACAGCTGAACCTGCTCACTAACACACCTGAGGAACAGCCGAACCTGCTCACTAACACACCTGAGGAACAGCTGAACCTGCTCACTAACACACCTGAGGAACAGCTGAACCTGCTCATTAACACTCCTGAGGAACATGTGAACCTGCTCACTAACACACCTGAGGAACAGCTGAACCTGCTCACTAACACACCTGAGGAACAGCTGAACATGCTCACTAATACACCTGAGGAACAGCTAAACCTGCTCACTAACACACCTGAGTAACAGCGGAACCTGCTCACTAACACACCTGAGGAACATCTGAACCTGCTCACTAACACACCTGAGGAACATCTGAACCTGCTCACTAACACACCTGAGGAACAGCTGAACCTGCTCACTAACACACCTGAGGAACATCTGAACCTGCTCTCTAACACACCTGAAGAACAACTGAAACTGCTCACTAACACACCTGAGAAACAGCTGAACCTGCTCACTAAAACACCTGAGGAACAGCTGAACCTTCTCACTAATACACCTGAGGAACAGCTGAACCTGCTCACTAACACACCTGAGGAACATCTGAACCTGCTCTCTAACACACCTGAGGAACAACTGAAACTGCTCACTAACACACCTGAGGAACATCTGAAGCTGCTCACTAACACACCTGAGGAACATCTGAAGCTGCTCACTAACACACCTGAGGAACATCTGAACCTGCTCACTAACACAACTGAGGAACAGCTGAACCTGCTCAACAACACACCTGAGGAACATCTGAACCTGCTCACTAACACACCTGAAGAACATCTGAACCTGCTCACTAACACACCTGAAGAACAGCTGAACCTGCTCACTAACACACCTGAGGAACATCTGAAGCTGCTCACTAACACACCTGAGGAACATCTGAACCTGCTCACTAACACAACTGAGGAACAGCTGAACCTGCTCACCAACACACCTGAGGAACATCTGAACCTGCTCACTAAGACACCTGAAGAACAGCTGAACCTGCTCACTAACACACCTGAGGAACATCTGAAGCTGCTCACTAAAACACCTGAGGAACAGCTGAACCTACTAACTAACACACCTGAGGAACATCTCAACCAGCTCACTTAACACACCTGGGGAATGGTTGAACCTGCTCACTAACACACCTGAGGAACATCTGAACCTGCTCACTAACACACCTGAGGAACAGCGGAACCTGCTCACTAACACACCTGACGAACAGCTAAACCTGCTCACTAACACACCTGAGGAACAGCGGAACCTGCTCACTAACACACCTGAGGAACATCTGAACCTGCTCACTAACACACCTGAGGAACATCTGAACCTGCTCACTAACACACCTGAGGAACAGCTGAACCTGCTCACTAACACACCTGAGGAACATCTGAACCTGCTCTCTAACACACCTGAGAAACAGCTGAACCTGCTCACTAAAATACCTGAGGAACAGCTGAACCTGCTCACTAACACACCTGAGGAACATCTGAACCTGCTCACTAACACACCTGAGGAACAGCTGAACCTGCTCACTAACACACCTGAGGAACATCTGAACCTGCTCACTAACACAACTGAGGAACAGCTGAACCTGCTCACCAACACACCTGAGGAACATCTGAACCTGCTCACTAACACACCTGAAGAACATCTGAACCTGCTCACTAACACACCTGAAGAACAGCTGAACCTGCTCTCTAACACACCTGGGGAACTGTTGAACCTGCTCACTAACACACCTGAGGAACATCTGAACCTGCTCACTAACACACCTGAGGAACAGCTGAACCTGCTCACTAACACATCTGAGGAACAGCTGAACCTGCTCACTAACACACCTGAGGAACAGCTGAACCTACTAACTAACACACCTGAGGAACATCTGAACCAGCTCACTAACATACCTGGGGAACGGTTGAACCTGCTCCCTAACACACCTGAGGAACATCTGAACCTGCTCACTAACACACCTGAGGAACAGCTGAACCTGCTCACTAACACACCTGAGGAACATCTGAACCTGCTCACCAACACACCTGACGAAAATCTGAACCTGCTCACTAACACACCTGAGGAACAGCTGAACCTGCTCACTAACACATGTGAGGAACAGCTGAACCTGCTCACTAACACACCCGAGGAACAGCTGAACCTGCTCACTAACACACCTGAAGAACAGCTGAACCTGCTCACTAACACACCTGAGGAACAGCTGAACCTGCTCACTAACACACCTGAGGAACATCTGAACCTGCTAACTAACACACCTGAAGAACAGCTGAACCTGCTCACTAACACACTTGAGGAACAGCTGAAGCTGCTCACTAACACACCTGAGGAACAACTGAACCTGCTCACTAACACACCTGAAGAACAGCTGAACCTGCTCACTAACACACCTGAGGAACATCTGAAGCTGCTCACTAACACACCTGAGGAACAGCTGAACCTACTAACTAACACACCTGAGGAACATCTGAACCAGCTCACTAACACACCTGGGGAACGGTTGAACCTGCTCACTAACACACCTGAGGAACATCTGAACCTGCTCACTAACACACCTGAGGAACAGCTGAACCTGCTCACTAACACATCTGAGGAACAGCTGAACCTGCTCACTAACACACCTGAGGAACAGCTGAACCTACTAACTAACACACCTGAGGAACATCTGAACCAGCTCACTAACACACCTGAGGAACATCTGAACCTGCTCACTAACACACCTGAGGAACAGCTGAACCTGCTCACTAACACACCCTGAGGAACATCTTAACCTGCTCACCAACACACCTGACGAAAATCTGAACCTGCTCACTAACACACCTGAGGAACATCTGAACCCGCTCACTAACACACCTGAGGAACATCTGAACCTGCTCACTAACACACCTGAAGAACAGCTGAACCCGCTCACTAACACACCTGAGGAACAGCTGAACCTGCTCACTAACACACATGAAGAACAGCTGAACCTGCTCACTAACACACCTGAGGAACATCTGAAGCTGCTCACTACACACCTGAGGAACAGCTGAACCTACTAACTAACACACCTGAGGAAAATCTGAACCAGCTCACACTTACACACCTGGGGAACGGTTGAACCTGCTCACTAACACACCTGAGGAACAGCTGAACCTACTCACTAACACACCTGGGGAACGGTTGAACCTGCTCACTAACACACCTGGGGAACGGTTGAACCTGCTCACTAACACACCTGAGGAGCATCTGAACCTGCTCACTAACACACCTGAGGAACAGCTGAACCTGCTAACTAACACACCTGAGGAGCATCTGAACCTGCTCACTAACACACCTGAGGAACAGCTGAACCTGCTCACTAACACACCTGAGTAACATCTGAAGCTGCTCACTAACACACCTGAGGAACAGCTGAACCTACTAACTAACACACCTGAGGAACATCTGAACCAGCTCACTAACACACCTGGGGAACATCTGAACCTGCTCACTAACACACCTGAGGAACAGCTGAACCTGCTCACTAACACACCTGAGGAACAGCTGAACCTGCTCACTAACACACCTGAGGAACAGCTGAACCTGCTCACTAACACACCTGAGGAACAGCTGAACCTACTAACTAACACACCTGAGGAACATCTGAACCAGCTCACTAACACACCTGGGGAACGGTTGAACCTGCTCACTAACACACCTGAGGAACATCTGAACCTGCTCACTAACACACCTGAGGAACAGCTGAACCTGCTCACTAACACACCTGAGGAACATCTGAACCTGCTCACCAACACACCTGACGAAAATCTGAACCTGCTCACTAACACACCTGAAGAACAGCTGAACCTGCTCACTAACACAACTGAGGAACAGCTGAACCTGCTCACTAACACACCTGAGGAACAGCTGAACCTGCTCACTAACACAACTGAGGAACAGCTGAACCTGCTCACTAACACACCTGAGGAACAGCTGAACCTGCTCACTAACACACCTGAGGAACAGCTGAACCTGCTCACTAACACACCTGGGGAACGGTTGAACCTGCTCACTAACACACCTGGGGAACGGTTGAACCTGCTCACTAACACACCTGAGGAACATCTGAACCTGCTCACTAACACACCTGAGGAACAGCTGAACATGCTCACTAACACACCTGAGGAACAGCTGAACCTGCACACTAACACACCTGAGGAACAGCTGAACCTGCTCACTAACACACCTGAGGAACAGCTGAACCTGCCCACTAATACACGTGAGGAACAGCTAAACCTGCTCACTACCACACCTGAGGAACAGCTGAACCTGCTCACTAACACACCTGAGGAACAGCTGAACCTGCTCACTAACACACCTGAGGAACATCTGAACCTGCTCACTAACACACCTGAGGAACAGCTGAACCTGCTCACTAACACACCTGAGGAACAACTGAAACTGCTCACTAACACACCTGAGAAACAGCTGAACCTGCTCACTAAAACACCTGAGGAACAGCTGAACCTGCTCACCAACAAACCTGAGGAACATCTGAACCTGCTCACTAAGACACCTGAAGAACAGCTGAACCTGCTCACTAACACACCTGAGGAACATCTGAAGCTGCTCACTAACACACCTGAGGAACAGCTGAACCTACTAACTAACACACCTGGGGAACATCTGAACCAGCTCACTTAACACACCTGGGGAACGGTTGAACCTGCTCACTAACACACCTGAGGAACATCTGAACCTGCTCACTAACACACCTGAGGAACAGCTGAACCTGCTCACTAACACACCTGAGGAACATCTGAACCTGCTCACCAACACACCTGAGGTACATCTGAACCTGCTCAATAACACACCTGAAGAACAGCTGAACCTGCTTACTAACACACCTGAGGAATAGGTGAACTTGCTCACTAACTCAACTGAGGAACATCTGAACCTGCTCACTAACACACCTGAGGAACAGCTGAACCTGCTCACTAACACACCTGAAGAACAGCTGAACCTGCTCACTAACACACCTGAGGAACAGCTGAACCTGCTCACTAACACACCTGAGGAACATCTGAACCTGCTCACTAACACACCTGAAGAACAGCTGAACCTGCTCACTAACACACCTGAGGAACATCTGAAGCTGCTCACTAACACACCTGAGGAACAGCTGAACCTACTAACTAACACACCTGAGGAACATCAGAACCAGCTCACTAACACACCTGGGGAACGGTTGAACCTGCTCACTAACACACCTGAGGAACATCTGAACCTGCTCACTAACACACCTGAGGAACATCTGAACCTGCTCACTAACACACCTGAGGAACAGCTGAACATGCTCAATAACACACCTGAGGAACAGCTGAACCTGCTCACTAACACACCTGAGGAACAGCTGAACCTGCTCACTAACACACCTGAGGAACAGCCGAACCTGCTCACTAACACACCTGAGGAACAGCTGAACCTGCTCACTAACACACCTGAGGAACAGCTGAACCTGCTCATTAACACTCCTGAGGAACATGTGAACCTGCTCACTAACACACCTGAGGAACAGCTGAACCTGCTCACTAACACACCTGAGGAACAGCTGAACATGCTCACTAATACACCTGAGGAACAGCTAAACCTGCTCACTAACACACCTGAGTAACAGCGGAACCTGCTCACTAACACACCTGAGGAACATCTGAACCTGCTCACTAACACACCTGAGGAACATCTGAACCTGCTCACTAACACACCTGAGGAACAGCTGAACCTGCTCACTAACACACCTGAGGAACATCTGAACCTGCTCTCTAACACACCTGAGGAACAACTGAAACTGCTCACTAACACACCTGAGAAACAGCTGAACCTGCTCACTAAAACACCTGAGGAACAGCTGAACCTTCTCACTAATACACCTGAGGAACAGCTGAACCTGCTCACTAACACACCTGAGGAACATCTGAACCTGCTCTCTAACACACCTGAGGAACAACTGAAACTGCTCACTAACACACCTGAGGAACATCTGAAGCTGCTCACTAACACACCTGAGGAACATCTGAAGCTGCTCACTAACACACCTGAGGAACATCTGAACCTGCTCACTAACACAACTGAGGAACAGCTGAACCTGCTCAACAACACACCTGAGGAACATCTGAACCTGCTCACTAACACACCTGAAGAACATCTGAACCTGCTCACTAACACACCTGAAGAACAGCTGAACCTGCTCACTAACACACCTGAGGAACATCTGAAGCTGCTCACTAACACACCTGAGGAACATCTGAACCTGCTCACTAACACAACTGAGGAACAGCTGAACCTGCTCACCAACACACCTGAGGAACATCTGAACCTGCTCACTAAGACACCTGAAGAACAGCTGAACCTGCTCACTAACACACCTGAGGAACATCTGAAGCTGCTCACTAACACACCTGAGGAACAGCTGTACCTACTAACTAACACACCTGAGGAACATCTCAACCAGCTCACTTAACACACCTGGGGAATGGTTGAACCTGCTCACTAACACACCTGAGGAACATCTGAACCTGCTCACTAACACACCTGAGGAACAGCGGAACCTGCTCACTAACACACCTGACGAACAGCTAAACCTGCTCACTAACACACCTGAGGAACGGCGGAACCTGCTCACTAACACACCTGAGGAACATCTGAACCTGCTCACTAACACACCTGAGGAACATCTGAACCTGCTCACTAACACACCTGAGGAACAGCTGAACCTGCTCACTAACACACCTGAGGAACATCTGAACCTGCTCTCTAACACACCTGAGAAACAGCTGAACCTGCTCACTAAAATACCTGAGGAACAGCTGAACCTGCTCACTAACACACCTGAGGAACATCTGAACCTGCTCACTAACACACCTGAGGAACAGCTGAACCTGCTCACTAACACACCTGAGGAACATCTGAACCTGCTCACTAACACAACTGAGGAACAGCTGAACCTGCTCACCAACACACCTGAGGAACATCTGAACCTGCTCACTAACACACCTGAAGAACATCTGAACCTGCTCACTAACACACCTGAAGAACAGCTGAACCTGCTCTCTAACACACCTGGGGAACTGTTGAACCTGCTCACTAACACACCTGAGGAACATCTGAACCTGCTCACTAACACACCTGAGGAACAGCTGAACCTGCTCACTAACACATCTGAGGAACAGCTGAACCTGCTCACTAACACACCTGAGGAACAGCTGAACCTACTAACTAACACACCTGAGGAACATCTGAACCAGCTCACTAACATACCTGGGGAACGGTTGAACCTGCTCCCTAACACACCTGAGGAACATCTGAACCTGCTCACTAACACACCTGAGGAACAGCTGAACCTGCTCACTAACACACCTGAGGAACATCTGAACCTGCTCACCAACACACCTGACGAAAATCTGAACCTGCTCACTAACACACCTGAGGAACAGCTGAACCTGCTCACTAACACATGTGAGGAACAGCTGAACCTGCTCACTAACACACCCGAGGAACAGCTGAACCTGCTCACTAACACACCTGAAGAACAGCTGAACCTGCTCACTAACACACCTGAGGAACAGCTGAACCTGCTCACTAACACACCTGAGGAACATCTGAACCTGCTAACTAACACACCTGAAGAACAGCTGAACCTGCTCACTAACACACTTGAGGAACAGCTGAAGCTGCTCACTAACACACCTGAGGAACAACTGAACCTGCTCACTAACACACCTGAAGAACAGCTGAACCTGCTCACTAACACACCTGAGGAACATCTGAAGCTGCTCACTAACACACCTGAGGAACAGCTGAACCTACTAACTAACACACCTGAGGAACAGCTGAACCTGCTCACTAACACACCTGAGGAACAGCTGAACCTGCTCACTAACACACCTGAGGAACATCTGAACCTGCTCACTAACACACCTGAGGAACAGCTGAACCTGCTCACTAACACACCTGAGGAACAGCTGAACCTGCTCACTAACACACCTGGGGAACGGTTGAACCTGCTCACTAACACACCTGGGGAACGGTTGAACCTGCTCACTAACACACCTGAGGAACATCTGAACCTGCTCACTAACACACCTGAGGAACAGCTGAACATGCTCACTAACACACCTGAGGAACAGCACCTGAGGAACAGCTGAACCTGCTCACTAACACACCTGAGGAACAGCTGAACCTGCCCACTAATACACCTGAGGAACAGCTAAACCTGCTCACTACCACACCTGAGGATCAGCTGAACCTGCTCACTAACACACCTGAGGAACAGCTGAACCTGCTCACTAACACACCTGAGGAACATCTGAACCTGCTCACTAACACACCTGAGGAACAGCTGAACCTGCTCACTAACACACCTGAGGAACAGCTGAACCTTCTGGCTAAAACACCTGAGGAACCGCTGAACCTGCTCACTAAACACACCTGAAGAACAGCTGAAGCTGCTCAATAACACACCTGAGGAACAGCTGAACCTGCTCATTAACACTCCTGAGGAACATGTGAACCT
Organism: Urophycis tenuis; assembly: GCA_036785325.1. Lineage (NCBI taxonomy): Eukaryota > Metazoa > Chordata > Actinopteri > Gadiformes > Phycidae > Urophycis > Urophycis tenuis. The sequence continues at coordinate 480,281 of JAXIVH010000010.1, read as the reverse complement.
GCTCACTAACACACCTTAGGAACATCTGAACCTGTTCACTAACAAACCTGAGGAACAGCTGAACCTACTCACTAACACACCTGGGGAACGGTTGAACCTACTCACTAACACACCTGGGGAACGGTTGAACCTGCTCACTAACACACCTGAGGAACATCTGAACCTTCTCACTAACACACCTGAGGAACAGCTGAACATGCTCACTAACACACCTGAGGAACAGCTGAACCTGCTCACTAACACACCTGAGGAACAGCTGAACCTGCTCACTAACACACCTGAGGAACAGCTGAACCTGCTCACTAACACAACTGAGGAACAGCTGAACCTGCTCATTAACACTCCTGAGGAACATGTGAACCTGCTCACTAACACACCTTAGGAACAGCTGAACCCGCTCACTATCACACCTGAGGAACAGCTGAACCTGCTCACTAATACACCTGAGGAACAGCTAAACCTGCTCACTACCACACCTGAGGAACAGCTGAACCTGCTCACTAACACACCTGAGGAACAGCTGAACCTGCTCACTAACCCACCTGAGGAACATCTGAACCTGCTCACTAACACACCTGAGGAACAGCTGAACCTGCTCACTAACACACCTGAGGAACAGCTGAACCTGCTCACTAACACACCTGAGGAACATCTGAACCTGCTCACTAACACACCTGAGGAACAGCTGAACCTGCTCACTAACACACCTGAGGAACAACTGAAACTGCTCACTAACACACCTGAGAAACAGCTGAACCTGCTCACTAAAACACCTGAGGAACAGCTGAACCTGCTCACCAACACACCTGAGGAACATCTGAACCTGCTCACTAAGACACCTGAAGAACAGCTGAACCTGCTCACTAACACACCTGAGGAACATCTGAAGCTAGTCACTAACACACCTGAGGAACAGCTGAACCTACTAACTAACACACCTGAGGAACATCTGAACCAGCTCACTTAACACACCTGGGGAATGGTTGAACCTGCTCACTAACACACCTGAGGAACATCTGAACCTGCTCACTAACACACCTGAGGAACAGCTGAACCTGCTCACTAACACACCTGAGGAACATCTGAACCTGCTCACCAACACACCTGAGGTACATCTGAACCTGCTCAATAACACACCTGAAGAACAGCTGAACCTGCTTACTAACACACCTGAGGAATAGGTGAACTTGCTCACTAACTCAACTGAGGAACATCTGAAACTGCTCACTAACACACCTGAGGAACAGCTGAACCTGCTCACTAACACAACTGACGAAAATCTGAACCTGCTCACTAACACACCTGAGGAACATCTGAACCTGCTCACTAACACACCTGACGAACATCTGAACCTGCTCACTAACACACCTGAAGAACAGCTGAACCTGCTCACTAACACACCTGAGGAACAGCTGAACCTGCTCACTAACACACCTGAGGAACAGCTGAACCTGCTCACTAACACACCTGAGGAACATCTGAACCTGCTCACCAACACACCTGAGGTACATCTGAACCTGCTCAATAACACACCTGAAGAACAGCTGAACCTGCTTACTAACACACCTGAGGAATAGGTGAACTTGCTCACTAACTCAACTGAGGAACATCTGAAACTGCTCACTAACACACCTGAGGAACAGCTGAACCTGCTCACTAACACAACTGACGAAAATCTGAACCTGCTCACTAACACACCTGAGGAACATCTGAACCTGCTCACTAACACACCTGACGAACATCTGAACCTGCTCACTAACACACCTGAAGAACAGCTGAACCTGCTCACTAACACACCTGAGGAACAGCTGAACCTGCTCACTAACACACCTGAGGAACATCTGAACCTGCTCACTAACACACCTGAAGAACAGCTGAACCTGCTCACTAACACACCTGAGGAACATCTGAAGCTGCTCACTAACACACCTGGGGAACGGTTGAACCTGCTCACCAACACACCTGAAGAACATCTGAACCTGCTCACTAACACACCTGAGGAACAGCTGAACCTGCTCACTAACACACCTGAGGAACAGCTGAACCTGCTCACTAACACACCTGAGGAACAGCTGAACCTGCTCACTAACACACCTGAGGAACGGCTGAACCTGCTCACTAAACACACCTGAGGAACATCTGAACCTGCTCACTAACACACCTGAAGAACAGCTGAACCTGCTCCCTAACACACCTGAGGAACATCTGAACCTGTTCACTAACACACCTGAGGAACATCAGAACCAGCTCACTACCACACCTGGGGAACGGTTGAACCTACTCACTAACACACCTGAGGAACATCAGAACCAGCTCACTACCACACCTGGGGAACGGTTGAACCTGCTCACTAACACACCTGAGGAACATCTGAACCTGCTCACTAACACACCTGAGGAACATCTGAACCTGCTCACTAACAAACCTGAGGAACAGCTGAACCTGCTCACTAATAACTGAGGAACATCTGAACCTGCTCACTAACACACCTGAGGAACATCTGAACCTGCTCACTAACAAACCTGAGGAACAGCTGAACCTGCTCACTAACACACCTGAGGAACAGCTGAACCTGCTCACTAATAACTGAGGAACAGCTGAACCTGCTCACTAACACACCTGAGGAACAGCTGAACCTGCTCATTAACACTCCTGAGGAACATGTGAACCTGCTCACTAACACACCTTAGGAACAGCTGAACCTGCTCACTATCACACCCGAGGAACAGCTGAACCTGCTCACTAATACACCTGAGGAACAGCTAAACCTGCTCACTACCACACCTGAGGAATAGCTGAAACTGCTCACTAACACACCCGAGGAACAGCTTAACCTTCTCACTAAAACACCTGAGGAACAGCTGAAACTGCTCACTAACACACCTGAGGAACATCTGAACCTGCTCACTAACACACCTGACGAACATCTGAACCTGCTCACTAACACACCTGAAGAACAGCTGAACCTGCTCACTAACACACCTGAGGAACAGCTGAACCTGCTCACTAACACACCTGAGGAACATCTGAACCTGCTCACTAACACACCTGAGGAACAGCTGAACCTGCTCACTAACACACCTGAGGAACAGCTGAACCTTCTGGCTAAAACACCTGAGGAACCGCTGAACCTGCTCACTAAACACACCTGAAGAACAGCTGAAGCTGCTCAATAACACACCTGAGGAACAGCTGAACCTGCTCATTAACACTCCTGAGGAACATGTGAACCTGCTCACTAACACACCTTAGGAACATCTGAACCTGTTCACTAACAAACCTGAGGAACAGCTGAACCTACTCACTAACACACCTGGGGAACGGTTGAACCTACTCACTAACACACCTGGGGAACGGTTGAACCTGCTCACTAACACACCTGAGGAACATCTGAACCTTCTCACTAACACACCTGAGGAACAGCTGAACATGCTCACTAACACACCTGAGGAACAGCTGAACCTGCTCACTAAAACACCTGAGGAACAGCTGAACCTGCTCACTAACACACCTGAGGAACAGCTGAACCTGCTCACTAACACAACTGAGGAACCGCTGAACCTGCTCATTAACACTCCTGAGGAACATGTGAACCTGCTCACTAACACACCTTAGGAACAGCTGAACCCGCTCACTATCACACCTGAGGAACAGCTGAACCTGCTCACTAATACACCTGAGGAACAGCTAAACCTGCTCACTACCACACCTGAGGAACAGCTGAACCTGCTCACTAACACACCTGAGGAACAGCTGAACCTGCTCACTAACACACCTGAGGAACATCTGAACCTGCTCACTAACACACCTGAGGAACAGCTGAACCTGCTCACTAACACACCTGAGGAACAGCTGAACCTGCTCACTAACACACCTGAGGAACATCTGAACCTGCTCACTAACACACCTGAGGAACAGCTGAACCTGCTCACTAACACACCTGAGGAACAACTGAAACTGCTCACTAACACACCTGAGAAACAGCTGAACCTGCTCACTAAAACACCTGAGGAACAGCTGAACCTGCTCACCTGACACACCTGAGGAACATCTGAACCTGCTCACCAACACACCTGAGGTACATCTGAACCTGCTCAATAACACACCTGAAGAACAGCTGAACCTGCTTACTAACACACCTGAGGAATAGGTGAACTTGCTCACTAACTCAACTGAGGAACATCTGAAACTGCTCACTAACACACCTGAGGAACAGCTGAACCTGCTCACTAACACAACTGACGAAAATCTGAACCTGCTCACTAACACACCTGAGGAACATCTGAACCTGCTCACTAACACACCTGACGAACATCTGAACCTGCTCACTAACACACCTGAAGAACAGCTGAACCTGCTCACTAACACACCTGAGGAACAGCTGAACCTGCTCACTAACACACCTGAGGAACATCTGAACCTGCTCACTAACACACCTGAAGAACAGCTGAACCTGCTCACTAACACACCTGAGGAACATCTGAAGCTGCTCACTAACACACCTGGGGAACGGTTGAACCTGCTCACCAACACACCTGAAGAACATCTGAACCTGCTCACTAACACACCTGAGGAACAGCTGAACCTGCTCACTAACACACCTGAGGAACAGCTGAACCTGCTCACTAACACACCTGAGGAACAGCTGAACCTGCTCACTAACACACCTGAGGAACGGCTGAACCTGCTCACTAAACACACCTGAGGAACATCTGAACCTGCTCACTAACACACCTGAAGAACAGCTGAACCTGCTCCCTAACACACCTGAGGAACATCTGAACCTGTTCACTAACACACCTGAGGAACATCAGAACCAGCTCACTACCACACCTGGGGAACGGTTGAACCTACTCACTAACACACCTGAGGAACATCAGAACCAGCTCACTACCACACCTGGGGAACGGTTGAACCTGCTCACTAACACACCTGAGGAACATCTGAACCTGCTCACTAACACACCTGAGGAACATCTGAACCTGCTCACTAACAAACCTGAGGAACAGCTGAACCTGCTCACTAATAACTGAGGAACATCTGAACCTGCTCACTAACACACCTGAGGAACATCTGAACCTGCTCACTAACAAACCTGAGGAACAGCTGAACCTGCTCACTAACACACCTGAGGAACAGCTGAACCTGCTCACTAATAACTGAGGAACAGCTGAACCTGCTCACTAACACACCTGAGGAACAGCTGAACCTGCTCATTAACACTCCTGAGGAACATGTGAACCTGCTCACTAACACACCTTAGGAACAGCTGAACCTGCTCACTATCACACCCGAGGAACAGCTGAACCTGCTCACTAATACACCTGAGGAACAGCTAAACCTGCTCACTACCACACCTGAGGAATAGCTGAAACTGCTCACTAACACACCCGAGGAACAGCTTAACCTTCTCACTAAAACACCTGAGGAACAGCTGAAACTGCTCACTAACACACCTGAGGAACATCTGAACCTGCTCACTAAAACACCTGAGGAACAGCTGAACCTGCTCACCAACACACCTGAGGAACATCTGAACCTGCTCACTAAGACACCTGAAGAACAGCTGAACCTACTAACTAACACACCTGAGGTACATCTGAACCAGCTCACTAACACACCTGAGGAACAGCTGAACCTGCTCACTAACACACCTGAGGAACATCTGAACCTGCTCACCAACACACCTGAGGTACATCTGAACCTGCTCAAGAACACACCAGAAGAACAGCTGAACCTGCTTACTAACACACCTGAGGAATAGGTGAACTTGCTCACTAACTCAACTGAGGAACATCTGAAACTGCTCACTAACACACCTGAGGAACAGCTGAACCTGCTCACTAACACAACTGACGAAAATCTGAACCTGCTCACTAACACACCTGAGGAACATCTGAACCTGCTCACTAACACACCTGAGGAACATCTGAACCTGCTCACTAACACACCTGAGGAACAGCTGAACCTGCTCACTAACACACCTGAGGAACAGCTGAACCTGCTCACTAACACACCTGAGGAACAGCTGAACCTGCTCACTAACACACCTGAGGAACGGCTGAACCTGCTCACTAAACACACCTGAGGAACATCTGAACCTGCTCACTAACACACCTGAAGAACAGCTGAACCTGCTCCCTAACACACCTGAGGAACATCTGAACCTGTTCACTAACACACCTGAGGAACATCAGAACCAGCTCACTACCACACCTGGGGAACGGTTGAACCTACTCACTAACAAACCTGAGGAACATCAGAACCAGCTCACTACCACACCTGGGGAACGGTTGAACCTGCTCACTAACACACCTGAGGAACATCTGAACCTGCTCACTAACACACCTGAGGAACATCTGAACCTGCTCACTAACAAACCTGAGGAACAGCTGAACCTGCTCACTAACACACCTGAGGAACAGCTGAACCTGCTCACTAATAACTGAGGAACATCTGAACGTGCTCACTAACACACCTGAGGAACATCTGAACCTGCTCACTAACAAACCTGAGGAACAGCTGAACCTGCTCACTAACACACCTGAGGAACAGCTGAACCTGCTCACTAATAACTGAGGAACAGCTGAACCTGCTCACTAACACACCTGAGGAACAGCTGAACCTGCTCATTAACACTCCTGAGGAACATGTGAACCTGCTCACTAACACACCTTAGGAACAGCTGAACCTGCTCACTATCACACCCGAGGAACAGCTGAACCTGCTCACTAATACACCTGAGGAACAGCTAAACCTGCTCACTACCACACCTGAGGAATAGCTGAAACTGCTCACTAACACACCTTAGGAACAGCTGAACCTGCTCACTAACACACCTGAGGAACATCTGAACCTGCTCACCAACACACCTGAGGAACAGCTGAACCTGCTCACTAACACACCTGAGGAACAACTGAACCTGCTCACTAACACACCTGAGGAACATCTGAACCTGCTCACTTACACACCTGGGGAACAGCTGAACCTGCTCACTAACACACCTGAGGAACAACTGAAACTGCTCACTAACACACCTGAGAAACAGATGAACCTGCTCACTAAAACACCTGAGGAACAGCTGAACCTGCTCACCAACACACCTGAGGAACATCTGAACCTGCTCACTAAGACACCTGAAGAACAGCTGAACCTGCTCACTAACACACCTGAGGAACATCTGAAGCTGCTCACTAACACACCTGAGGAACAGCTGAACCTACTAACTAACACACCTGAGGAACATCTCAACCAGCTCACTTAACACACCTGGGGAATGGTTGAACCTGCTAACTAACACACCTGAGGAACATCTGAACCTGCTCACTAACACACCTGAGGAACAGCGGAACCTGCTCACTAACACACCTGAGGAACAGCTGAACCTGCTCACTAATACACCTGACGAACAGCTAAACCTGCTCACTAACACACCTGAGGAACAGCGGAACCTGCTCACTAACACACCTGAGGAACATCTGAACCTGCTCACTAACACACCTGAGGAACATCTGAACCTGCTCACTAACACACCTGAGGAACAGCTGAACCTGCTCACTAACACACCTGAGGAACATCTGAACCTGCTCTCTAACACACCTGAGAAACAGCTGAACCTGCTCACTAAAATACCTGAGGAACAGCTGAACCTGCTCACTAACACACCTGAGGAACATCTGAACCTGCTCACTAACACACCTGAGGAACAGCTGAACCTGCTCACTAACACACCTGAGGAACATCTGAACCTGCTCACTAACACAACTGAGGAACAGCTGAACCTGCTCACCAACACACCTGAGGAACATCTGAACCTGCTCACTAACACACCTGAAGAACATCTGAACCTGCTCACTAACACACCTGAAGAACAGCTGAACCTGCTCTCTAACACACCTGGGGAACTGTTGAACCTGCTCACTAACACACCTGAGGAACATCTGAACCTGCTCACTAACACACCTGAGGAACAGCTGAACCTGCTCACTAACACATCTGAGGAACAGCTGAACCTGCTCACTAACACACCTGAGGAACAGCTGAACCTACTAACTAACACACCTGAGGAACATCTGAACCAGCTCACTAACATACCTGGGGAACGGTTGAACCTGCTCCCTAACACACCTGAGGAACATCTGAACCTGCTCACTAACACACCTGAGGAACAGCTGAACCTGCTCACTAACACACCTGAGGAACATCTGAACCTGCTCACCAACACACCTGACGAAAATCTGAACCTGCTCACTAACACACCTGAGGAACAGCTGAACCTGCTCACTAACACATGTGAGGAACAGCTGAACCTGCTCACTAACACACCCGAGGAACAGCTGAACCTGCTCACTAACACACCTGAAGAACAGCTGAACCTGCTCACTAACACACCTGAGGAACAGCTGAACCTGCTCACTAACACACCTGAGGAACATCTGAACCTGCTAACTAACACACCTGAAGAACAGCTGAACCTGCTCACTAACACACTTGAGGAACAGCTGAAGCTGCTCACTAACACACCTGAGGAACAACTGAACCTGCTCACTAACACACCTGAAGAACAGCTGAACCTGCTCACTAACACACCTGAGGAACAGCTGAAGCTGCTCACTAACACACCTGAGGAACATCTGAACCAGCTCACTAACACACCTGGGGAACGGTTGAACCTGCTCACTAACACACCTGAGGAACATCTGAACCTGCTCACTAACACACCTGAGGAACAGCTGAACCTGCTCACTAACACATCTGAGGAACAGCTGAACCTGCTCACTAACACACCTGAGGAACAGCTGAACCTACTAACTAACACACCTGAGGAACATCTGAACCAGCTCACTAACACACCTGAGGAACATCTGAACCTGCTCACTAACACACCTGAGGAACAGCTGAACCTGCTCACTAACACACCCTGTGGAACATCTTAACCTGCTCACCAACACACCTGACGAAAATCTGAACCTGCTCACTAACACACCTGAGGAACATCTGAACCCGCTCACTAACACACCTGAGGAACATCTGAACCTGCTCACTAACACACCTGAAGAACAGCTGAACCCGCTCACTAACACACCTGAGGAACAGCTGAACCTGCTCACTAACACACATGAAGAACAGCTGAACCTGCTCACTAACACACCTGAGGAACATCTGAAGCTGCTCACTACACACCTGAGGAACAGCTGAACCTACTAACTAACACACCTGAGGAAAATCTGAACCAGCTCACACTTACACACCTGGGGAACGGTTGAACCTGCTCACTAACACACCTGAGGAACAGCTGAACCTACTCACTAACACACCTGGGGAACAGCTGAACCTGCTCACTAACACACCTGAGGAACAGCTGAACCTGCTCACTAACACACCTGGGGAACGGTTGAACCTGCTCACTAACACACCTGGGGAACGGTTGAACCTGCTCACTAACACACCTGAGGAACATCTGAACCTGCTCACTAACACACCTGAGGAACAGCTGAACATGCTCACTAACACACCTGAGGAACAGCTGAACCTGCACACTAACACACCTGAGGAACAGCTGAACCTGCTCACTAACACACCTGAGGAACAGCTGAACCTGCCCACTAATACACCTGAGGAACAGCTAAACCTGCTCACTACCACACCTGAGGAACAGCTGAACCTGCTCACTAACACACCTGAGGAACAGCTGAACCTGCTCACTAACACACCTGAGGAACATCTGAACCTGCTCACTAACACACCTGAGGAACAGCTGAACCTGCTCACTAACACACCTGAGGAACAACTGAAACTGCTCACTAACACACCTGAGAAACAGCTGAACCTGCTCACTAAAACACCTGAGGAACAGCTGAACCTGCTCACCAACACACCTGAGGAACATCTGAACCTGCTCACTAAGACACCTGAAGAACAGCTGAACCTGCTCACTAACACACCTGAGGAACATCTGAAGCTGCTCACTAACACACCTGAGGAACAGCTGAACCTACTAACTAACACACCTGGGGAACATCTGAACCAGCTCACTTAACACACCTGGGGAACGGTTGAACCTGCTCACTAACACACCTGAGGAACATCTGAACCTGCTCACTAACACACCTGAGGAACATCTGAACCTGCTCACTAACACACCTGAAGAACAGCTGAACCTGCTCACTAACACACCTGAGGAACATCTGAAGCTGCTCACTAACACACCTGAGGAACAGCTGAACCTACTAACTAACACACCTGAGGAACATCAGAACCAGCTCACTAACACACCTGGGGAATGGTTGAACCTGCTCACTAACACACCTGAGGAACATCTGAACCTGCTCACTAACACACCTGAGGAACATCTGAACCTGCTCACTAACACACCTGAGGAACAGCTGAACATGCTCAATAACACTCCTGAGGAACATGTGAACCTGCTCACTAACACACCTGAGGAACAGCTGAACCTGCTCACTAACACACCTGAGGAACAGCTGAACATGCTCACTAATACACCTGAGGAACAGCTAAACCTGCTCACTAACACACCTGAGTAACAGCGGAACCTGCTCACTAACACACCTGAGGAACATCTGAACCTGCTCACTAACACACCTGAGGAACATCTGAACCTGCTCACTAACACACCTGAGGAACAGCTGAACCTGCTCACTAACACACCTGAGGAACATCTGAACCTGCTCTCTAACACACCTGAGGAACAACTGAAACTGCTCACTAACACACCTGAGAAACAGCTGAACCTGCTCACTAAAACACCTGAGGAACAGCTGAACCTTCTCACTAATACACCTGAGGAACAGCTGAACCTGCTCACTAACACACCTGAGGAACATCTGAACCTGCTCTCTAACACACCTGAGGAACAACTGAAACTGCTCACTAACACACCTGAGGAACATCTGAAGCTGCTCACTAACACACCTGAGGAACATCTGAAGCTGCTCACTAACACACCTGAGGAACATCTGAACCTGCTCACTAACACAACTGAGGAACAGCTGAACCTGCTCAACAACACACCTGAGGAACATCTGAACCTGCTCACTAACACACCTGAAGAACATCTGAACCTGCTCACTAACACACCTGAAGAACAGCTGAACCTGCTCACTAACACACCTGAGGAACATCTGAAGCTGCTCACTAACACACCTGAGGAACATCTGAACCTGCTCACTAACACAACTGAGGAACAGCTGAACCTGCTCACCAACACACCTGAGGAACATCTGAACCTGCTCACTAAGACACCTGAAGAACAGCTGAACCTGCTCACTAACACACCTGAGGAACATCTGAAGCTGCTCACTAACACACCTGAGGAACAGCTGAACCTACTAACTAACACACCTGAGGAACATCTCAACCAGCTCACTAACACACCTGGGGAATGGTTGAACCTGCTCACTAACACACCTGAGGAACATCTGAACCTGCTCACTAACACACCTGAGGAACAGCTGAACATGCTCACTCACACACCTGAGGAACAGCTGAACCTGCTCACTAACACACCTGAGAAACAGCTGAACCTACTAACTAACACACCTGAGGAACATCTGAACCAGCTCACTAACACACCTGGGGAACGGTTGAACCTGCTCACTAACACACCTGAGGAACATCTGAACCTGCTCACTAACACACCTGAGGAACAGCTGAACCTGCTCACTAACACACCTGAGGAACATCTGAACCTGCTCACAACACACCTGACGAAAATCTGAACCTGCTCACTAACACTCCTGAAGAACAGCTGAACCTGCTCACTAACACACCTGAGGAACAGCTGAACCTGCTCACTAACACACCTGAGGAACATCTGAACCTGCTCACTAACACACCTGAGGAACAGCTGAACCTGCTAACTAACACACCTGAGGAACAACTGAAACTGCTCACTAACACACCTGAGAAACAGCTGAACCTGCTCACTAAAACACCTGAGGAACAGCTGAACCTGCTCACCAACACACCTGAGGAACATCTGAACCTGCTCACTAAGACACCTGAAGAACAGCTGAACCTGCTCACTAACACACCTGAGGAACATCTGAAGCTGCTCACTAACACACCTGAGGAACAGCTGAACCTACTAACTAACACACCTGGGGAACATCTGAACCAGCTCACTTAACACACCTGGGGAACGGTTGAACCTGCTCACTAACACACCTGAGGAACATCTGAACCTGCTCACTAACACACCTGAGGAACATCTGAACCTGCTCACTAACACACCTGAAGAACAGCTGAACCTGCTCACTAACACACCTGAGGAACATCTGAAGCTGCTCACTAACACACCTGAGGAACAGCTGAACCTACTAACTAACACACCTGAGGAACATCAGAACCAGCTCACTAACACACCTGGGGAATGGTTGAACCTGCTCACTAACACACCTGAGGAACATCTGAACCTGCTCACTAACACACCTGAGGAACATCTGAACCTGCTCACTAACACACCTGAGGAACAGCTGAACATGCTCAATAACACACCTGAGGAACAGCTGAACCTGCTCACTAACACACCTGAGGAACAGCTGAACCTGCTCACTAACACACCTGAGGAACAGCCGAACCTGCTCACTAACACACCTGAGGAACAGCTGAACCTGCTCACTAACACACCTGAGGAACAGCTGAACCTGCTCATTAACACTCCTGAGGAACATGTGAACCTGCTCACTAACACACCTGAGGAACAGCTGAACCTGCTCACTAACACACCTGAGGAACAGCTGAACATGCTCACTAATACACCTGAGGAACAGCTAAACCTGCTCACTAACACACCTGAGTAACAGCGGAACCTGCTCACTAACACACCTGAGGAACATCTGAACCTGCTCACTAACACACCTGAGGAACATCTGAACCTGCTCACTAACACACCTGAGGAACAGCTGAACCTGCTCACTAACACACCTGAGGAACATCTGAACCTGCTCTCTAACACACCTGAGGAACAACTGAAACTGCTCACTAACACACCTGAGAAACAGCTGAACCTGCTCACTAAAACACCTGAGGAACAGCTGAACCTTCTCACTAATACACCTGAGGAACAGCTGAACCTGCTCACTAACACACCTGAGGAACATCTGAACCTGCTCTCTAACACACCTGAGGAACAACTGAAACTGCTCACTAACACACCTGAGGAACATCTGAAGCTGCTCACTAACACACCTGAGGAACATCTGAAGCTGCTCACTAACACACCTGAGGAACATCTGAACCTGCTCACTAACACAACTGAGGAACAGCTGAACCTGCTCAACAACACACCTGAGGAACATCTGAACCTGCTCACTAACACACCTGAGGAACATCTGAACCAGCTCACTAACACACCTGGGGAACGGTTGAACCTGCTCACTAACACACCTGAGGAACATCTGAACCTGCTCACTAACACACCTGAGGAACAGCTGAACCTGCTCACTAACACACCTGAGGAACATCTGAACCTGCTCACCAACACACCTGACGAAAATCTGAACCTGCTCACTAACACACCTGAAGAACAGCTGAACCTGCTCACTAACACAACTGAGGAACAGCTGAACCTGCTCACTAACACACCTGAGGAACAGCTGAACCTGCTCACTAACACAACTGAGGAACAGCTGAACCTGCTCACTAACACACCTGAGGAACAGCTGAACCTGCTCACTAACACACCTGAGGAACAGCTGAACCTGCTCACTAACACACCTGGGGAACGGTTGAACCTGCTCACTAACACACCTGGGGAACGGTTGAACCTGCTCACTAACACACCTGAGGAACATCTGAACCTGCTCACTAACACACCTGAGGAACAGCTGAACATGCTCACTAACACACCTGAGGAACAGCGGAACCTGCACACTAACACACCTGAGGAACAGCTGAACCTGCTCACTAACACACCTGAGGAACAGCTGAACCTGCCCACTAATACACGTGAGGAACAGCTAAACCTGCTCACTACCACACCTGAGGAACAGCTGAACCTGCTCACTAACACACCTGAGGAACAGCTGAACCTGCTCACTAACACACCTGAGGAACATCTGAAGCTGCTCACTACACACCTGAGGAACAGCTGAACCTACTAACTAACACACCTGAGGAAAATCTGAACCAGCTCACACTTACACACCTGGGGAACGGTTGAACCTGCTCACTAACACACCTGAGGAACAGCTGAACCTACTCACTAACACACCTGGGGAACAGCTGAACCTGCTCACTAACACACCTGAGGAACAGCTGAACCTGCTCACTAACACACCTGGGGAACGGTTGAACCTGCTCACTAACACACCTGGGGAACGGTTGAACCTGCTCACTAACACACCTGAGGAACATCTGAACCTGCTCACTAACACACCTGAGGAACAGCTGAACATGCTCACTAACACACCTGAGGAACAGCTGAACCTGCACACTAACACACCTGAGGAACAGCTGAACCTGCTCACTAACACACCTGAGGAACAGCTGAACCTGCCCACTAATACACCTGAGGAACAGCTAAACCTGCTCACTACCACACCTGAGGAACAGCTGAACCTGCTCACTAACACACCTGAGGAACAGCTGAACCTGCTCACTAACACACCTGAGGAACATCTGAACCTGCTCACTAACACACCTGAGGAACAGCTGAACCTGCTCACTAACACACCTGAGGAACAACTGAAACTGCTCACTAACACACCTGAGAAACAGCTGAACCTGCTCACTAAAACACCTGAGGAACAGCTGAACCTGCTCACCAACACACCTGAGGAACATCTGAACCTGCTCACTAAGACACCTGAAGAACAGCTGAACCTGCTCACTAACACACCTGAGGAACATCTGAAGCTGCTCACTAACACACCTGAGGAACAGCTGAACCTACTAACTAACACACCTGGGGAACATCTGAACCAGCTCACTTAACACACCTGGGGAACGGTTGAACCTGCTCACTAACACACCTGAGGAACATCTGAACCTGCTCACTAACACACCTGAGGAACATCTGAACCTGCTCACTAACACACCTGAAGAACAGCTGAACCTGCTCACTAACACACCTGAGGAACATCTGAAGCTGCTCACTAACACACCTGAGGAACAGCTGAACCTACTAACTAACACACCTGAGGAACATCAGAACCAGCTCACTAACACACCTGGGGAATGGTTGAACCTGCTCACTAACACACCTGAGGAACATCTGAACCTGCTCACTAACACACCTGAGGAACATCTGAACCTGCTCACTAACACACCTGAGGAACAGCTGAACATGCTCAATAACACTCCTGAGGAACATGTGAACCTGCTCACTAACACACCTGAGGAACAGCTGAACCTGCTCACTAACACACCTGAGGAACAGCTGAACATGCTCACTAATACACCTGAGGAACAGCTAAACCTGCTCACTAACACACCTGAGTAACAGCGGAACCTGCTCACTAACACACCTGAGGAACATCTGAACCTGCTCACTAACACACCTGAGGAACATCTGAACCTGCTCACTAACACACCTGAGGAACAGCTGAACCTGCTCACTAACACACCTGAGGAACATCTGAACCTGCTCTCTAACACACCTGAGGAACAACTGAAACTGCTCACTAACACACCTGAGAAACAGCTGAACCTGCTCACTAAAACACCTGAGGAACAGCTGAACCTTCTCACTAATACACCTGAGGAACAGCTGAACCTGCTCACTAACACACCTGAGGAACATCTGAACCTGCTCTCTAACACACCTGAGGAACAACTGAAACTGCTCACTAACACACCTGAGGAACATCTGAAGCTGCTCACTAACACACCTGAGGAACATCTGAAGCTGCTCACTAACACACCTGAGGAACATCTGAACCTGCTCACTAACACAACTGAGGAACAGCTGAACCTGCTCAACAACACACCTGAGGAACATCTGAACCTGCTCACTAACACACCTGAAGAACATCTGAACCTGCTCACTAACACACCTGAAGAACAGCTGAACCTGCTCACTAACACACCTGAGGAACATCTGAAGCTGCTCACTAACACACCTGAGGAACATCTGAACCTGCTCACTAACACAACTGAGGAACAGCTGAACCTGCTCACCAACACACCTGAGGAACATCTGAACCTGCTCACTAAGACACCTGAAGAACAGCTGAACCTGCTCACTAACACACCTGAGGAACATCTGAAGCTGCTCACTAACACACCTGAGGAACAGCTGAACCTACTAACTAACACACCTGAGGAACATCTCAACCAGCTCACTAACACACCTGGGGAATGGTTGAACCTGCTCACTAACACACCTGAGGAACATCTGAACCTGCTCACTAACACACCTGAGGAACAGCTGAACATGCTCACTCACACACCTGAGGAACAGCTGAACCTGCTCACTAACACACCTGAGAAACAGCTGAACCTACTAACTAACACACCTGAGGAACATCTGAACCAGCTCACTAACACACCTGGGGAACGGTTGAACCTGCTCACTAACACACCTGAGGAACATCTGAACCTGCTCACTAACACACCTGAGGAACAGCTGAACCTGCTCACTAACACACCTGAGGAACATCTGAACCTGCTCACAACACACCTGACGAAAATCTGAACCTGCTCACTAACACTCCTGAAGAACAGCTGAACCTGCTCACTAACACACCTGAGGAACAGCTGAACCTGCTCACTAACACACCTGAGGAACATCTGAACCTGCTCACTAACACACCTGAGGAACAGCTGAACCTGCTAACTAACACACCTGAGGAACAACTGAAACTGCTCACTAACACACCTGAGAAACAGCTGAACCTGCTCACTAAAACACCTGAGGAACAGCTGAACCTGCTCACCAACACACCTGAGGAACATCTGAACCTGCTCACTAAGACACCTGAAGAACAGCTGAACCTGCTCACTAACACACCTGAGGAACATCTGAAGCTGCTCACTAACACACCTGAGGAACAGCTGAACCTACTAACTAACACACCTGGGGAACATCTGAACCAGCTCACTTAACACACCTGGGGAACGGTTGAACCTGCTCACTAACACACCTGAGGAACATCTGAACCTGCTCACTAACACACCTGAGGAACATCTGAACCTGCTCACTAACACACCTGAAGAACAGCTGAACCTGCTCACTAACACACCTGAGGAACATCTGAAGCTGCTCACTAACACACCTGAGGAACAGCTGAACCTACTAACTAACACACCTGAGGAACATCAGAACCAGCTCACTAACACACCTGGGGAATGGTTGAACCTGCTCACTAACACACCTGAGGAACATCTGAACCTGCTCACTAACACACCTGAGGAACATCTGAACCTGCTCACTAACACACCTGAGGAACAGCTGAACATGCTCAATAACACACCTGAGGAACAGCTGAACCTGCTCACTAACACACCTGAGGAACAGCTGAACCTGCTCACTAACACACCTGAGGAACAGCCGAACCTGCTCACTAACACACCTGAGGAACAGCTGAACCTGCTCACTAACACACCTGAGGAACAGCTGAACCTGCTCATTAACACTCCTGAGGAACATGTGAACCTGCTCACTAACACACCTGAGGAACAGCTGAACCTGCTCACTAACACACCTGAGGAACAGCTGAACATGCTCACTAATACACCTGAGGAACAGCTAAACCTGCTCACTAACACACCTGAGTAACAGCGGAACCTGCTCACTAACACACCTGAGGAACATCTGAACCTGCTCACTAACACACCTGAGGAACATCTGAACCTGCTCACTAACACACCTGAGGAACAGCTGAACCTGCTCACTAACACACCTGAGGAACATCTGAACCTGCTCTCTAACACACCTGAGGAACAACTGAAACTGCTCACTAACACACCTGAGAAACAGCTGAACCTGCTCACTAAAACACCTGAGGAACAGCTGAACCTTCTCACTAATACACCTGAGGAACAGCTGAACCTGCTCACTAACACACCTGAGGAACATCTGAACCTGCTCTCTAACACACCTGAGGAACAACTGAAACTGCTCACTAACACACCTGAGGAACATCTGAAGCTGCTCACTAACACACCTGAGGAACATCTGAAGCTGCTCACTAACACACCTGAGGAACATCTGAACCTGCTCACTAACACAACTGAGGAACAGCTGAACCTGCTCAACAACACACCTGAGGAACATCTGAACCTGCTCACTAACACACCTGAGGAACATCTGAACCAGCTCACTAACACACCTGGGGAACGGTTGAACCTGCTCACTAACACACCTGAGGAACATCTGAACCTGCTCACTAACACACCTGAGGAACAGCTGAACCTGCTCACTAACACACCTGAGGAACATCTGAACCTGCTCACCAACACACCTGACGAAAATCTGAACCTGCTCACTAACACACCTGAAGAACAGCTGAACCTGCTCACTAACACAACTGAGGAACAGCTGAACCTGCTCACTAACACACCTGAGGAACAGCTGAACCTGCTCACTAACACAACTGAGGAACAGCTGAACCTGCTCACTAACACACCTGAGGAACAGCTGAACCTGCTCACTAACACACCTGAGGAACAGCTGAACCTGCTCACTAACACACCTGGGGAACGGTTGAACCTGCTCACTAACACACCTGGGGAACGGTTGAACCTGCTCACTAACACACCTGAGGAACATCTGAACCTGCTCACTAACACACCTGAGGAACAGCTGAACATGCTCACTAACACACCTGAGGAACAGCTGAACCTGCACACTAACACACCTGAGGAACAGCTGAACCTGCTCACTAACACACCTGAGGAACAGCTGAACCTGCCCACTAATACACGTGAGGAACAGCTAAACCTGCTCACTACCACACCTGAGGAACAGCTGAACCTGCTCACTAACACACCTGAGGAACAGCTGAACCTGCTCACTAACACACCTGAGGAACATCTGAACCTGCTCACTAACACACCTGAGGAACAGCTGAACCTGCTCACTAACACACCTGAGGAACAACTGAAACTGCTCACTAACACACCTGAGAAACAGCTGAACCTGCTCACTAAAACACCTGAGGAACAGCTGAACCTGCTCACCAACAAACCTGAGGAACATCTGAACCTGCTCACTAAGACACCTGAAGAACAGCTGAACCTGCTCACTAACACACCTGAGGAACATCTGAAGCTGCTCACTAACACACCTGAGGAACAGCTGAACCTACTAACTAACACACCTGGGGAACATCTGAACCAGCTCACTTAACACACCTGGGGAACGGTTGAACCTGCTCACTAACACACCTGAGGAACATCTGAACCTGCTCACTAACACACCTGAGGAACAGCTGAACCTGCTCACTAACACACCTGAGGAACATCTGAACCTGCTCACCAACACACCTGAGGTACATCTGAACCTGCTCAATAACACACCTGAAGAACAGCTGAACCTGCTTACTAACACACCTGAGGAATAGGTGAACTTGCTCACTAACTCAACTGAGGAACATCTGAACCTGCTCACTAACACACCTGAGGAACAGCTGAACCTGCTCACTAACACACCTGAAGAACAGCTGAACCTGCTCACTAACACACCTGAGGAACAGCTGAACCTGCTCACTAACACACCTGAGGAACATCTGAACCTGCTCACTAACACACCTGAAGAACAGCTGAACCTGCTCACTAACACACCTGAGGAACATCTGAAGCTGCTCACTAACACACCTGAGGAACAGCTGAACCTACTAACTAACACACCTGAGGAACATCAGAACCAGCTCACTAACACACCTGGGGAACGGTTGAACCTGCTCACTAACACACCTGAGGAACATCTGAACCTGCTCACTAACACACCTGAGGAACATCTGAACCTGCTCACTAACACACCTGAGGAACAGCTGAACATGCTCAATAACACACCTGAGGAACAGCTGAACCTGCTCACTAACACACCTGAGGAACAGCTGAACCTGCTCACTAACACACCTGAGGAACAGCCGAACCTGCTCACTAACACACCTGAGGAACAGCTGAACCTGCTCACTAACACACCTGAGGAACAGCTGAACCTGCTCATTAACACTCCTGAGGAACATGTGAACCTGCTCACTAACACACCTGAGGAACAGCTGAACCTGCTCACTAACACACCTGAGGAACAGCTGAACATGCTCACTAATACACCTGAGGAACAGCTAAACCTGCTCACTAACACACCTGAGTAACAGCGGAACCTGCTCACTAACACACCTGAGGAACATCTGAACCTGCTCACTAACACACCTGAGGAACATCTGAACCTGCTCACTAACACACCTGAGGAACAGCTGAACCTGCTCACTAACACACCTGAGGAACATCTGAACCTGCTCTCTAACACACCTGAGGAACAACTGAAACTGCTCACTAACACACCTGAGAAACAGCTGAACCTGCTCACTAAAACACCTGAGGAACAGCTGAACCTTCTCACTAATACACCTGAGGAACAGCTGAACCTGCTCACTAACACACCTGAGGAACATCTGAACCTGCTCTCTAACACACCTGAGGAACAACTGAAACTGCTCACTAACACACCTGAGGAACATCTGAAGCTGCTCACTAACACACCTGAGGAACATCTGAAGCTGCTCACTAACACACCTGAGGAACATCTGAACCTGCTCACTAACACAACTGAGGAACAGCTGAACCTGCTCAACAACACACCTGAGGAACATCTGAACCTGCTCACTAACACACCTGAAGAACATCTGAACCTGCTCACTAACACACCTGAAGAACAGCTGAACCTGCTCACTAACACACCTGAGGAACATCTGAAGCTGCTCACTAACACACCTGAGGAACATCTGAACCTGCTCACTAACACAACTGAGGAACAGCTGAACCTGCTCACCAACACACCTGAGGAACATCTGAACCTGCTCACTAAGACACCTGAAGAACAGCTGAACCTGCTCACTAACACACCTGAGGAACATCTGAAGCTGCTCACTAACACACCTGAGGAACAGCTGTACCTACTAACTAACACACCTGAGGAACATCTCAACCAGCTCACTTAACACACCTGGGGAATGGTTGAACCTGCTCACTAACACACCTGAGGAACATCTGAACCTGCTCACTAACACACCTGAGGAACAGCGGAACCTGCTCACTAACACACCTGACGAACAGCTAAACCTGCTCACTAACACACCTGAGGAACAGCGGAACCTGCTCACTAACACACCTGAGGAACATCTGAACCTGCTCACTAACACACCTGAGGAACATCTGAACCTGCTCACTAACACACCTGAGGAACAGCTGAACCTGCTCACTAACACACCTGAGGAACATCTGAACCTGCTCTCTAACACACCTGAGAAACAGCTGAACCTGCTCACTAAAATACCTGAGGAACAGCTGAACCTGCTCACTAACACACCTGGGGAACATCTGAACCTGCTCACTAACACACCTGAGGAACAGCTGAACCTGCTCACTAACACACCTGAGGAACATCTGAACCTGCTCACTAACACAACTGAGGAACAGCTGAACCTGCTCACCAACACACCTGAGGAACATCTGAACCTGCTCACTAACACACCTGAAGAACATCTGAACCTGCTCACTAACACACCTGAAGAACAGCTGAACCTGCTCTCTAACACACCTGGGGAACTGTTGAACCTGCTCACTAACACACCTGAGGAACATCTGAACCTGCTCACTAACACACCTGAGGAACAGCTGAACCTGCTCACTAACACATCTGAGGAACAGCTGAACCTGCTCACTAACACACCTGAGGAACAGCTGAACCTACTAACTAACACACCTGAGGAACATCTGAACCAGCTCACTAACATACCTGGGGAACGGTTGAACCTGCTCCCTAACACACCTGAGGAACATCTGAACCTGCTCACTAACACACCTGAGGAACAGCTGAACCTGCTCACTAACACACCTGAGGAACATCTGAACCTGCTCACCAACACACCTGACGAAAATCTGAACCTGCTCACTAACACACCTGAGGAACAGCTGAACCTGCTCACTAACACATGTGAGGAACAGCTGAACCTGCTCACTAACACACCCGAGGAACAGCTGAACCTGCTCACTAACACACCTGAAGAACAGCTGAACCTGCTCACTAACACACCTGAGGAACAGCTGAACCTGCTCACTAACACACCTGAGGAACATCTGAACCTGCTAACTAACACACCTGAAGAACAGCTGAACCTGCTCACTAACACACTTGAGGAACAGCTGAAGCTGCTCACTAACACACCTGAGGAACAACTGAACCTGCTCACTAACACACCTGAAGAACAGCTGAACCTGCTCACTAACACACCTGAGGAACATCTGAAGCTGCTCACTAACACACCTGAGGAACAGCTGAACCTACTAACTAACACACCTGAGGAACAGCTGAACCTGCTCACTAACACACCTGAGGAACAGCTGAACCTGCTCACTAACACACCTGAGGAACATCTGAACCTGCTCACTAACACACCTGAGGAACAGCTGAACCTGCTCACTAACACACCTGAGGAACAGCTGAACCTGCTCACTAACACACCTGGGGAACGGTTGAACCTGCTCACTAACACACCTGGGGAACGGTTGAACCTGCTCACTAACACACCTGAGGAACATCTGAACCTGCTCACTAACACACCTGAGGAACAGCTGAACATGCTCACTAACACACCTGAGGAACAGCACCTGAGGAACAGCTGAACCTGCTCACTAACACACCTGAGGAACAGCTGAACCTGCCCACTAATACACCTGAGGAACAGCTAAACCTGCTCACTACCACACCTGAGGATCAGCTGAACCTGCTCACTAACACACCTGAGGAACAGCTGAACCTGCTCACTAACACACCTGAGGAACATCTGAACCTGCTCACTAACACACCTGAGGAACAGCTGAACCTGCTCACTAACACACCTGAGGAACAGCTGAACCTTCTGGCTAAAACACCTGAGGAACCGCTGAACCTGCTCACTAAACACACCTGAAGAACAGCTGAAGCTGCTCAATAACACACCTGAGGAACAGCTGAACCTGCTCATTAACACTCCTGAGGAACATGTGAACCTGCTCACTAACACACCTTAGGAACATCTGAACCTGTTCACTAACAAACCTGAGGAACAGCTGAACCTACTCACTAACACACCTGGGGAACGGTTGAACCTACTCACTAACACACCTGGGGAACGGTTGAACCTGCTCACTAACACACCTGAGGAACATCTGAACCTTCTCACTAACACACCTGAGGAACAGCTGAACATGCTCACTAACACACCTGAGGAACAGCTGAACCTGCTCACTAACACACCTGAGGAACAGCTGAACCTGCTCACTAACACACCTGAGGAACAGCTGAACCTGCTCACTAACACAACTGAGGAACAGCTGAACCTGCTCATTAACACTCCTGAGGAACATGTGAACCTGCTCACTAACACACCTTAGGAACAGCTGAACCCGCTCACTATCACACCTGAGGAACAGCTGAACCTGCTCACTAATACACCTGAGGAACAGCTAAACCTGCTCACTACCACACCTGAGGAACAGCTGAACCTGCTCACTAACACACCTGAGGAACAGCTGAACCTGCTCACTAACCCACCTGAGGAACATCTGAACCTGCTCACTAACACACCTGAGGAACAGCTGAACCTGCTCACTAACACACCTGAGGAACAGCTGAACCTGCTCACTAACACACCTGAGGAACATCTGAACCTGCTCACTAACACACCTGAGGAACAGCTGAACCTGCTCACTAACACACCTGAGGAACAACTGAAACTGCTCACTAACACACCTGAGAAACAGCTGAACCTGCTCACTAAAACACCTGAGGAACAGCTGAACCTGCTCACCAACACACCTGAGGAACATCTGAACCTGCTCACTAAGACACCTGAAGAACAGCTGAACCTGCTCACTAACACACCTGAGGAACATCTGAAGCTAGTCACTAACACACCTGAGGAACAGCTGAACCTACTAACTAACACACCTGAGGAACATCTGAACCAGCTCACTTAACACACCTGGGGAATGGTTGAACCTGCTCACTAACACACCTGAGGAACATCTGAACCTGCTCACTAACACACCTGAGGAACAGCTGAACCTGCTCACTAACACACCTGAGGAACATCTGAACCTGCTCACCAACACACCTGAGGTACATCTGAACCTGCTCAATAACACACCTGAAGAACAGCTGAACCTGCTTACTAACACACCTGAGGAATAGGTGAACTTGCTCACTAACTCAACTGAGGAACATCTGAAACTGCTCACTAACACACCTGAGGAACAGCTGAACCTGCTCACTAACACAACTGACGAAAATCTGAACCTGCTCACTAACACACCTGAGGAACATCTGAACCTGCTCACTAACACACCTGACGAACATCTGAACCTGCTCACTAACACACCTGAAGAACAGCTGAACCTGCTCACTAACACACCTGAGGAACAGCTGAACCTGCTCACTAACACACCTGAGGAACAGCTGAACCTGCTCACTAACACACCTGAGGAACATCTGAACCTGCTCACCAACACACCTGAGGTACATCTGAACCTGCTCAATAACACACCTGAAGAACAGCTGAACCTGCTTACTAACACACCTGAGGAATAGGTGAACTTGCTCACTAACTCAACTGAGGAACATCTGAAACTGCTCACTAACACACCTGAGGAACAGCTGAACCTGCTCACTAACACAACTGACGAAAATCTGAACCTGCTCACTAACACACCTGAGGAACATCTGAACCTGCTCACTAACACACCTGACGAACATCTGAACCTGCTCACTAACACACCTGAAGAACAGCTGAACCTGCTCACTAACACACCTGAGGAACAGCTGAACCTGCTCACTAACACACCTGAGGAACATCTGAACCTGCTCACTAACACACCTGAAGAACAGCTGAACCTGCTCACTAACACACCTGAGGAACATCTGAAGCTGCTCACTAACACACCTGGGGAACGGTTGAACCTGCTCACCAACACACCTGAAGAACATCTGAACCTGCTCACTAACACACCTGAGGAACAGCTGAACCTGCTCACTAACACACCTGAGGAACAGCTGAACCTGCTCACTAACACACCTGAGGAACAGCTGAACCTGCTCACTAACACACCTGAGGAACGGCTGAACCTGCTCACTAAACACACCTGAGGAACATCTGAACCTGCTCACTAACACACCTGAAGAACAGCTGAACCTGCTCCCTAACACACCTGAGGAACATCTGAACCTGTTCACTAACACACCTGAGGAACATCAGAACCAGCTCACTACCACACCTGGGGAACGGTTGAACCTACTCACTAACACACCTGAGGAACATCAGAACCAGCTCACTACCACACCTGGGGAACGGTTGAACCTGCTCACTAACACACCTGAGGAACATCTGAACCTGCTCACTAACACACCTGAGGAACATCTGAACCTGCTCACTAACAAACCTGAGGAACAGCTGAACCTGCTCACTAATAACTGAGGAACATCTGAACCTGCTCACTAACACACCTGAGGAACATCTGAACCTGCTCACTAACAAACCTGAGGAACAGCTGAACCTGCTCACTAACACACCTGAGGAACAGCTGAACCTGCTCACTAATAACTGAGGAACAGCTGAACCTGCTCACTAACACACCTGAGGAACAGCTGAACCTGCTCATTAACACTCCTGAGGAACATGTGAACCTGCTCACTAACACACCTTAGGAACAGCTGAACCTGCTCACTATCACACCCGAGGAACAGCTGAACCTGCTCACTAATACACCTGAGGAACAGCTAAACCTGCTCACTACCACACCTGAGGAATAGCTGAAACTGCTCACTAACACACCCGAGGAACAGCTTAACCTTCTCACTAAAACACCTGAGGAACAGCTGAAACTGCTCACTAACACACCTGAGGAACATCTGAACCTGCTCACTAACACACCTGACGAACATCTGAACCTGCTCACTAACACACCTGAAGAACAGCTGAACCTGCTCACTAACACACCTGAGGAACAGCTGAACCTGCTCACTAACACACCTGAGGAACATCTGAACCTGCTCACTAACACACCTGAGGAACAGCTGAACCTGCTCACTAACACACCTGAGGAACAGCTGAACCTTCTGGCTAAAACACCTGAGGAACCGCTGAACCTGCTCACTAAACACACCTGAAGAACAGCTGAAGCTGCTCAATAACACACCTGAGGAACAGCTGAACCTGCTCATTAACACTCCTGAGGAACATGTGAACCTGCTCACTAACACACCTTAGGAACATCTGAACCTGTTCACTAACAAACCTGAGGAACAGCTGAACCTACTCACTAACACACCTGGGGAACGGTTGAACCTACTCACTAACACACCTGGGGAACGGTTGAACCTGCTCACTAACACACCTGAGGAACATCTGAACCTTCTCACTAACACACCTGAGGAACAGCTGAACATGCTCACTAACACACCTGAGGAACAGCTGAACCTGCTCACTAAAACACCTGAGGAACAGCTGAACCTGCTCACTAACACACCTGAGGAACAGCTGAACCTGCTCACTAACACAACTGAGGAACCGCTGAACCTGCTCATTAACACTCCTGAGGAACATGTGAACCTGCTCACTAACACACCTTAGGAACAGCTGAACCCGCTCACTATCACACCTGAGGAACAGCTGAACCTGCTCACTAATACACCTGAGGAACAGCTAAACCTGCTCACTACCACACCTGAGGAACAGCTGAACCTGCTCACTAACACACCTGAGGAACAGCTGAACCTGCTCACTAACACACCTGAGGAACATCTGAACCTGCTCACTAACACACCTGAGGAACAGCTGAACCTGCTCACTAACACACCTGAGGAACAGCTGAACCTGCTCACTAACACACCTGAGGAACATCTGAACCTGCTCACTAACACACCTGAGGAACAGCTGAACCTGCTCACTAACACACCTGAGGAACAACTGAAACTGCTCACTAACACACCTGAGAAACAGCTGAACCTGCTCACTAAAACACCTGAGGAACAGCTGAACCTGCTCACCTGACACACCTGAGGAACATCTGAACCTGCTCACCAACACACCTGAGGTACATCTGAACCTGCTCAATAACACACCTGAAGAACAGCTGAACCTGCTTACTAACACACCTGAGGAATAGGTGAACTTGCTCACTAACTCAACTGAGGAACATCTGAAACTGCTCACTAACACACCTGAGGAACAGCTGAACCTGCTCACTAACACAACTGACGAAAATCTGAACCTGCTCACTAACACACCTGAGGAACATCTGAACCTGCTCACTAACACACCTGACGAACATCTGAACCTGCTCACTAACACACCTGAAGAACAGCTGAACCTGCTCACTAACACACCTGAGGAACAGCTGAACCTGCTCACTAACACACCTGAGGAACATCTGAACCTGCTCACTAACACACCTGAAGAACAGCTGAACCTGCTCACTAACACACCTGAGGAACATCTGAAGCTGCTCACTAACACACCTGGGGAACGGTTGAACCTGCTCACCAACACACCTGAAGAACATCTGAACCTGCTCACTAACACACCTGAGGAACAGCTGAACCTGCTCACTAACACACCTGAGGAACAGCTGAACCTGCTCACTAACACACCTGAGGAACAGCTGAACCTGCTCACTAACACACCTGAGGAACGGCTGAACCTGCTCACTAAACACACCTGAGGAACATCTGAACCTGCTCACTAACACACCTGAAGAACAGCTGAACCTGCTCCCTAACACACCTGAGGAACATCTGAACCTGTTCACTAACACACCTGAGGAACATCAGAACCAGCTCACTACCACACCTGGGGAACGGTTGAACCTACTCACTAACACACCTGAGGAACATCAGAACCAGCTCACTACCACACCTGGGGAACGGTTGAACCTGCTCACTAACACACCTGAGGAACATCTGAACCTGCTCACTAACACACCTGAGGAACATCTGAACCTGCTCACTAACAAACCTGAGGAACAGCTGAACCTGCTCACTAATAACTGAGGAACATCTGAACCTGCTCACTAACACACCTGAGGAACATCTGAACCTGCTCACTAACAAACCTGAGGAACAGCTGAACCTGCTCACTAACACACCTGAGGAACAGCTGAACCTGCTCACTAATAACTGAGGAACAGCTGAACCTGCTCACTAACACACCTGAGGAACAGCTGAACCTGCTCATTAACACTCCTGAGGAACATGTGAACCTGCTCACTAACACACCTTAGGAACAGCTGAACCTGCTCACTATCACACCCGAGGAACAGCTGAACCTGCTCACTAATACACCTGAGGAACAGCTAAACCTGCTCACTACCACACCTGAGGAATAGCTGAAACTGCTCACTAACACACCCGAGGAACAGCTTAACCTTCTCACTAAAACACCTGAGGAACAGCTGAAACTGCTCACTAACACACCTGAGGAACATCTGAACCTGCTCACTAAAACACCTGAGGAACAGCTGAACCTGCTCACCAACACACCTGAGGAACATCTGAACCTGCTCACTAAGACACCTGAAGAACAGCTGAACCTACTAACTAACACACCTGAGGTACATCTGAACCAGCTCACTAACACACCTGAGGAACAGCTGAACCTGCTCACTAACACACCTGAGGAACATCTGAACCTGCTCACCAACACACCTGAGGTACATCTGAACCTGCTCAAGAACACACCAGAAGAACAGCTGAACCTGCTTACTAACACACCTGAGGAATAGGTGAACTTGCTCACTAACTCAACTGAGGAACATCTGAAACTGCTCACTAACACACCTGAGGAACAGCTGAACCTGCTCACTAACACAACTGACGAAAATCTGAACCTGCTCACTAACACACCTGAGGAACATCTGAACCTGCTCACTAACACACCTGAGGAACATCTGAACCTGCTCACTAACACACCTGAGGAACAGCTGAACCTGCTCACTAACACACCTGAGGAACAGCTGAACCTGCTCACTAACACACCTGAGGAACAGCTGAACCTGCTCACTAACACACCTGAGGAACGGCTGAACCTGCTCACTAAACACACCTGAGGAACATCTGAACCTGCTCACTAACACACCTGAAGAACAGCTGAACCTGCTCCCTAACACACCTGAGGAACATCTGAACCTGTTCACTAACACACCTGAGGAACATCAGAACCAGCTCACTACCACACCTGGGGAACGGTTGAACCTACTCACTAACAAACCTGAGGAACATCAGAACCAGCTCACTACCACACCTGGGGAACGGTTGAACCTGCTCACTAACACACCTGAGGAACATCTGAACCTGCTCACTAACACACCTGAGGAACATCTGAACCTGCTCACTAACAAACCTGAGGAACAGCTGAACCTGCTCACTAACACACCTGAGGAACAGCTGAACCTGCTCACTAATAACTGAGGAACATCTGAACGTGCTCACTAACACACCTGAGGAACATCTGAACCTGCTCACTAACAAACCTGAGGAACAGCTGAACCTGCTCACTAACACACCTGAGGAACAGCTGAACCTGCTCACTAATAACTGAGGAACAGCTGAACCTGCTCACTAACACACCTGAGGAACAGCTGAACCTGCTCATTAACACTCCTGAGGAACATGTGAACCTGCTCACTAACACACCTTAGGAACAGCTGAACCTGCTCACTATCACACCCGAGGAACAGCTGAACCTGCTCACTAATACACCTGAGGAACAGCTAAACCTGCTCACTACCACACCTGAGGAATAGCTGAAACTGCTCACTAACACACCTTAGGAACAGCTGAACCTGCTCACTAACACACCTGAGGAACATCTGAACCTGCTCACCAACACACCTGAGGAACAGCTGAACCTGCTCACTAACACACCTGAGGAACAACTGAACCTGCTCACTAACACACCTGAGGAACATCTGAACCTGCTCACTTACACACCTGGGGAACAGCTGAACCTGCTCACTAACACACCTGAGGAACAACTGAAACTGCTCACTAACACACCTGAGAAACAGATGAACCTGCTCACTAAAACACCTGAGGAACAGCTGAACCTGCTCACCAACACACCTGAGGAACATCTGAACCTGCTCACTAAGACACCTGAAGAACAGCTGAACCTGCTCACTAACACACCTGAGGAACATCTGAAGCTGCTCACTAACACACCTGAGGAACAGCTGAACCTACTAACTAACACACCTGAGGAACATCTCAACCAGCTCACTTAACACACCTGGGGAATGGTTGAACCTGCTCACTAACACACCTGAGGAACATCTGAACCTGCTCACTAACACACCTGAGGAACAGCGGAACCTGCTCACTAACACACCTGAGGAACAGCTGAACCTGCTCACTAATACACCTGACGAACAGCTAAACCTGCTCACTAACACACCTGAGGAACAGCGGAACCTGCTCACTAACACACCTGAGGAACATCTGAACCTGCTCACTAACACACCTGAGGAACATCTGAACCTGCTCACTAACACACCTGAGGAACAGCTGAACCTGCTCACTAACACACCTGAGGAACATCTGAACCTGCTCTCTAACACACCTGAGAAACAGCTGAACCTGCTCACTAAAATACCTGAGGAACAGCTGAACCTGCTCACTAACACACCTGAGGAACATCTGAACCTGCTCACTAACACACCTGAGGAACAGCTGAACCTGCTCACTAACACACCTGAGGAACATCTGAACCTGCTCACTAACACAACTGAGGAACAGCTGAACCTGCTCACCAACACACCTGAGGAACATCTGAACCTGCTCACTAACACACCTGAAGAACATCTGAACCTGCTCACTAACACACCTGAAGAACAGCTGAACCTGCTCTCTAACACACCTGGGGAACTGTTGAACCTGCTCACTAACACACCTGAGGAACATCTGAACCTGCTCACTAACACACCTGAGGAACAGCTGAACCTGCTCACTAACACATCTGAGGAACAGCTGAACCTGCTCACTAACACACCTGAGGAACAGCTGAACCTACTAACTAACACACCTGAGGAACATCTGAACCAGCTCACTAACATACCTGGGGAACGGTTGAACCTGCTCCCTAACACACCTGAGGAACATCTGAACCTGCTCACTAACACACCTGAGGAACAGCTGAACCTGCTCACTAACACACCTGAGGAACATCTGAACCTGCTCACCAACACACCTGACGAAAATCTGAACCTGCTCACTAACACACCTGAGGAACAGCTGAACCTGCTCACTAACACATGTGAGGAACAGCTGAACCTGCTCACTAACACACCCGAGGAACAGCTGAACCTGCTCACTAACACACCTGAAGAACAGCTGAACCTGCTCACTAACACACCTGAGGAACAGCTGAACCTGCTCACTAACACACCTGAGGAACATCTGAACCTGCTAACTAACACACCTGAAGAACAGCTGAACCTGCTCACTAACACACTTGAGGAACAGCTGAAGCTGCTCACTAACACACCTGAGGAACAACTGAACCTGCTCACTAACACACCTGAAGAACAGCTGAACCTGCTCACTAACACACCTGAGGAACATCTGAAGCTGCTCACTAACACACCTGAGGAACAGCTGAACCTACTAACTAACACACCTGAGGAACATCTGAACCAGCTCACTAACACACCTGGGGAACGGTTGAACCTGCTCACTAACACACCTGAGGAACATCTGAACCTGCTCACTAACACACCTGAGGAACAGCTGAACCTGCTCACTAACACATCTGAGGAACAGCTGAACCTGCTCACTAACACACCTGAGGAACAGCTGAACCTACTAACTAACACACCTGAGGAACATCTGAACCAGCTCACTAACACACCTGAGGAACATCTGAACCTGCTCACTAACACACCTGAGGAACAGCTGAACCTGCTCACTAACACACCCTGTGGAACATCTTAACCTGCTCACCAACACACCTGACGAAAATCTGAACCTGCTCACTAACACACCTGAGGAACATCTGAACCCGCTCACTAACACACCTGAGGAACATCTGAACCTGCTCACTAACACACCTGAAGAACAGCTGAACCCGCTCACTAACACACCTGAGGAACAGCTGAACCTGCTCACTAACACACATGAAGAACAGCTGAACCTGCTCACTAACACACCTGAGGAACATCTGAAGCTGCTCACTACACACCTGAGGAACAGCTGAACCTACTAACTAACACACCTGAGGAAAATCTGAACCAGCTCACACTTACACACCTGGGGAACGGTTGAACCTGCTCACTAACACACCTGAGGAACAGCTGAACCTACTCACTAACACACCTGGGGAACAGCTGAACCTGCTCACTAACACACCTGAGGAACAGCTGAACCTGCTCACTAACACACCTGGGGAACGGTTGAACCTGCTCACTAACACACCTGGGGAACGGTTGAACCTGCTCACTAACACACCTGAGGAACATCTGAACCTGCTCACTAACACACCTGAGGAACAGCTGAACATGCTCACTAACACACCTGAGGAACAGCTGAACCTGCACACTAACACACCTGAGGAACAGCTGAACCTGCTCACTAACACACCTGAGGAACAGCTGAACCTGCCCACTAATACACCTGAGGAACAGCTAAACCTGCTCACTACCACACCTGAGGAACAGCTGAACCTGCTCACTAACACACCTGAGGAACAGCTGAACCTGCTCACTAACACACCTGAGGAACATCTGAACCTGCTCACTAACACACCTGAGGAACAGCTGAACCTGCTCACTAACACACCTGAGGAACAACTGAAACTGCTCACTAACACACCTGAGAAACAGCTGAACCTGCTCACTAAAACACCTGAGGAACAGCTGAACCTGCTCACCAACACACCTGAGGAACATCTGAACCTGCTCACTAAGACACCTGAAGAACAGCTGAACCTGCTCACTAACACACCTGAGGAACATCTGAAGCTGCTCACTAACACACCTGAGGAACAGCTGAACCTACTAACTAACACACCTGGGGAACATCTGAACCAGCTCACTTAACACACCTGGGGAACGGTTGAACCTGCTCACTAACACACCTGAGGAACATCTGAACCTGCTCACTAACACACCTGAGGAACATCTGAACCTGCTCACTAACACACCTGAAGAACAGCTGAACCTGCTCACTAACACACCTGAGGAACATCTGAAGCTGCTCACTAACACACCTGAGGAACAGCTGAACCTACTAACTAACACACCTGAGGAACATCAGAACCAGCTCACTAACACACCTGGGGAATGGTTGAACCTGCTCACTAACACACCTGAGGAACATCTGAACCTGCTCACTAACACACCTGAGGAACATCTGAACCTGCTCACTAACACACCTGAGGAACAGCTGAACATGCTCAATAACACTCCTGAGGAACATGTGAACCTGCTCACTAACACACCTGAGGAACAGCTGAACCTGCTCACTAACACACCTGAGGAACAGCTGAACATGCTCACTAATACACCTGAGGAACAGCTAAACCTGCTCACTAACACACCTGAGTAACAGCGGAACCTGCTCACTAACACACCTGAGGAACATCTGAACCTGCTCACTAACACACCTGAGGAACATCTGAACCTGCTCACTAACACACCTGAGGAACAGCTGAACCTGCTCACTAACACACCTGAGGAACATCTGAACCTGCTCTCTAACACACCTGAGGAACAACTGAAACTGCTCACTAACACACCTGAGAAACAGCTGAACCTGCTCACTAAAACACCTGAGGAACAGCTGAACCTTCTCACTAATACACCTGAGGAACAGCTGAACCTGCTCACTAACACACCTGAGGAACATCTGAACCTGCTCTCTAACACACCTGAGGAACAACTGAAACTGCTCACTAACACACCTGAGGAACATCTGAAGCTGCTCACTAACACACCTGAGGAACATCTGAAGCTGCTCACTAACACACCTGAGGAACATCTGAACCTGCTCACTAACACAACTGAGGAACAGCTGAACCTGCTCAACAACACACCTGAGGAACATCTGAACCTGCTCACTAACACACCTGAAGAACATCTGAACCTGCTCACTAACACACCTGAAGAACAGCTGAACCTGCTCACTAACACACCTGAGGAACATCTGAAGCTGCTCACTAACACACCTGAGGAACATCTGAACCTGCTCACTAACACAACTGAGGAACAGCTGAACCTGCTCACCAACACACCTGAGGAACATCTGAACCTGCTCACTAAGACACCTGAAGAACAGCTGAACCTGCTCACTAACACACCTGAGGAACATCTGAAGCTGCTCACTAACACACCTGAGGAACAGCTGAACCTACTAACTAACACACCTGAGGAACATCTCAACCAGCTCACTAACACACCTGGGGAATGGTTGAACCTGCTCACTAACACACCTGAGGAACATCTGAACCTGCTCACTAACACACCTGAGGAACAGCTGAACATGCTCACTCACACACCTGAGGAACAGCTGAACCTGCTCACTAACACACCTGAGAAACAGCTGAACCTACTAACTAACACACCTGAGGAACATCTGAACCAGCTCACTAACACACCTGGGGAACGGTTGAACCTGCTCACTAACACACCTGAGGAACATCTGAACCTGCTCACTAACACACCTGAGGAACAGCTGAACCTGCTCACTAACACACCTGAGGAACATCTGAACCTGCTCACAACACACCTGACGAAAATCTGAACCTGCTCACTAACACTCCTG
Organism: Urophycis tenuis; assembly: GCA_036785325.1. Lineage (NCBI taxonomy): Eukaryota > Metazoa > Chordata > Actinopteri > Gadiformes > Phycidae > Urophycis > Urophycis tenuis. The sequence continues at coordinate 445,303 of JAXIVH010000010.1, read as the reverse complement.
AAGAACAGCTGAACCTGCTCACTAACACACCTGAGGAACAGCTGAACCTGCTCACTAACACACCTGAGGAACATCTGAACCTGCTCACTAACACACCTGAGGAACAGCTGAACCTGCTAACTAACACACCTGAGGAACAACTGAAACTGCTCACTAACACACCTGAGAAACAGCTGAACCTGCTCACTAAAACACCTGAGGAACAGCTGAACCTGCTCACCAACACACCTGAGGAACATCTGAACCTGCTCACTAAGACACCTGAAGAACAGCTGAACCTGCTCACTAACACACCTGAGGAACATCTGAAGCTGCTCACTAACACACCTGAGGAACAGCTGAACCTACTAACTAACACACCTGGGGAACATCTGAACCAGCTCACTTAACACACCTGGGGAACGGTTGAACCTGCTCACTAACACACCTGAGGAACATCTGAACCTGCTCACTAACACACCTGAGGAACATCTGAACCTGCTCACTAACACACCTGAAGAACAGCTGAACCTGCTCACTAACACACCTGAGGAACATCTGAAGCTGCTCACTAACACACCTGAGGAACAGCTGAACCTACTAACTAACACACCTGAGGAACATCAGAACCAGCTCACTAACACACCTGGGGAATGGTTGAACCTGCTCACTAACACACCTGAGGAACATCTGAACCTGCTCACTAACACACCTGAGGAACATCTGAACCTGCTCACTAACACACCTGAGGAACAGCTGAACATGCTCAATAACACACCTGAGGAACAGCTGAACCTGCTCACTAACACACCTGAGGAACAGCTGAACCTGCTCACTAACACACCTGAGGAACAGCCGAACCTGCTCACTAACACACCTGAGGAACAGCTGAACCTGCTCACTAACACACCTGAGGAACAGCTGAACCTGCTCATTAACACTCCTGAGGAACATGTGAACCTGCTCACTAACACACCTGAGGAACAGCTGAACCTGCTCACTAACACACCTGAGGAACAGCTGAACATGCTCACTAATACACCTGAGGAACAGCTAAACCTGCTCACTAACACACCTGAGTAACAGCGGAACCTGCTCACTAACACACCTGAGGAACATCTGAACCTGCTCACTAACACACCTGAGGAACATCTGAACCTGCTCACTAACACACCTGAGGAACAGCTGAACCTGCTCACTAACACACCTGAGGAACATCTGAACCTGCTCTCTAACACACCTGAGGAACAACTGAAACTGCTCACTAACACACCTGAGAAACAGCTGAACCTGCTCACTAAAACACCTGAGGAACAGCTGAACCTTCTCACTAATACACCTGAGGAACAGCTGAACCTGCTCACTAACACACCTGAGGAACATCTGAACCTGCTCTCTAACACACCTGAGGAACAACTGAAACTGCTCACTAACACACCTGAGGAACATCTGAAGCTGCTCACTAACACACCTGAGGAACATCTGAAGCTGCTCACTAACACACCTGAGGAACATCTGAACCTGCTCACTAACACAACTGAGGAACAGCTGAACCTGCTCAACAACACACCTGAGGAACATCTGAACCTGCTCACTAACACACCTGAAGAACATCTGAACCTGCTCACTAACACACCTGAAGAACAGCTGAACCTGCTCACTAACACACCTGAGGAACATCTGAAGCTGCTCACTAACACACCTGAGGAACATCTGAACCTGCTCACTAACACAACTGAGGAACAGCTGAACCTGCTCACCAACACACCTGAGGAACATCTGAACCTGCTCACTAAGACACCTGAAGAACAGCTGAACCTGCTCACTAACACACCTGAGGAACATCTGAAGCTGCTCACTAACACACCTGAGGAACAGCTGAACCTACTAACTAACACACCTGAGGAACATCTCAACCAGCTCACTAACACACCTGGGGAATGGTTGAACCTGCTCACTAACACACCTGAGGAACATCTGAACCTGCTCACTAACACACCTGAGGAACAGCTGAACATGCTCACTCACACACCTGAGGAACAGCTGAACCTGCTCACTAACACACCTGAGAAACAGCTGAACCTACTAACTAACACACCTGAGGAACATCTGAACCAGCTCACTAACACACCTGGGGAACGGTTGAACCTGCTCACTAACACACCTGAGGAACATCTGAACCTGCTCACTAACACACCTGAGGAACAGCTGAACCTGCTCACTAACACACCTGAGGAACATCTGAACCTGCTCACAACACACCTGACGAAAATCTGAACCTGCTCACTAACACTCCTGAAGAACAGCTGAACCTGCTCACTAACACACCTGAGGAACAGCTGAACCTGCTCACTAACACACCTGAGGAACAGCTGAACCTGCTCACTAACACAACTGAGGAACAGCTGAACCTGCTCACTAACACACCTGAGGAACAGCTGAACCTGCTCACTAACACACCTGAGGAACAGCTGAACCTGCTCACTAACACACCTGAGGAACATCTGAACCTGCTCACTAACACACCTGAGGAACATCTGAACCTGCTCACTAACACACCTGAAGAACAGCTGAACCTGCTCACTAACACACCTGAGGAACAGCTGAACCTGCTCACTAACACACCTGAAGAACAGCTGAACCTGCTCACTAACACACCTGAGGAACAGCTGAACCTGCTCACTATCACACCTGAAGAACAGCTGAACCTGCTCACTAACACACCTGAGGAACAGCTGAACCCGCTCACTAACACACCTTAGGAATATCTGAAGCTGCTCACTAACACACCTGAGGAACAGCTGAACCTACTAACTAACACACCTGAGGAACATCTGAACCAGCTCACTTACACACCTGGGGAACGGTTGAACCTGCTCACTAACACACCTGAGGAACAGCTGAACCTGCTCACTAACACACCTGAGGAACAGCTGAACCTGCTCACTAACACACCTGAGGAACTACTGAACCTGCTCACTAACACACCTGAGGAACAGCTGAACCTGCTCACTACCACACCTGAGGAACATCTGAACCCGCTCACTAACACAC
>JAXIVH010000010.1:432270-439770 GCA_036785325.1 Urophycis tenuis | reverse complement strand
AGACAGAGAGGCTAGAGGAGACAGAGGAGGACAGAGGAACTAGAGGAGCTGGAGGAGACAGAGGAGACAGAGAGGCTAGAGGAGACAGAGGAACTAGAGGAGCTGGAGGAGACAGAGGAGACAGAGGAGACAGATGAGCTAGAGGAGACACAGGGAGGTGCAGGGGCTGAGGCAGGCAAGGCAGGAGAGGACAGGTGTCACGTTGCTTGGTTTAACGAGAAGGAGATCATCGCTGCCCTTATCTCCTGCTATTTTAGATCCCCTCCACACACACACACACACACACACACACACACACACACACACACACACACACATATACACCTACACAAACACACACACACACACACACACACACACACACACACACACACACACACACACACATACACACACACACACACACACACACACACACATATACACATACACAAACACACACACACACACACACACACACACACACACACACACACATACACACACACACACATGCATGGAAACACACATGCACACACAGATGGTATTACCTAATACCAACACTAGAGAAGGAGAACTATGTATAAATGAGTGCAGTGTGTGTGGAGGACGTCTCCCCTCATCCTGAGGCTCTGGGGAGCATTTGAGTAACCAAAGCACACAATATACACCAGACATCACCACACACTCAGGAACAACTTGGACATGTTGGAATTGACCACCTGCTCTGGCTGGAGCATCTTGTCCAATAAACTGGTTTGCTCAAAACCCACCTGGTTGCTGCTTGTCCTGGTGGTGAAAATCATCTTAGAGATATAGCAGAAGAGCAGCTGAGAGCAGAACAGTTCCCTGTTTACTGTGCGTGCTGCAGGACCAGATGAGCAGACCAGAGGACCAGAGGACCAGAGGACTTGGCCTGCTGAGCATTCTCAGAGGATGCTCAGTGACACAGAGCTTACTTTGTCTGTCGTTGGGTAGTCACAGCGGACAGAGCTGATGACCCCTGACCCCTGACCCCTGACCCCACCGTTTCTGAGGATCCCAGGGGATCCTCCCCAACAGAAAATCTAAAATGTAGAATATATCATATCTAAAGTATCTACTATATAATATAGGGTCGTCCCAATGGTCCGAGGGACTTCAGACCTGTGGCTCTAACGTCACATGTCATGAAGACCTTTGAGAGGTTGGTTCTGGATCACCTCAGGCCCATGGTGCGTGACTGCCTGGACCCTCTGCAGTTTGCGTACCAGACCCACTTGGCGGGGAGGATGCCATCATCTACCTGCTTCACAGAGCTTATACACACCTGGAGAGGCCACAGAGCATGGTGAGGATCATGTTCTTCGACTTCTCCAGTGCTTTCGACACCGTCCAGCCAGGCCGGCTGGCTGAGAAGCTCCTGGTGATGCAGGTCGATCCTGACATGGTGGAATGGATTACAAACTACCTTACGGACAGGCCGCAGTATGTCAGGCTGCGATACTGCTTGTCATACACGGTGACAAGCAACACCGGCACACCCCAGGGAACTGTACTTTCACCATTCTTGTTCACCCTCTACACCTCGGATTTCTGCTACAACTCCGGAACATGCCACCTGCAGAAGTTCTCTGACGACTCCTCCATTGTTGTATGCATCACAGACAATAAGGAGGAGCTTTGTGGGATGGTGTGGCATGAACCACCTTCAGCTCAACACTGGGAAAACCAAGGAGCTGGTGGTGGACTTCCGGCGCAGAAAGAGCCCCCCATTACCGGTTTCCATAAATGGGGAGGAGGTGGAGATGGTGGATACCTGCAAGTTCCTTGGGGTGCACCTGAACAATAAACTGGACTGGTCGGACAATACCGAGGCCCTCTACAGGAAGGGACAGAGTAGGCTGTTCTTCCTGAGGAGGCTCAGATCTTTCAATGTGTGCACTAGGCTGCTACGGATGTTCTACCAGTCTGTGGTAGCCAGTGTCACCTTCTTCGCTGTTGTGTGCTGGGGAGGAGGCATTGGGAGCGGAGGTGCCAGCAAGCTGAATAAGCTGGTGAGAAAGGCGAGCTCTGTGCTGGGGATTAAGCTGGACTGTGTGGAGGTGGTGACAGAGAGGAGGATGAGGGGGAAGCTGCAGGCGATCCTGGACAACCCCTCTCACCCTCTCTATGCCGAGCTGAGGCAACTCAGGAGCACGTTCAGCCACAGGCTCACTCAGCCACGTGCCTCAAAGCGCTTGGGGGGCTCTTTCATCCCATCAGCTATCAAACTCTACAACACCTCAACCACCCGCTCCCAACGTCTCGAAAGCCCCTACACCTCCTGAGAATGGACTATACACCACACCCCACACCTCAGGACTGTTTTCCTAGGCCGCTGTTTCTTATGTCTTCTCACATGTCTTACTTACTACCTCTGTATATTTGCACATTTTGTATTTAGATTTTGCACATTTTGCGCACTTGCACATCTATTTTCCCAATTCTATCTGCACATCTATTTTTATTTTTTTAATATCTACACCTCAGCAGGACTCAGTTACCAATTGCACTGTTCATCTACTAATTACACTGTTCATCTCAATGATGACTACCATGTATGTATATAGGTTTAAATTTTTTCATCTGACCTGATTCTAAGAGCTCGCATATAATTTTATCTTAATTTAGGTAAATCTATTTATTGTTTAGTGTTTATTGTCTATACTCAGGTCTTCTATTACAATCCTCTATCCCCTTGTACTGCCGGTCAATGTGAATTTCTCCTAAGGGATTAGTAAAGGAATATCTTATCTTATCTTATCTTATAGAACATATCTAATATGTAAAAGTGCATATCCATCGGTGGTGTGTGATAGGTCAGCTGCTGCTGTTGATCTATGAATCGTGTAGAATCATCATTTATATTTTGTTAGTCAAATACAAATGTTCATGTACTGACACACACACACACACACACTCACAAACACACACACACACACACACACACACACACACACACACACACACACACACACACACACACATACACACAAACACTTCTATTAAACTAAAGTTAAGCCCTTGCCCTCCTCAGTAAAGCCCCCCCCCCCCCCGGGCATTAGGGAGCAGATGGAGGTCCAGCCCAGTGCAGAACAACAGCACCTGGGGTAATGCTTTGTAGCTTTCCTCCCATCTGCCTCCCTGTTTACCTCCTGAGTGCTCCCTTTAAAACCACATGCAGCATTTCTCTAATCTGGATGGAAATCCAGCTTGTCCCTCTTTAGCTCTGGTTCTCCTCATGAGGAGCTGTGGAGGAACAGTTTGTTTGTGCGTTTCTCTCAAAGCTGCTCTGACCCTGCCCACCTCCCCCCCGGACACCTCCCCTCCAGGACACCTCCCCTCCAGGACACCTCCCCTCCAGGACACCTCCCCTCCTGGACACCTCCCGTCCTGGACACCTCCCCTCCTGGACACCTCCCCAACCCCGGACACCTCCCCTCCTGGACACCTCCCCAACCCCAGACACCTCCACAGACACCTCCCCAACCCAGGACACCTCCCCTCCTGGACACCTCCCCTCCTGGACACCTCCCCAACCCAGGACACCTCCCCTCCTGGACACCTCCCCAACCCCAGACACCTCCACAGACACCTCCCCAACCCAGGACACCTCCCCTCCTGGACACCTCCCGTCCTGGACATCTCCCCTCCTGGACACCTCCCCAAACCCAGACACCTCCCTAAACCCAGACACCTCCCCTCCTGGACACCTCCCCAACCCGGACACCTCCCCTCCTGGACATCTCCCCTCCTGGACACCTCCCCAAACCCGGATACCTCCCCTCCAGGACACCTCCCCTCCTGGACATCTCCCCTCCTGGACACCTCCCCAACCCCAGACACCTCCCCTCCTGGACACCTCCCCAACCCCAGACACCTCCCCTCCTGGACACCTCCCCAACCCCAGACACCTCCCCTCCTGGACACCTCCCCAACCCCAGACACCTCCCCTCCTGGACACCTCCCCAACCCCAGACACCTCCCCTCCTGGACACCTCCCCAACCCCGGACACCTCCCCAACCCCAGACACCTCCCCAACCCCAGACACCTCCCCTCCTGGACACCTCCCCAACCCCAGACACCTCCCCAACCCCAGACACCTCCCCTCCTGGACACCTCCCCAACCCCAGACACCTCCCCAAACCCGGATACCTCCCCTCCAGGACACCTCCCCTCCTGGACATCTCCCCTCCTGGACACCTCCCCAACCCCAGACACCTCCCCTCCTGGACACCTCCCCAACCCCAGACACCTCCCCTCCTGGACACCTCCCCAACCCCAGACACCTCCCCTCCTGGACACCTCCCCAACCCCAGACACCTCCCCTCCTGGACACCTCCCCAACCCCAGACACCTCCCCTCCTGGACACCTCCCCAACCCCGGACACCTCCCCAACCCCAGACACCTCCCCAACCCCAGACACCTCCCCTCCTGGACACCTCCCCAACCCCAGACACCTCCCCAACCCCAGACACCTCCCCTCCTGGACACCTCCCCAACCCCGGACACCTCCCCAACCCCAGACACCTCCCCTCCTGGACACCTCCCCAACCCCAGACACCTCCCCAACCCCGGACACCTCCCCTCCTGGACACCTCCACAGACACCTCCCCTGCCTGCATCATCAGGAGAAGCTCAGTTCTGCAAATCCCCTGTTTTTATGTTATCAGGGTTGAGTCAGTGACCTTGAATCTATTACAATTACAGTCTTTGTAGTTTGTGGGATCCACACGCACACACGTGTGTATCTGTCTGCCTGTGTGCAGATGTGTGGGTGTGTGTGTATTAATAAGTGTGTGTGTGTGTGTGTGTGTGTGTGTGTGATCCAGACAGCTTTTCATTCACTCCACTGGTTTTTGGGAGCAGCAGATACTCAGCATTACATCACAGCGGTGTATCATTATCTCCATACAGAAGAGAATTATTTTGTACCATGACGCTCTCGCTCTCTCTCTCTCTCTCTCTCTCTCTCTCTCTCTCTCTCTCTCTCTCTCTCTCTCTCGCTCACTCTCTTTCTCGCTCTCTCCCTTTTCTGTGAGCCCAGTCATGTCTGAGTTTCTCGTCCTGTACATGGACACAACTTTCAAACTAATGTATTTCAATTGGAAGCATCTTTTGTGTCTGCACCACGTTTTTACAGTGAATACTACAGTACCCATGAGCCTCAGCGACTGTTACTATGGTCAAGACGCCAGCTAAAGTTGCCTGAGGACCCGCTGCCAGTTCTCTTTCAATGAGATCCTAACCCTATGATGTCATTGTTAGGGGTAAGGGTTAGGGTTAGGTTAGGGTTAGGGTTAGGGTAAGGGTTAGGTTAGGGTTAGGGTTAGGGTTAGGGTTAGGGTTAGGTTAGGGTTAGGGTTAGGGTAAGGGTTAGGGTTAGGGTTAGGGGTTAGGGTTAGGGTTAGGCTGATAATGAAAGTCATGCTGAGTGTCACAAAAAAAGGGAAATTTGTGTCCATGTACATGAATCAATAGATTAAAACTATTTTGATAATATTTCATGAACTGCCGTGAGCCTGGGTTGGTTGATATCAGGTCTGCAGAAGAGATGCAGGACCTGGATGAGAAATGAAGACATGAAGGTTAGATAAACAAATTATAACATGTTTCCTCTCTGCTCGAGCCTCTGCACACATCCTGTATTTGTGTTGGTAACTACTGATTAAATAAAGTTATGGTGCGTTATTATCTCTTGACAGCTATTGCTTTGTTAAATGATAACTCCTCAGTCACAGACGGGTTCAGATGCGTTTCTTTTAAAAGGTAAATTTGCAATGTGTGACATTTCAACCATTTTCGTACCTTGAAACCTGGATGACCTGGACATAGCTGTAGTTGATGCTGATCAATTGTGATTTCAACAATGTTGTCGATAAAATCACATTCTATCACCAATATCTTCTACAAACGAAACATGCGGGCAGCCCGAACCTCTCTCTTTATTTACAAGAACCTTCCGATGGCCACGCCCAAAGCCCCGCCCCCTCACGCCAGCAGAGCTACAGAGCTCAGGTCACACAGCACAGCCAATCAGAGGGGACACAGCTCTGTAGGTGAGCTTTTGAGTTGTGAAAGTCTCCCTGTAAGACTGAGGGGCTCAGTCTTACACATTGCGACTTCAGACGTTCTCTTAGTTTATTGTTTAAATAGAATAAACTGTTTCATAGAATTACTTTTACGTTGTAGAAATCATTCATGTTTGTAATGTTCCTGACGACTGGTCCCACAGCCCAAACCGAGAGCTGCTCGCAAAGAAAAACATGTGCATGTGTCTTCCTATCCTCATTTCCTCCCCATGTCTTTGTTTTCTGTCTTTCTGGGACAGAAAATAGAACCGAGGAACAGCAGAGAACGTAAGGCATGTCAGAGAGGACAAACATGTGCAGACCTGGTTGGACTCCTTGTTTGTTTGAGATGATAGCTGGAGAGACGCCTCACGAGGGAGCAACACAAACCCCCAGCGGGACCACCCTGAAGAACAGCCCCCCCCCTCTGGAGACGGACGCCCGGGACGCTGCCGGGGCTTCTGACCGGCCATCGGACAGTCCCAAGAGGCCTGAGGGGATTGAGGAGAACAACAGTATGAAGGCCATGAGCCCCAGCTATGATCCATTATCACAGCAATACACCATGTTACTGTGTGTTTGTGTGTGCATGAGGTAATGGTAATAGTGAGCTTGCACCTTGCACACTTATGCATTCATGTGTGCATGCATTATTTACATACACATTTACATCCATAGAGAGAGAGAGAGAGAGAGAGAGAGAGAGAGAGAGAGAGAGAGAGAGAGAGAGAGAGAGAGAGAGAGAGACAGACAGACAGGCAGAGAGAGAGAGAGAGACAGACAGACAGACAGACAGACAGACAGACAGACAGACAGACACAGAGAGAGAGAGAGAGAGAGAGAGAGAGAGAGAGAGAGAGAGAGAGAGAGAGAGAGAGAGAGAGAGAGAGAGAGAGAGGGGGAGACAGAGACAGAGAGAGAGAGAGAGAGAGAGAGAGAGAGAGAGAGAAAGAGAGAGAGAGAGAGAGAGAGAGGGAGAGAGAGAGACCAGGCGACTGAGACAAAGGTGACAGGTGGACAACCTACCCAGACGACTCTCCGGGTCAGACGGGTTGTGTGTGAGGTCCAGACAGATGTCTGAAAGGCTTGTGGTGTTTCTGGGGAAGCCACAGTGCAGCCGTCAGGACAGAGGTGGAAATGCCCTCTCCACAGTACCACCGTGGTTACGACTGATAATATGTTCCACTCAAATCAACAGCATTCATTGTTTAGTGTGTTTGTTGTTAAATTGTATTATATTATATTTCCTTTCTATCTACCTTTGTTATGAAAGCCTGTGTCCTGTCAGATGAATGTCACTATGCAGAATGGTAAACAGGCCCTTCTGCATGTTTGACAAGGCACTTGACTTTGACTTTGACTTTGCAGTAATGGACAGGCGAGTGCTCCAATCACCTCTTGAGTGATGTCATCCAGAGCGAGAGTAG
>JAXIVH010000010.1:417270-424770 GCA_036785325.1 Urophycis tenuis | reverse complement strand
AGAAGCCTCTGGCTGATCATGTCAGCATCATGTTTGGTTCATGTTCTCATGGGAGAATGAGACCCTCGTCAAACAGCAACATTTGTTTTTGTATATAACTTCAAACACAAACGTGTATTCATGCACGCACGCACACACACATACACACACACTCAAAATGTGCACAGACATCCTTACATAAACACAGGAAATGTGATGGCCTGAGTTCAGTAGGGCAAGACAACTGGCCCTTTGTGCAATAAATGACAGTGTTATTGGCCTGATAATATCTGTTCCATTCCGGTCATTTGGCCCAACAGAACCCAGACTTATCTAACACACCACTGTTCCACAGTTAGTCAACGGGATGGCGAAATAAGATGGAAAAACTCTGTTTTGTTCCTAAGCAACCTTTCCTTCTTCCTCTGAATAGACTTTGGATTTGGGAACTTCTACAACGCTGGCGAGCCTCTGGCCACGTGGTGCGGCAGTCCACCGTACGCTGCCCCTGAGGTGTTTGAGGGGAAGGAGTATGAAGGCCCTCAGCTGGACATCTGGGTAAGCCTCTTAAACCAGTCTCTGGTCACCTAACTCACCACCACAGTCGCCAGGATCGCCCCCAAGAGTTCTGACCACACAATTCTGACGACACCTCCTCCTGCTCGCTCCTCCTGCAGAGTCTGGGTGTGGTGCTCTACGTCCTGGTGTGTGGCTCTCTTCCCTTCGATGGCCACAGTCTCCCCGTGCTTCGGCAGAGAGTCACAGAGGGACGCTTTAGAATCCCTTTCTTCATGTCTGAAGGTAGGCAGTCCCCACACAGAGGCAGTGGGAAATGACTGGCCAGTTATTGCTGCAGTTAGAAATGATCGCTGTTGGAATGACAGGCCTCCCTAGGTTGAGCTGAACATCTCACCGTGCCCCTTCCCCCTCCAGACTGTGAGAGCCTCATCCGTAGGATGCTGGTGGTGGACCCGGCCAAGAGAATCAGCGTGGCCCAGATCAAGCAGCATCGATGGATGATGGCCGACCCAGCAGCCCCCCTCCAGACCCTTAGCCATTCCTTGACGGAGTACAACTCCAACCTGGGGGGCTACAGTGAGCCGGTGCTGGGCATCATGAACACCCTGGGCATTGACCGCCAGAGGACTATCGAGGTCAGCCTTGCTCCCATCATTTGTGATTTCTCAAACGGTGCTCAACATTAGTTTTGCGGGCACCAGGCAGTCAGAGTGCAGAAGGGAATGGGAGTGTTAAGATTAAACTGAAAGATGAGCTTCCAGACGTCAGACTGACCTTAGTCAGACTTCCAGCTGACATTACAGCTGACCTTACAGCTTATTTGACCTGACCCCATGGCGCCCTCTCTCTCAGGGCGCCAGGGAGACAGCAGACAGCAGAAGGCGAAGCAGACACTAACTAACTAACTAACTAACTACCTAATCCACTAATAAGCCTGTCTGCTTCCTCCAGTCCCTCCAGAGCAGCAGCTACAACCACTTCTCTGCCATCTACTACCTGCTGCTGGAGCGCGTCCAGGAGCACCGTGCCCAGCAGCTGGGCCGCCAGACCTGGAGCCAGAGGCCTAGTAGCACCTCGGACTCCACCGGCCCAGAGGTGAGGGCCTGCGTCGTGGTGCCTCACGCTTAGACATGTAGAAGCTCCAGATCTGCAAACCACATCTGGAACCTTTTTTGTTTGTTCTTTTTGCAGCTGAACCTGGACCCTGGTGACGGCTTCAGAAATGCACCTTTTTCAATCCCAACCAAGAGCACCCGGCCCGTGTACCCTGAGATGGAGTGTGACCAAGGTGGATTGTTCCAGGTAAGACCCGAGACCTTAAAGTCGCAGGGCATTCAGTTTAGCATTTTCCACATTCCTTAGAAATCAAAGCTAACATTTAGCATTCCCCCCATCTGTCTCCAGTCTGTCTGCGGCTAACCGCTAGCGCTCCTCCCCCTGTCCCCAGCGAGTGGTCTTTCCGGTGGAGGCCAGCTTGAATGGACTGCTGTGGAACCGCTCCATATCTCCCACCAGCCTGCTGGAGACCAGCATTAGCGAGGAGGTGCGGCCCCGGGACCTGGAGGAGGAGGACCAAGGCCGAGCCTCCGGACCCCTCGTTCTCCCCGGCACCTCCTCACGGAGACACACACTGGCCGAGGTGTCGGCTCGCTTCCATCAGCATACCCCTCCCTGTGAGTTTTCCACTACAGAAGCTCTTGTTCCCGTGACCTTTCACTGGTATACTGATACAGCCACACAGTGGCCACACGTGACCTACTTTGAACCTCTCACTTTCCTGCCGGTGTAGATATTGTGGTCAGTCCTTCGGACGGCGCCTCCTCTGACAGCTGCCTGAAGTCCTCGTCCAGCCAGAGTCCCACGACGCAGGCCGCGGGCGGAATGTCCACGCTTCTGGCTTCCGGGAATGAGCACGGAGGCCTGCTACCTCCAGGGACCTCTCTGGCTCTCTCCGTCCGCCTCCTTCCTCAGACACAGGGCAGCCTCCCCGCCGCCAGCTTCCAGGAGGGCCGCCGGGCCTCCGACACATCCCTCACACAAGGTGAACGGACCGGACCGGCCAGTTCTGTGTTCTCACAATTGAACTAATACTGACTAGATTACTCAGCTGACTCTCTGTGCTGCTTACTGTGGCCCAGCCGTCAAAGAGCATTGTGTAGCTAACATAGCTAACCACTTCCCTTACCTCCTTGAAGGACTCAAAGCATTCCGCCAGCAGCTGCGGAAGAACACACGCACAAAAGGGCTTTTGGGATTAAACAAGATCAAAGGCCTCACAAGGCAGGCTGTCCCTCCTCCTTCCTGTAACCGTGGCAGCCGCGGGTCACTGGGCCCGGCCCGCTCCGAGCATCGCAGCATGCTGGAGGAAGTGCTGCACCAGCAGAGGTGAGCTTGAGACGCATGAGCGCACACACAGGAACACAGAAGACGCAGACTGTAAGCGCACTTCATCCATTAAACCCATCATCTTGGTTCAACAGGATGCTGCAGATTCAACACCAGACAAAGTCCCAGGCCCTTCAAGGAGCACCTGCGCAGAATCCCCTGCGGTTCCTAACTCGGCAGAAGCCGCCCTCCCCTCCTCCAAAAGCGTTGTTTGCCTCTCCGGCTTCCTCGCTCCTGCAGAGCGACCCTCAGCCAGCCCTGCCTCAGCTCAGCCTGCCTCCCCAGCTGGCGCTCATGGCGCCAACGTGCGGGCCATGGCAGCAGACCCTCGGCACATCCTCGCCGTCTGCCCCACGCTCCTCATCATCCTCCTGCTGCTCCCCCAGCCTCTCCCCAGTGGCCTCCGCTGCTTACCTCCTGGAGGCCCACCTGCACATCAGTCAGCCGCCCCCCGACAGCCACACCTCCAACATCCACCTGCAGCACCTGCCCCAGGTCTTCGGGCATGATTGCCCCTTCCCTGTCCCGCCTGGTCCAGGGATCTGGGACCTGGGAACCTCTGGTGGGAACAGCGCTGACATGCAGGAGCTGAGTCTGGTGGGACAGCAGCAGCTGAGCAGCTGTGTGATGGTGAAGTGAACCCTGAGGGATCTCTCCAGGCCATAATACATGTGCTCGCTAACTATGACATTACCAGTGGAGCCAGGCGGTGGACTGAAGTTCAAACAACATGATGCAAGTGACACATTTATGTTTTGTTTTCAAAATAGCATACACAAATGTGTCTATACAGATCAGATCTACAGATACAAATCTACAGATATTGATCTCTCTTGTGTCTGTATGTGTATGTGTCTACTTTTGGTATATAATACACTGAAGTCCAAGCAATAATTTAACTCTGGAAGGCTTTGAATCCTTGACAGGCGACCAGAGAAGCAATAATGAACTTGGGCCACAAGGTCCCCTCAAAAAAAAACCCTTATCCAAACTTCCAAAGGGCGCACAGACAATCTCCTCTGCCCAGGACAGGACAAGGATCAAACCAGGTTGACCAGTTACAGTCCGTCATGAGTGATGCTCAGAAGATCATCGACGTCAGCTGGAAGACACCATCTTCCTCAGCTTCGGTTTTTTAGGTAATGCTTTAACTTGGGTGGGAATTTAGAGAGCAGCCTTTTATTTTCCACTGTGCTGGAGGCAAGTCTTTATTCTGTTCTGATTTCCAACTTTACCGTACATCACTCAGCATCTTATGGGTGTGACGGGTCCCACCACTCTCCAAACCTTTGGCTCAAGGGCCTGATTTGATATTGAAACTGTGATATTGTTCCATTCTTTCTGTGTTTAGCGCAGGCTGAAGCTAAGCTGAAGCTGAACAGAGGACAGGGTGTGGGTGAAAGACGAGGACATATTGTGTATCTGATTGACGTCAGCCAACAGGTTGGTTCAGTCAGCTGGCACCACGTGCTGCGGCCTGGTTGAATTCCTACCTCATAGGCCGCCGTGTGATCACGAGTCCCAGAGTGACAGAGTCTCACACCTTAAATACACAATATCAAAGGAAACATTTGAGTAGTTTTTAATAACTGAACAAAGACAGTGGGAAGGGTGCAATATTTCACATTGAAATATTAAGTATAGCGAGGCAGTGGCTCTTCATAGGAGGGCCCATAGGCGTACTGTGCCTGTTTGTTAAGACTTCTCTTTTCTGACAGGCGGGTACTGGTGAGATTAGAACACAATACTGTAGAACCGGACAAAAGAGCTCAGAGCTCTTTCTCCAAACGGCTTTCAGGATGACCCCTTCTCTAATATGGAGGGGTCCATAGCAGAATTTGTTTCGAATCAAAGTGTGAGAATCGTGACAAAGGTGTAATCTACCACATGCACACTACTGACTTTCATTTGCTGTGTCTCAAATCGTAGCATGCTGGTTAGCTAGCACTTTAGCGTTATCCCTTTGGCTTTGTTCTATTTAAAAGCTTCCTCTGCCTCCAGTCGCTAAAGCTACTCTGCTGTAACATCCCAAAGCTGTTAGCGGCAGAATTATAATGCTATCCATTTTGTACTTTTTTAAGAAAAACTAAATAATGAATAATAGGCTCTATATGTGTGTGAGTAGCAATACAAATGATTTGCTGGAAACTGATGATCTTGAACTGTCCGGACGTGTCTATGGTCACTAGAACTTTTTACTGTTTACCAAAAGCTGTTTTTGTTACTCTGTTTGGATCGTGCGTTAGCTAACTAAGCCAGCTCTGCTCACCGTGGCGTTGTGAGGTTGGTTAGCTAACTACGCTGAGTCAGCTCTGCTGAGGTTGGTTAGCTAACTAAGCTGAGTCAGCTCTGCTAACAGTGGCGTTAGGGGGGTTAGTTAGCTAACTAAGCTAGGTCAGCTCTGCTAACTGTGGCGTTAGGGGGGGTTAGTTAGCTAACTAAGCTGAGTCAGCTCTGCTAACAGTGGCGTTAGGGGGGTTAGTTAGCTAACTAAGCTAGGTCAGCTCTGCTAACTGTGGCGTTAGGGGGGGTTAGTTAGCTAACTAAGCTAGGTCAGCTCTGCTGACTGGCGTTGGGGGGTTAGTTAGCTAACTAAGCTAGGTCAGCTCTACTAACTGTGGCATTGGGGGGTTAGTTAGCTACACCATATCTGTGAAATATCTGGTGATGAACAGTGTTTCTCAAGGCCCAATTGTCAATCGTTTGTATTTTATTTCCTCAAAAACAAGCAGTGTTGATATTTGTGTACTTCTCCACCACAGCGTGTGCCTTGCTCATGAACAAAGCCCCCCACGAGGAACAGAATACTGATGAGCAGACAAGCATCGCACTTTATCTGGTCTCACAAAGCTTTTGTTTTCTCACAAACTTCACAAATTGAAACACTAATGTCTGGATGCAGCCTGTAGAATGATGATAGGAACTGTAAACCTGTTAAACCTGTAAACCTGTTAGTTCAACCCTCACCATTTGTTTGTAAGATCCTGTGTGTGTGTGTGTGTGTGTGTGTGTGTGTGTGTGTGTGTGTGTGTGTGTGTGTGTGTGTAATAAGTATGTATGAGTTCCTAAGAAAGGTTATTTGTTATTTATGTGGTAATAGAATTGCATATTTATTTGAATAAAGATCACTTATTAAAAATATTTTTTGTTTCAGTCCATAACATGGCCTGCACACACACACACACACACTGTGGTCAACTCTGGAGCCTTCCACTGAATAGTCGACCAAACACCAAACAAACACTCTGCCTGGTTGTGTGTGTGTGTGTGTGTGTGTGGGGGGGGGGGGGGGGGGGGGGGAGCAGGGCTGTGGTTGAGCTGACCTGTGTGTTGGGGGTCCCTGGGTGTTGGGGGTCCCTGTGTGTTGGGGGTCCCTGTTTGTTGGGGGTCCCTGGGTGTTGGGGGTCCCTGTGTGTTGGGGGTCCCTGGGTGCTGGGGGTCCCTGGTGTTGGAGGTCCCTGGGTGTTGGAGGTCCCTGTGTGTTGGGGGTCCCTGTGTGTTGGAGGTCCCTGGTGTTGGAGGTCCCTGGGTGTTGGGGGTCCCTGGTGTTGGGGGTCCCTGGGTGTTGGAGGTCCCTGTGTGTTGGGGGTCCCTGGGTGTTGGGGGTCCCTTGTGTTGGGGGTCCCTGGGTGTTGGAGGTCCCTGTGTGTTGGGGGTCCCTGTGTGTTGGAGGTCCCTGGGTGTTGGGGGTCCCTGGTGTTTGGGGTCCCTGGGTGTTGGAGGTCCCTGGTGTTGGAGGTCCCTGTGTGTTGGGGGTCCCTGTGTGTTGGGGGTCCCTGTGTGTTGGAGGTCCCTGGTGTTGGAGGTCCCTGTGTGTTGGAGGTCCCTGTGTGTTGGGGGTCCCTGTGTGTTGGGGGTCCCTGTGTGTTGGAGGTCCCTGGTGTTGGAGGTCCCTGGGTGTTGGGGGTCCCTGGTGTTGGGGGTCCCTGGGTGTTGGAGGTCCCTGGTGTTGGAGGTCCCTGTGTGTTGGGGGTCCCTGTGTGTTGGGGGTCCCTGTGTGTTGGAGGTCCCTGGTGTTGGAGGTCCCTGGGTGTTGGGGGTCCCTGGTGTTGGAGGTCCCTGGGTGTTGGGGGTCCCTGGTGTTGGAGGTCCCTGGGTGTTGGGGGTCCCTGGTGTTGGAGGTCCCTGTGTGTTGGAGGTCCCTGTGTGTTGGGGGTCCCTGTGTGTTGGAGGTCCCTGTGTGTTGGAGGTCCCTGGTGTTGGAGGTCCCTGGGTGTTGGAGGTCCCTGTGTGTTGGAGGTCCCTGGTGTTGGAGGTCCCTGGGTGTTGGAGGTCCCTGGGTGTTGGAGGTCCCTGGGTATTGGAGGTCCCTGGGTGTTGGAAGTCCCTGTGTGTTGGGGGTCCCTGGGTGTTGGAGGTCCCTGTGTGTTGGGTGGGACTGGCAGTCCAGTCTCTGGGAAGGTGCTTCTATAATGCAGCCGATCAGCTGGTCAAGGCCTACAATGACAATAACACACAGAGGCGTGAGCGGTCAGGTGTGGACATGTGGGCACATGCACACACATGTTGTATGTGCCGGGGCCGTGTCACTGTGTCGCCCGGCGGTCTGCCTCCCTGCCCCGACCCCCGACCCCAACCCAGGACCCAGGGAAGGACATGAAACCATGAAACCCTGGG
>JAXIVH010000010.1:359770-412270 GCA_036785325.1 Urophycis tenuis | reverse complement strand
AACTTCATCATTATGAAACTCAATTATCATTCAACTTTATCATCAGGAAACTCAATTATCATTCAACTTTATCATTAGGAAACTCAATTATCATTCAACTTTATCATTATGAAACTCAATTATCATTCAACTTTATCATTAGGAAACTCAATTATCATTCAACTTTATCATTAGGAAACTCAATTATCATTCAACTTTATCATTAGGAAACTCAATTATCATTCAACTTTATCATTAGGAAACTCAATTATCATTCAACTTTATCATTAGGAAACTCAATTATCATTCAACTTTATCATTAGGAAACTCAATTATCATTCAACTTTATCATTAGGAAACTCAATTATCATTCAACTTTATCATTAG
The DNA here is from genome assembly GCA_036785325.1 of Urophycis tenuis. Classification (NCBI taxonomy): domain Eukaryota; kingdom Metazoa; phylum Chordata; class Actinopteri; order Gadiformes; family Phycidae; genus Urophycis; species Urophycis tenuis. The sequence continues at coordinate 411,904 of JAXIVH010000010.1, read as the reverse complement.
GAAACTCAATTATCATTCAACTTTATCATTATGAAACTCAATTATCATTCAACTTTATCATTATGAAACTCAATTATCATTCAACTTTATCATTATGAAACTCAATTATCATTCAACTTTATAATTAGGAAACTCAATTATCATTCAACTTTATCATTATGAAACTGTCACGCCAACTCCTCCCCCTCTACCTCGATCGGCGTCACCGGTCCCGGCACTACAACCCCCAGAATCCCCGGCGGCCATTAGCAGGCACCTTTGTCTAATTCCCAATGTGTCTCACCTGTGTCTTGTTTGTTTCCCTTCATAACCTTGTGTGTCCGTCTCCCCATTGTGAGTTGTTGTGTGTATTAGTGTATCGTATATGGACATACTTTGTCTTTGTTATTTAATAGACGCACACACCTCGCTGTGTGCGCCTGTACCGGTTTCGTCCGGCACTTAAATAAACTCTGTTCCACCGTTTACGTTGCTTGGTCTCGCGCTTGTCTCCGCTCAACCCCGTAGTGTCACAGAACAACTCACCACCTATGGAGACAGCGGACCAGGCAGCGGAGGAGCCCACGCTTGCCTCCGTGCTCAAGCGGCTCCCTACCGACGACGTATTGGAGCAGCGGATCACGAGCACGGAGGCACTGCACCGTGAGCTTCTCCGGCGCTTTCCGGCAACGAGTGGTGCCGCCTCCGACGCCGCGAGTCCCAGCCCCAGCAGAGAGGAATCCATACTGGGGCACCCGTTTGGCACGGGGGGGACCTCGGTCAGCCAGACGGGCCACCAAGCCTCAGAACGGGCCAGCTGAGGCCAACCCGTTCTGTGGAACCCGTTTGGCACTGGGGGGACCTCGGTCAGCCAGACGGGCCACCAAGCCTGTCTTCCCCGCTGGGTCGCAGCGGCCTCCTGTCTCCGCCGCTGGGTCGCAGCGGTCTCCTGTCCCCGCTGGGTCGCAGCGGCCTCCTGTCTCCGCCGCTGGGCCGCAGCGCCCTCCTGTCTCCGCTGGGCCGCAGCGCCCTCCTGTCTCCGCCGCTGGGCCGCAGCGCCCTCCTGTCTCCGCTGGGCCGCAGCGGCCTCCTGTCTCCGCCGCTGGGCCGCAGCGCCCTCCTGTCTCCGCCGCTGGGCCGCAGCGCCCTCCTGTCTCCGCCGCTGGGCCGCAGCGCCCTCCTGTCTCCGCTGGGCCGCAGCGGCCTCCTGTCTCCGCCGCTGGGCCGCAGCGCCCTCCTGTCTCCGCCGCTGGGCCGCAGCGCCCTCCTGTCTCCGCTGGGCCGCAGCGGCCTCCTGTCTCCACCGCTGGGTCGCAGCGGCCTCCTGTCCCCGCTGGGTCGCAGCGGCCTCCTGTCTCCGCCGCTGAGCCGCAGCGCCCTCCTGTCTCCGCCTCTGGGCCGCAGCTGTCCCCAGTTGGGGAGGTCCGTCCGACGCCCGCTCCACGCACGCAGGTGGCTGTCCGTCCGACGCCGCCCCCGGAGACTGCAGCCGCTCCGGAGGCTCCGCCCCCTGAGTCTGCAGCCGCTCCAGAGACTCCGCCCCCGGAGACTGCAGCCGCTCCAGAGACTCCGCCCCCTGAGTCTGCAGCCGCTCCAGAGACTCCTCCCCCGGAGACTGCAGCCGCTCCAGAGACTCCGCCCCCTGAGTCTGCAGCCGCTCCAGAGACTCCGCCACCAGATTCTGCAGCCTCAGCCTCCCCTGAGGCCCTTGTCCCAGCGGCAGTTCATGAGTCCAAGGGGTTCTGCCTTCACCGGAGAGCCCGCGCCACCGCCGCCAGCCTCCAGAGGGATGCCGCCTGACGTTCCCTGCTCCGCTCCTGGTAGCCCTCCTGGTGGGCGGCGCCGCGCGTCAGGAGACGCGCCTCAGGGGGGGGTACTGTCACGCCAACTCCTCCCCCTCTACCTCGATCGGCGTCACCGGTCCCGGCACTACAACCCCCAGAATCCCCGGCGGCCATTAGCAGGCACCTGTGTCTAATTCCCAATGTGTCTCACCTGTGTCTTGTTTGTTTCCCTTCATAACCTTGTGTGTCCGTCTCCCCATTGTGAGTTGTTGTGTGTATTAGTGTATCGTATATGGACATACTTTGTCTTTGTTATTTAATAGACGCACACACCTCGCTGTGTGCGCCTGTACCGGTTTCGTCCGGCAATTAAATAAACTCTGTTCCACCGTTTACGTTGCTTGGTCTCGCACTTGTCTCCGCTCAACCCCGTAGTGTCACAGAAACTCAATTATCATTCAACTTTATCATGAGGAAACTCAATTATTATTCAACTTTATCATTAGGAAACTCAATTATCATTCAACTTTATCATGAGGTAACTCAAATATTATTCAACTTTATCATTATGAAACTAAATTATTATTCAACTTCATCATGAGGAAACTCAATTATCATTCAACTTTATCATGAGGAAACTCAGTTATTATTCAACTTTATCATTAGGAAACTCAATTATCATTCAACTTTATCAGTATGAAACTCAATTATTATTCAACTTTATCAGTATGAAACTCAATTATCATTCAACTTTATCATTAGGAAACTCAATTATCATTCAACTTTATCAGTATGAAACTCTATCAGTATGAAACTCAATTATTATTCAACTTTATCATTATGAAACTAAATTATTATTCAACTTTATCAGTATTCAACTTTATTATTATACAACTTTATCAGTATTCAACTTTATTATTATACAACTTTATCAGTATTCAACTTTATTATTATACAACTTTATTATAGTTCATTTCATTCTGATCATTTCCAGGGGGGCAGCTGTACAGTGTACAGAACATGTTCTTTTATCACTTTCTGTGGTCTCTTTGTGTGACGCAGACATTCTGATGCTGTTCCCACAGTGGGGGATTTTAGAACTAAACAGACTGATTGACAGCAGATTCACTTCCTCTCAGCATTGGTGGAGAAACCAGACATCCCAGTTTCCATCCCTCCATCTTCTCTTGGAAACACACGTAGTCTGCACACATTCCACACACGTTCTACACACCTAATCTACACACATGTTACACACCCAGTCTACACACATTCTACACACCTAGTCTACACACATATACACACGTAGCTTACACACGTTCTACACACCTAGTATACACACATTCTACAGACGTGGTCTACACACACATTCTACACACCAAGTCTACACACGTTCTACACACCAAGTCTACACACATTCTACACACCCAGTCTACACAAATTCTACACAAATTCTACACACCTAGTCTACACAAGTTCTACACATCTAGTCTACACACGCTCTACACACCTAGTCTACACACGTTCTACACATGTTCTACACACGTAGTCTACACACATTCTACACATCTAGTCTACACACATTCTACCCATCTAGTCTACACACATTCTACACACCTAGTCTACACACATTCTACACATCTAGTCTACACACCTAGTCTACACATGTTCTATACACCTAATCTACACACGTTCTACACACTTAGTCTACACACTTTCTACACATCTAGTCTACACACCTAGTCTACACACATTCGACACACCTAGTCTACACATGTTCTACACACCTAGTCTACACACGTTCTAAACACCTAGTCTACACACGTTCTACACACCTAGTCTACACACATTTTACACACCTAGTCTACACACGTTCTTCACACCTAGTCTACACACGTTCTACACACCTAGTCTACACACCTAGTCTACACACGTTCTACACACCTAGTCTACACATCTAGTCTACACACGTTCTACACACCTAGTCTACACACCTAGTCTACACACGTTCTACACACATGGCCTGACCACCTAGTCTACACACGTTCTACACACCTAGTCTACACACCTAGTCTACACACCTAGTCTACACACATGGCCTGACCACCTAGTCTACACATGTAACGGCCTGAGGGGCAGCCGTCTCCCCCAGCTGTCCGGTGGTCTGTCTGTCTGTCTGTCGGTTTGTCTGTCTGTCTGTCTGTCTGTCTGTCTGTCTGTCTGTCGGTTTGTCTGTCTGTCTGTCTGTCTGGGTGAGGATCTCTGATGGGTGTCAGAGTCTGGAGGAGCACTGGAGACACACAACCCAGACCGCGGGGCTGTTCAGGGGGCGCTGACACACAGCGACCAGGTCCACCTCGCAGCCTCTCATCTACACTAGAGTCCTATAGAGAGAGAGTGGCGACAACGGAAGTTCAAAATGCTGGCCGATCACGTGGTTCACGTAGCCCTCCAATAGTTCCCGGAAGTGCTTGGCGGGCAATTGAAAAATACTAGGAAAACCACGACAATGGGTAAAGAATGTCAATAAATGCTTTGCTTTGGAATATTTGTATGCTTAGGTTGATTTATTTGAACTCAGCTAAGTTTACTAAACCTCTACATTCGTTGATAGCATTAAAATCGTAATATTTCTGTTGATTTTTTACTTAAAGACATGAGTGAGGCAGACTGACAGATGACAGTGATTTTTCAATTGACTACTACGTAATAGGTCTGACTCACAGCAACATGTGTTTTCTAATAAGAAATCCGTAGCAAATCAATTAAATTTTCAGTTGAATTTATTGAAAATACAGTTCTATCACTGTTTGTTAACTGTTACCTATTCTCTTCCTTATAAACATAGGATACCTGTATATGCTTCTGTTAATTGCTTTGACCTGCTGTCTCTCATAAACCATGTATATTCTGTACATTTCTACCTGTGATACTTTCTCTTTCTTTTAACTTTCAGACTTGAGTGAGGCAGAATAACAGGTGATTAACAATAAATCTGGACTCCCAACAGCATAATGATAATTGTTTTCTAATATTTGATTTCAAAGAAATAAAAGTAATTATATCAGTTTGTTACCTCCTCTTCCATATAAATATATATGCTTATGTTAGTTACCTTGAACTCTGTTATTTCTTTACTAAACCTGTACATTCGTTGGTAGCAATAAACTGTGATATTTCCTCTTTTTTCCCCCCTAAACTATTTAACTGTTCTTGCTTATCCCAAACTTACTCTACTGATGGATGCATAGTAAATCCCAGTCCTATTTCCCAACGCACTGAAGACCACAATGAATTCTTTAAAAACTTCATCACTGCAGAAATCAAACAGATCAGCAGCACGGCAAGCTGTGTGTATCATTTCCGCTATGTTGTCCTTGATACAGTCTTCACCATGGTATACTGTGCTGCATGGGGATGCTCCAATTGCTCGGAGAAAGGCGTCCACATGTATAGCTTCCCCAAAGACAGGGACAGACGAAGAGCATGTGTGGCTAAAGTCGGAAGGAGCAATTTAGCCGTGACAGAAAAAGATTTAAACAACAAAAAAATATGTGAGGTAATCACATTCATTAGATTAGATTAGATTCAACTTTATTGTCATTGTGCAGAGCACAAGTACAGGGACAAGGAAATGCAGTACAAAATACAAGGAAATGCATTCAAACAATGCATTTGCACTTTTGCACTTTCAAATACCAGACCATTTGGATATTTGATCTTTTTTTAATTAAAAACATAGAACAGGAAAACTGAAAAAATATATATACTAGACATGTACGTACTCCTCGATAAAAATTAGTTGAGTGTGAAAATTGAGTTGAAGTCATCCTGCAGGCACATTTTGAGGCTGACCAGCAAGGGCAAGACTAGGCTGAGAGAAGATGCGATACCCACCAACTTTGTGCATCGGCCAGTAATCAAAAAGGGGAGGGCCCCTACTTCACGATGCCCCCATTCACCTGCAAAGACAGGGTCCATATCTGCTGATCACAGCTACTGTATTAAAGATGACACAGGTATAATGTATATGAACTCTTGATAACTATACCATATTTCTTGTTTAAGTGACAATATTATTTTAGTATTTAAAAATGAGCAGTGTCATGTCTTCTACTTGCACCAGTTTCTCAGTTTGAGGAAATGAGATGAGGAGGAGAGAAGGGAAAGTGACACAGAAGGAAGAGAGGACATGGCAGATGAGGAGAGACAAGGAGAGCTAACATCAGCCATTCAGCAGAGCAGGGAGCCACCAACCAGGGAATCCTTAGATTCTGCTCTCTTCCACTCCACAAAAGCAGCTGATATGCAACATCACATAGACAGGTAATGGTCATCAGAATTACAACAGTACAAAGTAGACACACCTAGTAACTATTTATGTGATTTGGTTGTTTGCCCTGTTATAATAGTATAATGATATTTTGGAGGGAAAAAACAAGTTGCCCAATACACACCACAGTAGTAACAGCAACATGAATTACATTAAAAAGAACCACAGTCAAGTCAGTGCAATACGGTGGTGAGAGACATTACGAGACCGTCATTCTGCAGCCTCAATGATATTAAATTGATGTATAACTGCAATCACACTCCCTACACATTAACCTTGCTATTAGTATAAATCGGCAGGGTTGGATTAAGTTACAGCGTATTTAGAGAGCTGAATTCACAGTTATCAGCCTGTTGCACGGGTTGTTATGGTTATCTAGTGTGCTAGCCTACATTTTTACCTGTTAATATTCTCTAAATCCTCCAATCTAGATGGAGAAAATACGCCAACATAATTAATTACTCGTGTCAATTTAATTCCGATGCCCTACTGATATGAAAATGTCATCCTTTAAACGTTTTACCTCGAACAAGTGTTGCTCCTACCATCTCCTCCGTTGAAATACATTGAGTGACAGTTAGCTTGCGCTAACTTCCGGGAACTTTTGAGGGGCCCCATGTGCCGCCATTGCTGTGAAAAAAATGAACCATTGCAGTAAACGGAGTTGTCGCCACTCTCTCTCTAAAGGACTCTAATCTACACTCCCCAGGACCACACCCCACCCTCCTACCCCTGTTGTAAGTCAACAGATATTTCAAACTCGTATTTCAAAATAAAAGTTACTTTTTGTCACTTTCAGTGCAAAGTCAAACCAAGAGTGTCTGCAAGTATGAGGAGACACTCCGCCCTGCCCTCCGCCTCCTCAGGTGAACGGGCCCGAGATGGGTGGAGGAGGCCCTGCGGCCCGGGGTGGAGGAGTTCAAACAGCCTGCTCTGCTGTGGCGGCTGCGTGTGACGCAAGTGAAACAGAAACAGGCGGCGTGGAGGAAGCACAGAGTGATGCCTCACTCTTCCTCTCTCTTCACTCTCCTCTCTCTCACGTCTCCTTCTCTGTCTGTGTCTCTGTCGCTGTTTGCCTGCCTGTCTATCATCAATCTGTCTGTCCAGCAGATCCCCTGCAGCCCCCGGGGTCCAGCAGCGGGGGGGCAGCGGGGGGGGCAGTGGGGGGCAGCAGGGGGGCAGCGGGGGGGCAGCAGGGGGGCAGTGGGGGGCCGGCGGGGGGGCAGTGGCGGGGCACCGGGGGGGCAGAGGATGTGCATCATCCTCTGCGGTTCTGTAACCAGGAGGGCATTATGGGATGTCAATGGGAGGGGCTGCAGGGAGCTGAGAGAGGCTCCCAATACACCATCACTCTCTCTCATCTCTCTCATCCAAACCATCTCGGAGTCTCGGAGTATACCCACATCGAATAGATAGATAAATAGATAAATACAGTTAAATAGCTCCTATCAAACAGGCAATGCAACAACATACAAACATAACATTAAGAAAATAAACAGACAAGAGCGAAAAAGACAGATAGAGACAGACTTACACATACAGAAGCAGACACACAGACAGACAGAGGTGGATAGAGCACAATAGAGAGACAGAGGGGGAAAGAGAGAGAGAGAGAGAGAGAGAGAGAGAGAGAGAGAGAGAGAGAGAGAGAGAGAGAGAGAGAGAGAGAGAGAGAGAGAGAGAGAGGGGGGAGAGAGAGAGAGGGGGGGGAGAGAGAGAGAGAGAGAGAGAGAGAGAGAGAGAGAGAGAGGGGGGGGAGAGAGAAAGAGATAGAGAGAGGGGGGGGGAGAGAGAGAGAGAGAGAGAGAGAGAGAGAGAGAGAGAGAGAGAGAGAGAGAGAGAGAGAGAGAGAGAGAGAGAGAGAGAGAGAGAGAGAGAGAGAGAGAGAGAGAGAGAGAGAGAGAGAGAGAGAGAGAGAGAGAGAGAGAGGGACAGAGAGAGAGAGAGAGAGAGAGAGAGAGAGAGAGAGAGAGAGAGAGAGAGAGAGAGAGAGAGAGAGAGAGAGAGAGACCAGGGGACTGAGACGAAGGTGAGATGCGCACAACCTACACAGACGACGAGAGAGACAGACATAGCCACCTGTTGTTCGAAGACCTTCTGAGATGAGGGATTCAATGGTCAAAGGACAATCCTGTCAGGAGGTTGACTGTAGGTCATGTGACAAGGACTAGGTCATGTGCCAGAACACTAGTGATGTGTCGGTCGTGAACGATTCGTTCAATATGAACTAATCTTTTATATGACTCGGGAGTAATGAGTCGGCTCAGTGAGTGATTTGTTCATTTCCATGCAGTGTCTTTCCTGGACACATGACAACAGTTCGTTTACCGGATCGTTCATACAGATCGGTCTCTCGTTCATTAGTCACATGACAGGCAGCTCAGGCTGAACGGTTCGTTCTCGTTCGTTCATTCGGATCGGTCTCTCGTTCATTTGTCACGTGACAGCTACCCAGTAACTGTTGTGTCGTGCTTTCAAACAACAGTGACAGGGAGGATACAGGACACAAGTCACTTTATAGTGGTGTGTATTTGCTTTCCTAGGTTTTCACATGGTTTGAATTGCTTGTCATTTTGTGTAAACTTTGTCAGCTGTAAACCATGTTGCCTTCATTGTTAAGTGTTTGAGAACCGGTCTTTTTTACAATGCTCACAAGAGGGCTACAGCGCCACCTGCTGTAAAAATGAACGAAATGACTCAAAAAGATTCGTTCAATTTACTGTCCGAGAGTAAAAGATCCGAATACTCATACTTGACTGCTATATGGTATGCATTTTGTAGTACGTGACAAATATAGTACGTCCGAATGCTTAGTAGGCATTGTGTAGTAGGCAAAAAGTTTCCGAATGCGTACAACCGCCACAGTGTACAACAGTAGGTCACTACGCTATCCCACAATGCAGCGGGAGTCTAGTAACCGAAGAAGAAGAACGCCACGGAGAAAATTAAAAAAAAAAATAACAGCAGCGATATCAAGAGCCATTCACGCAGAAAGAGACATTTTAATTCACTAGCAACGACGACAAGCCGGAAAACTATGAGGTAAATTATAGGAGGAGACTTTTTAATTTTGCCGGCATCTGATCGGCTGCGCACAGAGGGGAAATACGCCATCTCCAAACATCCGGTGACGTTTTCGGTGATGTTCGGAAGCGTTCGGAAGCGTTCGGAGGCGTTCTACGCACGGCTGTAGCACGTACTACATTAACATCAAGTAGAACAGTGAACAGAAATAGTATGTACTGAGTATTCGGATGCAAAGTCGGTCTTCCCAACACTACAGAAAACAGAATATCATTATGGGATGCCCTACTCATTGTTTTACTTTGCCGAAAGCACATCAATGCTAAAAAGGGACTACAATAAAAGTGATGCAGCCCCTAAAGGATGTCTTACGATAGTGGACCTAAAGCAGCTAACCGCTGTTTCTCAAACACAAAAGAACATGATATGAGGGATGCTGAAGGCATCGCTCTGTACATCGGAAGTGATGCACCTTGAGCAGGAAGAGATCCACAGACGCACTCACACACTGCTGATCATTATTGATCATTATGAACTCACACTGCTCAGATCATTATGAACTCACACTGGTCAGATCATTATTAACTCACACTGCTCAGATCATTATGAACTCACACTGGTCAGATCATTATTAACTCACACTGCTCAGATCATTATTAACTCACACTGGTCAGATCAATATTAACTCACACTGCTCAGATCATTATGAACTCACACTGCTCAGATCATTATTAACTCACATTGCTCAAGGGAAGCGCATGTAATCATAGTGTATTCTACAAATAAATGGACCCTTTAATTACTTTGTGTAAATTCTTTACTTTATGCATTTTGACTTATGGAGAGATCAGCTTCCCTGCCGAACGCGCGTGTGCCAAATGTAACGTAAAGTGTTAATATTAACTAGCAAAATGGGCATAAATTATGAAAACATTTTGAACAATGTATGATAAAAAGGTTTTAATAAAATGTATCACGCTTGATTTACAAGAATAAGCTAATTGGGCTCTTAGCCAAGGCAGAAAATAAGGACGAATATTTAACAACTAACTCAGTAACACAAATCCACCTCCTCGCGTCTCTCGTTGAACGAGCCAGACTCTCTAAGGCAACCGCTACAATTTATTACTTAGAATGTGTCCAAAAAAAAACCCCACTAAAATAAAGAAACAAAAAATCAGGTCAGCAAATCAGTGAGTTACCAACCCCCAATCTCAACCCTACGTTCACACAAGTCGGTTCCGACCCGAAACCTTCCATGGACTTACTATCCGTGTATCAGTCCGTACTCTCATGTGATAGTCTCAGTATAACTGTACTCTCTCATCTGATATTGCTTCACAACGTTCGGAACCAAGCAGCCCGGCGACATAAGACTTATATACAGTCTATGCATAAGACTTGATAAGACTTGGTGTGATTCTCTTGAACACTAGATGGCGCCAGCTGCCACCGAGCCTTCATCATTACAGATGGCCTGGGTCGCTCCTTCTACTTTGACGGTTGACTGACATATTCTTTCTTAGCCTGAACTAAAAATGATTGTTTTGACTCATATCTGGATGTGGAAAAATTAGACAGTTCTTCTAATTGATGCAAAGAAGCAACACTCAGTGGTTACATTGAGTGATCAAGGCGAAGACAGATGACACAAACTAAAGGATGAACTCTAGCTAAAGGCGACAGTGTTTACTTCACACATTGGCACCCAATCACTAAATCACCAAAGCATCTCCAAGAGTTAAACGAAAGCAAGTATTGCTTTAAGACAGCAGCCGTTAGGAAACAGAGCATTCTCCCCACGGCCTTCTTATCAAAAGACCCTCGTCCTCAAGCAGGAAGTGGTCACAAGGACACGTCTTCGGAGTGGGCACTCTCTCGTCTCTCCCGCGCCGTGATGTGGTGCAGCAGGTCCACGGCCGTCACCACTCCAAACACCCGCTGTCTCGGCTGCTGGGAGCCGTCGTCCAGATCTGCAGAGGGAGGCGGCCATGTCAGCATGTCCCGCGCTATGACACGCCAGGGAAACAGACACCAAGCAGGAGAAGAGTCTGGCTCATTGGTCACTTCACACTGCATCTCACGGTGAGGAACATATCTCCCCCACTGGCCAAACAGGACGCCATCTCTCTAGTGATAAGAACATCTTCAGCGGACTTCCCGTCGGTAGGAGAGACGTTGAACATTGGACACAGCTGGCTGGAGGGCAGCTGGGGACAGCCTGCTGGGGATTTGGCTTTAGGACAGAAAACTACTTACACTGGATCTGCTCGTGGATCACCAAGGCGAAGTGGTCTGTCTCCAGGATACGAGACAGCTTCCCCAGGTGGTCTGTCAGACTCACCTGTCAGAGCAGATGATGAACACTTTAGAAACAAAATAAAAGTGTGTGTGGTTGTGTGTGTGTGCGTGTGTGTGTGTGTGTGTGTGTGTGTGTGGTTGTGTGTGTGTGCGTGCGTGTCCCACCTTCTTGAACTGTGTGTAGAGCACCTTACTGACTGGGTCAGAGGGCTTCACCCGGCCAGCCAGCACACAGGACAACATGTTTCCCAGGGTCACCATCCCCAGAATCGTGCTGGGGAGGAAAAGAAACCACACTTAAAGGCGCTGACACCAAACCCACGTCAAACCAGGAGCCTCGACTGCGAGGCCTCGTCTGCGTCTGGGCCAACAAGTTCCACTAGAACTCAAGAGGAGCACTGAGACAGCGGTGAGAGGAGATAACTGTCCCTCCCAGCAGGTGGCGGTAGTCTACTGTATATTCCCCTTTCAAAAAGTGACACCAGATGATCTGGGACTGCAGATATATACAAACATTGAGCAAAGCAGCGGGGACATGAGTACACCAGGGAGAGGACAGCCCACGGTGTGGGACACACAAGGAGACCATGGAGACTAGAGACACACTGAGGAGACCAGTCTGAGTAGAGCCCATAGTTGGACACAGTGAGGACACCAGGGCCTCAGACACTCACCGCCAGCCCGGTGTGTGTCTGTGTGTCTAAGATGTGAGCTAAAGGGACACTGGGTAAGATTGACTGACGACCGAGTCATTAATTACCAACTGTTGACATGTCAGACCACTCCCCGCTCCTCTCTGACCAATCAGGGCCTCTCGTTTGCCTGCAGCCCTTGGTGATGGTGGGAGGCCATGGGGGCAGCAGAGAGGGAGGGCCATTCTGGTTGATTATCTGGAGTCTCACCTACAGCTCCTCTAATAACAACCCATTCATTCAGTCAGACGTTCCCACAAGGCTCAGTACTAGGACCGCTTCTGTTCTCACTATATACCAGATCTCCAGGCTCTGTAATCACATCACACGGCTTCTCCTATCACTGTTATGCGGACGACACTCAACTGTTCCTCTCCTTCCCATCATACACTCTGATTGCAACATGCATCTCAGAATGCTTGGCAGACATAAGCACTTGGACAACTGGGCATCAACTCAATCTCAATCTCGCAAAGACTGAGCTTCTCTTCATACTGGGGTAAGACTGCCCATCACAGTATGTGCCTCACCAACAGCAAGGAACCTGGGCGTAATACTCGACAACCAACTGTCCTGCACTGCAAACATCACTGCAGGGACCCGATCCTGTAGATTTGCTCTCTATAACATCTGCAGGACCCGGCCATTCCTCATGAGGGAAGCGACACTCCTGCATCATGTCATCCGACAGCAACTTGTCATCTCCCGCCTCGACTACTGCAACTCGCTCTTACCTGGACTCCCTGCAACCATGTGACCCCCCTCTTCCAAGACCTCTACCTGTAGTGGCTCACATCATATTCAAGACGATGCTCCTGGCCTACAAAGCTGTTAATGGAACTGCCCCTACCTACCTTGTTACTGAAACCCCACGCCCCTGCTCTAGCACTCCGCTCAACTACCTCAGCTGGTCGACTGGTACCTCCATCACTGAAAGAAGGAAAAGGTTGGATGGCGAAGTCACAACTCTTCTCTGTTTTGGCACCGCAGTGGTGGAACGAGCTCCCTGCCAATGTCAGGACTGCAGAGTCACTCCCCATCCTCCAGAAGAGAATCAAGACTCATTTGTTCAGAGTTTACCTGAACCCTGCATAACATCCATCCCCATTAAAAACAAAAACAAAAAAACCTACCCTCAAACTCTTATTTGTTGTATGTCTTGGCACTTGAATCACTCTTTGTAACTTGGCACTAAGTCAGAGATGTTGTATACTAGCAATGGTTAATCTAGTAGGAATGCTTGAAACTTGTTCTGGTGACTTTCTTACTGTATTAACAGCGATGAAATGTTTCACCTTCTTCTGAAAAATGTACTATTTGTAAGTCGCTTTGGATAAAAGCGTCTGCTAAATGCCCTGAATGTAAATGTAACTCCGGAGACCAGGACCAGAGGTCGGGGCGTACCCAGACTCGTCCACCACGGGGGCCTGGTTGAAGGCCTTCTCCTTCAGGATGCGGATGGTGGTCTGGCAGGACACGGAGGGCAGCACGGTGACCGGGGCCGACAGGTGGAGGTCCTGGAGGGTGGTGTTCCACCACCTGCATGGGAGGAGACCGCGGTTAACGCTCAGGATCAGGTGACAGTTGAGGAATAAGGATTCAGAAGTCATATTCATAATCATGTTGCGGACCAAGTGTTGGCATCTCACCATGGCTTGGAGACCACCAGGTCCTCTTGGCTGAGGAAGCCCTTGTCACACATCCACTTGTCACTCAGGAATTTTGTCCTGGATGCACAAGACCGAGTCGGGATTACAACACTGGAAGACATCAGGAGTGACCCGCTGCCCCCCGGGTCGTCCTCTCAACTCACATGTAATTGCGGACGGAGTCTGGGAGGACGACCACACAGCGCTGGCCTTCCTTCAGGCCCTGGGCCACCTGCACCGCTGCTGCCATGGTGGCCCCTGAGCTGCCCCCTAAACACACACACACACACACACACACACACTCACACTCACACACACACACACACACACACACACACACACACACACACAGTTGGATATAGGTCATATATGACAGTGAAAACCAGTTTGAGTGACAGCTCTCTCCTTCAGTCTTACCACACAGAAGCCCTTCCTCTCGTATGAGCCTGCGTGACATGATGAAGCTCTCCTCGTCCTGTGTCTTGTACCACTGGTCGACCACCTGAGGGAGATAGGGCAACATGAGGCTGGGGTCCACAACATGAGGCTGCGGTCCACAACATGAGGCTGGGGTTCACAACATGAGGCTGGGGTCCACAACATGAGGCTGCGGTCCACAACATGAGGCTGCGGTCCACAACATGAGGCTGGGGTCCACAACATGAAGCTGGGGTCCACAACATGAGGCTGGGGTCCACAACATGAGGCTGCGGTCCACAACATGAGGCTGAGGTCCACAACATGAGGCTGGGGTCCACAACATGAGGCTGGGGTCCACAACATGAGGCTGGGGTCCACAACATGAGGCTGGGGTCCACAACATGAGGCTGGGGTCCACAACATGAGGCTGGGGTCCACGCTGCGGAGGCTGGGGTCCACAACATGAGGCTGCGGTCCACAACATGAGGCTGGGGTCCACAACATGAGGCTGGGGTCCACAACATGAGGCTGCGGTCCACAACATGAGGCTGGGGTCCACAACATGAGGCTGCGGTCCACAACATGAGGCTGGGGTCCACAACATGAGGCTGGGGTCCACAACATGAGGCTGCGGTCCACAACATGAGGCTGGGGTCCACAACATGAGGCTGCGGTCCACAACATGAGGCTGGGGTCCACAACATGAGGCTGGGGTCCACAACATGAGGCTGGGGTCCACAACATGAGGCTGGGGTCCACAACATGAGGCTGGGGTCCACACTGCGGAGGTTGGGGGTCCACACTGCGGAGACCCCGCTGCTCCTCAGCCTCCAGTCTCCAGAGCCTCGGCCTGAGGCTGTGCAGGCTGACATGCCACAGGACACATGTCTTCTCCCGGTTGTGACGCTGCTTGTCTGAAGGACATCTGAACCGCTTGGCAGCTTTTTCACTAGGATGTGTCAACATGTTTGAATCGCTAACATTTGCTGGTGGGTTCATTCAGGGTCAGAAGATCTGCCCCCTCTTGTGCACATGGTCATGACGTGGAGGTCTGAAGGGCCACACTGCGTCTCTGGTCCTGGACGTTGGCAACAGCGTACAGTACGTAGAAGTCCAAGTCTACAGCAGACCGCACACTCACCGAGCTGTCCAGCACCGTGGGGACGAAGTCATAGCCGATCCCCTCCACCTCGTACGGGCCGGGCTCGGGGCTGTGCAGCGGGTCGGCCAGGATGGAGCCCACCGGGTCCACGCCCACCACCTACAACAGAACCAGCCTCAATCCTCTGGGGAATGGACCAAACAACCAGGAGACACTACATAGTACAACCAGGGGACACTACATAGTACAACCAGGAGACACTACATAGTACAACCAGGAGACACTACATAGTACAACCAGGGGACACTACATAGTACAACCAGGAGACACTACATAGTACAACCAGGGGACACTACATAGTACAACCAGGGGACGCTACATAGTACAACCAGGGGACACTACATAGTACAACCAGGAGACACTACATAGTACAACCAGGGGACACTACATAGTACAACCAGGAGACACTACATAGTACAACCAGGGGACACTACATAGTACAACCAGGGGACGCTACATAGTACAACCAGGAGACACTACATAGTACAACCAGGGGACGCTACATAGTACAACCAGGGGACACTACATAGTACAACCAGGAGACACTACATAGTACAACCAGGGGACACTACATAGTACAACCAGGAGACACTACATAGTACAACCAGGGGACACTACATAGTACAACCAGGGGACGCTACATAGTACAACCAGGGGACGCTACATAGTACAACCAGGGGACGCTACATAGTACAACCAGGGGACACTACATAGTACAACCAGGAGACACTACATAGTACAACCAGGGGACACTACATAGTACAACCAGGGGACACTACATAGTACAACCAGGGGACACTACATAGTACAACCAGGAGACACTACATAGTACAACCAGGGGACACTACATAGTACAACCAGGAGACACTACAGAGTACAACCAGGGGACACTACATAGTACAACCAGGGGACACTACATAGTACAACCAGGAGACACTACATAGTACAACCAGGGGACACTACATAGTACAACCAGGAGACACTACATAGTACAACCAGGGGACACTACATAGTACAACCAGGAGACACTACATAGTACAACCAGGGGACACTACATAGTACAACCAGGGGACACTACATAGTACAACCAGGAGACACTACATAGTACAACCAGGGGACGCTACATAGTACAACCAGGAGACACTACATAGTACAACCAGGGGACGCTACATAGTACAACCAGGAGACACTACATAGTACAACCAGGAGACACTACATAGTACAACCAGGAGACACTACATAGTACAACCATAGTACAACCAGGGGACGCTACATAGTACAACCAGGAGACACTACATAGTACAACCAGGGGACACTACATAGTACAACCAGGAGACACTACATAGTACAACCAGGAGACACTACATAGTACAACCAGGGGACGCTACATAGTACAACCAGGGGACGCTACATAGTACAACCAGGGGACACTACATAGTACAACCAGGGGACACTACATAGTACAACCAGGAGACACTACATAGTACAACCAGGAGACACTACATAGTACAACCAGGGGACACTACATAGTACAACCAGGAGACACTACATAGTACAACCAGGAGACACTACATAGTACAACCAGGACAAACACAGGAGAACTCTTTCTTCTGAAAGGAAAGAAAGCTGCCTCAGGTGTCTTCACAACCTGCTGGTGTTCTGTGGGCCGTGAGGGCAAGTGAGGAGCTCATTACACCATCACATCTACATTGAGATCATATCTCCACCATCACATCTACATTGAGATCATATCTCCACCATCACATCTACATTGAGATCATATCTCCACCATCACCTCTAGATTGAGATCATATCTCCACCATCACATCTACATTGAGATCATATCTCCACCATCACATCTACATTGAGATCATATCTCCACCATCACATCTACATTTAGATCATATCTCCACCATCACATCTACATTGAGATCATATCTCCACCATCACATCTACATTGAGATCATATCTTCACCATCACATCTACATTGAGATCATATCTCCACCATCACCTCTAGATTGAGATCATATCTCCACCATCACATCTACATTGAGATCATATCTCCACCATCACATCTACATTGAGATCATATCTCCACCATCACATCTACATTGAGATCATATCTCCACCATCACATCTACATTGAGATCATATCTCCACCATCACATCTACATTGAGATCATATCTCCACCATCACATCTACATTGAGATCATATCTCCACCATCACATCTACATTGAGATCATATCTCCACCATCACATCTACATTGAGATCATATCTCCACCATCACATCTACATTGAGATCATATCTCCACCATCACATCTTCATTGAGATCATATCTCCACCATCACATCTACATTGAGATCATATCTCCACCATCACATCTACATTGAGATCATATCTCCACCATCACATCTACATTGAGATCATATCTCCACCATCACATCTACATTGAGATCATATCTCCACCATCACATGGTCCCGGGGGCGGCCGTGCTCAGGAACCTCAACTGGTTGAACTCAGAGCCCAGAAGAGGCTGCAGGCTGTGGGATCCAGCCGTCAGGGGGAGGCTGCGGGGGAGAACCAGATCTCACCACGATGTCTGGGTTTTTCTCCTTCAGCTTGCGGCCAATCCCAGTGATGGTGCCTCCAGTACCAGCGCTGGCCACCAGCATGTCCAACCGGCCTGCACACACACACACACACACACGTACACACACACACACACACACGTACACACACACACACACACACACACACACACACGTACACACACACACACACACACATACACACACACACACACACACACACGTACACACACACACACACATACACACACACACACACACACACATACACACACACACACACACACACATACACACACGTACACACACACACACATACACACACACACACACACACACACACACACACACACACACACGTACACACACACACACATACACACACACACACACACACACATACACACACGTACACACACGTACACACACACACGTACACACACACGTACACACACACACACACGTACACACACACACACACACACACACACACGTACACACACACACACGTACACACACACACACGCACACACACACACACGTACACACACACACACGCACACACACACACATGTACACACACACACACACACACAGTAAGAACTAACATCCCACGTTATCTCACATTACTCTGGAGGCATGAAGTTCTGGAAGAGAAGGAGTCCACAGACCGTCACACTGGGTCCAGATCTCCTGGGCCGTGGAGTCGTAGTGGGCCAGGGGGTTGCTGGGGTTGCGGTACTGGTCCAGGATGTGGGAGTTGGGGATGTCGTTCTTCAGTCTCCAGGCCACGCCCACGTGGGATTCTGGCGAATCAAAGCTGGCCGAGGTCGGCGTCCGCACGATCTCTGCCCCGAGCGCCCGCAGGACGTCCACCTGGAGACGGTCAGCGGTCAGCCTGCTGCTGGCCACCTCCCAGGAACTACCATCTGACCAGCAGGGGGCTTCATCTGGAGCTAATTCTGCCATCTGATTCCTGGTCTCCATGGAGACCCCACTGGGCTGAACTGGGCTGAACCAACTGGTTAGTTCAGCCTAGTGGGGTCTCCATGCAGTGTCTCCAACCCATCTAGAGAAGATCTACGTTCCAACAGTGTTTGGTGTTTGTTCTCAACAGAGCTGAGGAATAACGTGTTTAGGTTCTGCACACCTGCTGCATAAAACAGTCTACAGACTGATGAACTTCAACAACTTCAAAACATAGTCCATGAACGACCCTCAACCCACAGAGATCTACTGACCAGCTGTCGACAGCTGGTTGAATAAGGTGACTACATGAAGGCTGGGGATGAATAAGGTGACTACATGAAGGCTGGGGATGAATAAGGTGACTACATGAAGGGTGGGGTTCAATAAGGTGACTACATGAAGGCTGGGGATGAATAAGGTGACTACATGAAGGGTGGGGTTCAATAAGGTGACTACATGAAGGCTGGGGTTGAATAAGGTGACTACATGAAGGCTGGGGTTGAATAAGGTGACTACATGAAGGCTGCGGTTGAATAAGGTGACTACATGAAGGGTGGGGTTCAATAAGGTGACTACATGAAGGCTGCGGTTGAATAAGGTGACTACATGAAGGCTGGGGTTGAATAAGGTGACTACATGAAGGGTGGGGTTGAATAAGGTGACTAAACGTGAAGGCTGGGGCTGAATAAGGTGACTACATGAAGGCTGGGGCTGAATAGGGTGACTACATGAATGCTGGGGCTGAATAGGGTGACTACATGAAGAAGCGGGCTAAGAGCCTCCTCTTCCTCACCTTCTCGTTGCTCATCTTCTCAGGCATGACGATGACGCAGCGGTACCCCTTCACAGCGGCTGTCAGGGCCAGGCCGATGCCTGCAGCCCACAGGGAGCATTCATGTTGACATGAATTCATGTAGTCATACATTTATTCATTGTACATTCACGTCATACAGCTGATAGACAAAGCAGAGACACAGAGAGAGAGACAGACACACATAGAGAGACAGAGACACAGAGAAACAGACAGACACACATAGAGAGACAGACAGAGACACAGAGAGAGACAAAGAGTGACAGAAAGAGAGAGAGACACAGGAAGACAGACAGACAGAGAGACAGACACGGGGAGACAGACACAGGGAGACAGACAAACTGAGAGACACAGGGAGAAAGACAGACAGAGAGACACAGGGAAACAAACAGAGAGAGAGACACAGGGAAACAGACAGAGAAACAGACACAGGGAGACAGACAGAGAGACAGACACAGGGAGACAGAGAGAGAGAGAGACATTGCTACCTGTATTTCCGGAGGTGGGTTCGATGATGGTGTCGCCTGGCTTGAGGACTCCGTCACGCTCTGCATCCTCCACCATCCTCAGAGCGATCCTGTCCTTCACACTGCCCCCCGCGTTGAAGAACTCACACTTAGCCACTGTTAACACACACACACACGTCACACGTCTGGTACAGTACATTATATATGGACATTATATATATGGTATATTATAAATGATATTAGTATAAACCATCATTATAATACAACAAAGTACTTGAGGTGACCACCATGGAGGCCATGTCCTCGTGTCCTCCCTCCCCCACATTCCAGCCCTCTCATGGGATGCTTTGCAACATAAGCCCAACAAGTGGAGCCAACTTCTGCATAAATGGGCTTCTCCCCTGCACTCTGCAGGGAGGGTCTGCACTCTGCAGGGAGGGTCTGCTGTCTGCGGGGAGGGTCTGCACTCTGCGGGGAGGGTCTGCACTCTGCGGGGAGGGTCTGCACTCTGCGGGGAGGGTCTGCACTCTGCAGGGAGAGTCTGCACTCTGTAGGGAGAGTCTGCACTCTGCAGGGAGGGTCTGCACTCTGCGGGGAGGGTCTGCACTCTGCGGGGAGGGTCTGCTGTCTGCGGGGAGGGTCTGCACTCTGCGGGGAGGGTCTGCACTCTGCAGGGAGAGTCTGCACTCTGCAGGGAGGGTCTGCACTCTGCGGGGAGGGTCTGCACTCTGCGGGGAGGGTCTGCACTCTGCAGGGAGGGTCTGCACTCTGCGGGGAGGGTCTGCACTCTGCAGGGAGGGTCCGGGGAGCCTTGGCCCGGCTGGCCCCCCTTCCCCTCACCTCCCTGTGATCCGCGTCACGGGGGGCCGGGGAAACAGGCTCCTTTGTGTCTCTAAGCTGTGAGAACAATCTACAGCCTGACTTGGTGAAGGGAATGACAAATAAAAAAGGCATTTGTTGCGGCTTGTGGCTTAACTCTGAGGTTTTAGTCTCGAACCCAGCGACCCCCTCGGCCTGATCCCCGCAGCCTGCGGCCCGCCGACCCGTTCTGACAAACAACTCGGCGCCGGTCCACAGGGCGGGCCGGTGTCACCGTACACCAGCGGGCCGACCTCAGCCCCCCCCCCTCCTCTCCAGCCCGGGGACAACTGCTCTGCTGTTCCCCTCTGGACGCCCTCGCAGTGCACTGCGTCTCACACACCAGTGTGTGTGTGTGTGTGTGTGTGTGTGTGTGTGTGTGTGTGTGTGTGTGTGTGTGTGTGTGTGTGTGTGTGTAGTTACTCACAGAGCTCACACTTGATGCCAAAGGCTTTGGGGATCTTGTTGAGCCGGACCATGGGGGTCCCCCCGATCCAGCCCAGGATGTCAGGGAGGATACCTGGTGCTGTGGGCCTGAGGGATCAGGAACCTTTAGAACGTTTACAAACCATCCTGAATACAGTTTGGATATGTTTCACTTTGTCTTGTCTTGCCTTGTGAGGCTTCACGTTGTTTTCTGTTACATTTTTCATTTATGGCCAACTTTGTTATCATCAAAGCTACAAAAAAATTAATGTTTTTAGAGATCTGTGTGCAGAAAGCTAGAATGATCCTGTTTTTTCTTTGTGTCATCTGATCCATAATAAAACATTTGTAGAGTTATGCAACACTGACACTGTTTGATAGTTGACCTGGTGTGAACCTGCTGGAGGCGTGGCCCCTGGGCCAGAAGCTCGCTGTGGAAACCTCCACAGACACAGAGGCCCTGGGGGGACTGGGTCTTCACACTACATGAGAAGCTCTGTCTCAGTGTGCTTGAGGGTGTGTGTGTGTGTGTGTGTGTGTGTCTTGCTCACCGCTCCACCCTGCTGTGAGGTGACTCAGAGATGGGTTTCCCCAGTTCCCACTTGCACCTGCTGGGCAGGTCGGGCCTGATCCAAACCCTCTGGGCCGTGGGGTCCTGCCGTCCCGTTCCCGGCAAACCCTCATCGGGGTCTGGCTCCTCGTCCCTGGACCCTGGACCCTGGACCCTGGACCCCCCCAGCGGGCCCTGGCGCTCTCCTTGGTCCCCGTTGGTCAGGTGGGCGGCGCAGCGGGCCCTGACCTCCCCGCTCTGCAGGAGGCCGGGAGGCGACTTCAGCCCCAAGCTGCTGCTCCCGATGGACACGGCGCTGCCATGGCCCTCTGGGCAGGGCGGCTTCACCTCCCCCAGGGGGTAGCTGGCCAGAGCCAAGTCTGGGTCAGCACTGATCGGAACCGAAGGCATACTGGACCTGAGAAGAGATCCGGCTATATTTACACTGGATTCAGTAAGAATCAGCTGGAGCCGCTCTAAGGAGAGCCGCTCTAAGGAGCCGCTCTAAGGAGAGCCGCTCTAAGGAGCCGCTTTAAGGAGAGCCACTCTAAGGATCCGCTCTAAGGATCCGCTGTAAGGAGAGCCACTCTAAGGATCCACTCTTAGGATCCGCTGTAAGGATCCGCTTTAAGGATCCGCTGTAAGTAGAGCCACTCTAAGGATCCACTCTAAGGATCTACTCTAAGGATCCGCTCTAAGGATCCGCTCTAAGGATTCACTGTAAGGAGAGCCGCTCTAAGGAGCCGTTGTGAGGAGCTGCTGTAAGGAACCGCTGTAAGGAGCCGCTCTAAGGAGCCGCTCTCCAGAGCTCAGATTTCTCCCAGTGATATTTAGGGCACAGAGAATGAGCACATTCCTCTGTAGCAGGATAATACGAAGCCATAACACAGGCTAGCATGTGTCATGAAACAATCTACATAAATGACATTACTGTCAAACCTTTTCTAAGTACTTCTTTGTTTCTAGTCGGATGGGATCTGGTAATATAATACGCTGGGACTAATTAGCTAGTCCCAGCTACAGGACTTTAAGATACAAACAGGTAGACAGTGAACCACAGTCGCACTGGAGACTGTGGAGTGTAGAGCATCTCCTCCCTGCCTCCACAGCCTGTCCTGTCCTACTGAGTAGAAATACAAGAGCCTTGTGTCATGACCTTCTGGGTCAAGGAGAGGTAGCATGTTGTCCCATATGGTGCACACACACTTGCAGACACACACACACACACACACACACACACACACACACACACACACACAGACTTATTTGCTATCTTACATGAAGATAGCATATCACACTGAACAGGCTATGCTTAATGGAGATATCAACATTAAAACGTATGTTTTAATGACCATGTGTTCCCAGAAGACCCACGAGGCTGGAGATCTATCTTCCTACATCCTCAATGGCTTGCAGTTGTGGAATATTAAGATGAGAGCTCCAGTGGTCTTTGGAGTCTACAGCTAATCGTTTTACCCTAACGAGGGTAAACCCATCTTACTACACCAAGTCATTTAGGCTCCGTTAACTCACAGCTAACGAGCAGTGAGGCCATTTTATTCACACATGACTCATTTCAGCGCCCACACGTCACCACTGGAGGGAACGTTTTGCTGAGCAAAGCAAATTTATTTAGGTGTGAAGTTTGGCTTCTCCAATAATCTTCAACTGCCGATCGCTTAGATTAAATTAAATGTTCATTAGGTAAAGAACAAGAGGAGGACCTGACGTCGATTATTTATGATCCTCCATTTCTGAGTCAGACAGGTGCGGTTAGTATAACGCACTGTACTATATATAACCCGTATAGCACGCGGCATCAATTCAATCAGTAAACAGGGCTTTTCTAGTTATTCACTAAATTAGTTTAATGAATGATTCTTTTGTAACGATTTAATTACTCCTTCTGTAATAGGCCATTGCATTACATTATGTCACACGCATGCAATCTGATCCATCTATTGCCACTAGCTGATGCAATAACCGCAGGAGGCTGGATGGTTTCAGCCTCTCAGCCTCAGGACCCTCAGCCGGCAGCGTGTCCGTCAAGTTGTGTGGGTGGGACAATCGTATGGTTTATTTCAGAGATTATTAACGATTAGTAGTTCCGATCAAAAGTACTCCTACCGAGGGTATATCTGTAATATTGAAATAAAGAAGTGTTTTCACCCACCTTGAGGACTGTGAAGGCTGTGCTGCTCTACGGAGTCAGAAATCAGATCCGCTTTAAAGACCAAAACACAGTTGCGTGGGGTTGGTCCCGCCCATGCTCACCGGTGATTGGTCGTCACGGAGGCGTCTATGTCTGCGCTGTCCAATGAACGTCCTCGTGCTAGCCGAGCCTCCGCCTTTAATCTAAAAGAGGTGGAGCTTCAAACCAACAAACTGACTGCAGATGTTTGTTTTTTGGAAGATTTCCTTCCGCGAGTTGCTGCAGTTTTTCTTCCAGAAGCTCTTCGCGTCGTTGTACACCTGGCTGCGACACACCCTGGGCGGGACCCGCAGGCTCCTGTGTTTGTGTAGCCCTACCTTCTTACACTACGGTACCAACGCCCTGTCTGCTATACAACTGCACTGAGACACATTTATGCTTTTCCGATTGTTCTTTAATAAACAAAGAAAGAGTGAACAGTTGGGAAGACAACCTGCCGAGGACAGCGGATCTTCAGCAGGATCCATTCGTTCCCGTAGGGCCCAAATATTTGACCGCCACAATGACAGAAATCAAACACAAAAAAGGGTTACAACATGTTTCTTGATATGGGCTGACCAAGAATTGATTTCCAACTCATCATTTGCCATACACCGTCACATGGCGTCACCAAACTATAGAGAGCCATTTGAATATCCGTCAGAAAACAACCTAGAAAAGCCCATTCAATTCATGAAGTTGACCCAATAGAAATATGAGGCAGAATCAGTACAAATATTTTCAATTTAATGACAAGTTAAAAGTATTTTGACAAAATAAAAATATATAAAGAGGAAAAACAGAAAACAAAAAAAAGAAATTTCAACAACAACAACTCATGAATTCGGTCACACTGCGGTCGGGTTTCCATTTGGCCAGGAGTTAGAGGGAACCTCGCAGCTCTCAGAACCTTCCAGAACGTTCTCTGTCCCGCGAGCGGCGCCTCTCGCGGTCCCGCCCACTTCCTCTCCCCCGGTCTCGGTCCCTGGAGCGAGACCTCCTCTCCCGGGACCTGGAGCGGGTCCTGTGTCTGCTGCAGCAGGACAGAGTCTCTTAAACACACAAGGACCCCCGCTGACCCCCAGGGGAAAACACTCAACAAATGTACACACACACACACACACACACACACACACACACACACACACACACACACACACACACACACACACACACACACACACACACACACACACACACACACACACACACACACACACACACACCTTCCCATGAGAGCGGACTTACCTCAGCAGTGCTTCATAGCCTCTGGCCCCTCACTGACTACCTCAACCAAGAACTACAAAGACCTCCATCCTGTGTTACTCCTGTTGCTTTATGTCTCATCAGCATGACCCAGAGTGTGCAGATACACTTCAACAGGAGAGTGCTGCTGCAGCCAGAGCACAGTACTCTGTGTACACACAGCACTGTGTACACGGGGTACGCACAGTACTCAGTGTACACAGAGTACTTTGTGTACACACAGTACTCAGTGTACACACAGTACTCTGTGTACACACAGTACTCAGTGTACACGGGGTACGCACAGTACTCAGTGTACACAGTGCTGTGTGTACACGGGGTACGCACAGTACTCAGTGTACACAGTGCTGTGTGTACACGGGGTACGCACAGTACTCAGTGTACACAGTGCTGTGTGTACACGGGGTACGCACAGTACTCAGTGTACACACAGTACTCAGTGTACACACAGTACTCTGTGTACATGGGGTACTCTGCATGCGGGGTACTCGCTGTAAGCGGGGTACTAAGGGTGTGCGGGGTACTCAGGGTACGCAGAGTACTTGCTGTACGCGGGTACGCGGGGTACTCGGGGTACTCGGGGTACGCAGAGTACTTGCTGTACGCGGGTACGCGGGGTACTCGGGGTACGCGGGTACGCGGGGTACTCGGGGTACGCGGGGTACTCGGGGTACTCGGTGAACACACCTCTTCCTGCGGCGTCCGTACAGCTCCCTCCTCAGCTCCCGGGAGATGGGCTTCAGGTGCATGAAGTTGCAGAAGCCCCCGCGGGTACACTCCCTGGGGGGGGGAGAAGGGTCAGGCGGGGTCACACCGTGGTGGGACAGTCTCAGCGGGGCGGGGACACACATACCCCATCTCATACTGACGGCAGCAGGCCTCTCTGAAGTCGGTGACGGGGGACAGCTCAGCGTGGATGGGCTGGGCGTTGAACCAGCGGTTGTTGAGGTCCATCACGGCCTTCTCAGCATCCTCCTCCCGCCGGAACTGCACAGCAGGGCAGGCTTTGTTCACCAACTCATCACATTCACACGTTCATACGGTCATCACATTCACGCTCATCGCCTTCACACGCTCGTCGCGTTCACGCGCTCATCACATTCACGCTCATCGCCTTCACACGCTCGTCGCGTTCACGCTCATCGCGTTCACGCGCTCATCACGTTCACACTCATCACGTTCACACACTCATCACGTTCACACACTCATCACGTTCACGCTCGTCGCGTTCACGCGCATCACGTTCACGCGCATCACGTTCACACTCATCACGTTCACACTCATCACGTTCACACTCATCACGTTCACACACTCATCACGTTCACACACTCATCACGTTCACACACTCATCACGTTCACACACTCATCACGTTCACACACTCATCACGTTCACACACTCATCACATTCAAACACTCATCACATTCACACACTCATCACGTTCACACACTCATCACATTCACACACTCATCACATTCACACACTCATCACATTCACACGGCCCTGGAGAGAGCAGACGAGGCTGTAAACTGGACCAGGAGCTCACCTTGACGTACACGTTGCCCACCAGATGGTCTCCAAGGTTATCACACACATTCATCTCCTCCACCTCCCCGTACTTCTCCTCCATCTCCGTGAAGACCTCCTGGAGAGGAAAGAAGTAGCCCCAGCTCAAGTCAGTGCAAGTATTGCCTACCGTGATACAGACAGTAATAATGCATGCATGTGTACTGGGTGTTCCGATTACCATCACGGCAAAAAAAGTACTTAAAAGACCGGGATGTTGCCCTCAAAATGGTTGGTACGCATAGTATGCATCGGTGTACACTTTCCGTACTCAACGGCAGCCATCTTAGCTACGTAGCAGAAGAGGCAGAGCCAGGCTGAGCCGTGCTCAGTTGTAAAACAGCCAGACGTCAGTGGGGTGTAATGGATTCACGTGTGTTTGGCGGGTGACGCGGCCGCGCAGCTGATAGTGACTTCCGGCAAGTGCACCATTTGGAACAACACTAACATCTGAAAATGTGCGTACTTACGGAGTATGGATAGTATACTACGTTTCGGGATACTCATTAGGTATGGATATCGGAACACAGCCCTGGTTACTTGCCTCAAAGAACTCATCGTAGTGTTCCTGCATCTCCACATCACTGACGGCACCTAGTGGTGGGAGTGAGAAGTGCACTCATCACAAAGACATCCTCACTCCTGGGTGAAATGGTTGTGATACTCTTATTGATCCCATGGGGAAACACATTCTCTGTAGATACACAATCCTAGCTGTGAGCAGGGGGCTGCCACAGGGTGGTGCCTGGGAACCAACTCCAGATGTAGTCCCATGCCTTGCTTATGGGCAGGGCAGGAGTGTTAGCTTGCTTGTTGTGGTGTGGGGGGAAACCCATTTCAACATGGCTTAGTCATGTTACCCACTTCACATTCAAACCTTCCAACATGATTTGAAGTTTCCAACATAATTCCAAAATTGTATTAACAGTAATATCAATCTAAACAGACAATAGGTGTACATTTAGGGTATCCAACTTACAGTTGAGGCCATCGGCCGACTGGGCGCTGTTCTGAGGGTTGCGGTAAATGTTCAGGAGGGCAATTGTCTGAAATAAAAAACAATTTCAGGAAAGTTGATATTAAGTCCCTTGCAGCTATTGTCAGATTCATCACCAGTCTTTGATGGAAAGGCTGGAATTGTTTAGAAAAATGAAAGACCTGCAAATACCTTCTAAATAACTAACCCTATAACTATATGAGCAAGACATTGGATATGGTCCAACATAGATTCAATATTATTCATTACACATGAAATATGAAAAAATGGGAAACCTCATTATGCCATCCATGGATGAAAAGGAATGTGATGTGATATATGATGTGATGTGGTGTGATATGAGTGAGCAACGCTGGAAGGACCATAGTTATGTTTTACATTCAGTTTTGAGTGGACATTTTTCAACTCCATACTCAGATCTCAAAAAAGGTTTGCGATGTTCCAAGAAAACAAGCATATGAGGAGATCTCAGTAAGTCGTCATGACGACATGAGTTCCCTGGTGTCTCAGTCCCTCAGAAGCCTCACTGGGGCCGGCCAGTGCTACGTGAAGCGGAAGAAGCACGAGTCTACATACTTACCCTTCATAGCCTGGAACGCCGGCAGAAAAAAGTTGGCCGCCATCCGTTTGTGGAAAGCAGAGCTCCCAAAACGGTTGGCCCTCAGATACAACGAGTGTTGTGGAGCAAGCAACCTTTTCTTTTGCGGTTCCATGCTATGAGGGGTGAGTGGGGGTAATTGATATACTAATTATTATTTTAGGGTGGTGTTTGCCATACACATTATGTTTAGAAACCATAGGCTAATCAATCCAGTCTGCATTTCATCTGAACAGCTTTTGGAATGTGCATTATGCAAGTGGTTTAAAATGTCTTCACATGAGGTAGAACTGACCTGGCTGAAGGTGGGCTTGTTGTGTAACCTGGAACAGCGGTCACCATGGCGACAGGCACCGATTTTGAAATAAAATGAGCAGTTGACCCTTTGGGGAGAAAATAAATTGATATTTTAACCAGGAGTACACTTACAACCCATGATCACATAATATCAAGATTTCAGAATGGGGAATATTGTAAATATCAATCAATATAAAAATTTTATTTATTGGGACAGATACTGCAAATGTAAATTCTTAAATGGTAATGTTTAGTCATGTCAACAATTGCTGTTGAAGCATACGGGCAATTCCTACATGTTGTTACAAATAGCTTTATTAATACATTTTAACTCAATGTCGCGTCACAACTATGTACTTGTGTGCTCTAGCTCGCTCGTCAGGGAGCATGCATTCATACAGCCCGTGTTCTGAGGTGAGGGCCAGCCTTACAGCCCGTGTTGAGGTGAGGGCCAGCCTACAGCCCGTGTTCTGAGGGCCAGCCTACAGCCCGTGTTGAGGTGAGGGCCAGCCTTACAGCCCGTGTTCTGAGGTGAGGGCCAGCCTACAGCCCGTGTTCTGAGGGCCAGCCTACAGCCCGTGTTCTGAGGGCCAGCCTACAGCCCGTGTTCTGAGGTGAGGGCCAGCCTACAGCCCGTGTTGAGGTGAGGGCCAGCCTACAGCCCATGTTGAGGTGAGGGCCAGCCTACAGCCCGTGTTGAGGTGAGGGCCAGCCTACAGCCCGTGTTGAGGTGAGGGCCAGCCTACAGCCCGTGTTGAGGTGAGGGCCAGCCTACAGCCCGTGTTGAGGTGAGGGCCAGCCTACAGCCCGTGTTCTGAGGGCCAGCCTACAGCCCGTGTTCTGAGGGCCAGCCTACAGCCCGTGTTCTGAGGTGAGGGCCAGCCTACAGCCCGTGTTCTGAGGTGAGGGCCAGCCTACAGCCCGTGTTCTGAGGTGAGGGCCAGCCTACAGCCCGTGTTGATGTGAGGGCCAGCCTACAGCCCGTGTTCTGAGGGCCAGGCTACAGCCCGTGTTCTGAGGTGAGGGCCAGCCTACAGCCCGTGTTCTGAGGTGAGGGCCAGCCTACAGCCCGTGTTGATGTGAGGGCCAGCCTACAGCCCGTGTTCTGAGGGCCAGCCTACAGCCCGTGTTCTGAGGGCCAGCCTACAGCCCGTGTTCTGAGGTGAGGGCCAGCCTACAGCCCGTGTTCTGAGGTGAGGGCCAGCCTACAGCCCGTGTTCTGAGGTGAGCAGCCTACAGCCCGTGTTCTGAGGTGAGGGCCAGCCTACAGCCCAGCATGCTTCTCTGGGCTTTGTACTCCCAATAGGAACCTGGCGCTAACGGGCTACATGCCCTTCTGTTGTCTCTGTGGTGTGCCTGTATACATATACAACCGGTGCACTGCGAAATAAATGCATGATCTTTAGAATATGTACACGCCTGTTAATTATATATACATATATAGCATGGATTATCCATCTTTAGAATATGTACAAGCGTGTTATTTATATATATCAAACATATGTGTATACATAGCATGGTGCAGCTGGAGCGCAGCGCCGTGTTCTCCAGATTAGCACTTAGCATCACCTTGTTTTGATGCAGTTTGGGAAAATGCAAAATTCATCAGGTTGAATCGAACGACTGTTTATGAGAATTCTAGAACTCTTTTACCCAACTTTTTTCATGCAAAACATACGCGCAAACTTAATCAAATAAAAGGACTTACTTGTCTTTTTCTGTGCCGAAGATGGACGCCAAATACTCGGCCATCTTGAACCAAACTGCAACACTTCCGGGGTGGCTCTTTCAAAATAAGAGCCGGCACGGACAAATGCCATGGTGGCACCCATAGGAGTGCATTCGACATCATATCTTGCAAAAATTAAATAAAGGATTTTCGATTTGTTTGAAGGAAACGTTAACAGCATGTTTTTTTATTTTATTTCGACAGCATCACCTTATCTGTTCTTGTAGACTGCAATCCAGATATTTGTATTAAGCTATTATCCTTTAATTGTCCAGGTCAATTGGTTCCATAGTGTGTTCAACTTTGACGATGGTGCAAAGAAAAAGCGTCAATAATCTGTACAAATGGGAGCGTACTAGAATTACAAACAACCTCCAATGTAAGATTATAATCAAGTGAAGCATTAATATCTTATAGATTTGTATATAACTCAATATATAAACTATATCAAGAGTTCCAGCCGATGGATTAGAGTAATGTCAGGTAAAAACATATACACATAACCTTTTCCTTCTATCTTGGTCTGATCAAAGTCTACTGTACAGTTACGATAGCACACACAGCCACAACAATACCATTATTATGAAAAGCACACATGTGACACGGGTTTTTTTTGTTTCAAATGAGTTATATTTCAGTTTGATTAAAGTGTAAACATTTCGTTTTTTTCTAATTGAAGACAACACATGCATCACCAAACTAGAGCAGATCTGGAGTGCCACATGTTGAAGCAGAACCACAGAGCGTTACTTCTACATCCCAGTCTCCGCCCCTCTGTTAGTGTTGACCCAAAACTTCCATGCATTCCTCTCGACTGCTGTGAAGTCTCTCAACTCACATCGGAACCCATACGACCCACCTGAGGCCCGCTTTGGAGAGGTACGACCACCAGACAGATAGCAGCCCTGTTCGACCCGACGGGCCGCCCATGTGGCCGCGGGTCGGCCGCTGCGTCTCTTCCCGCTAGTTCGCGGCTGTTGATCCAAACGAGCCAACCAGAGCCTCTCAGAGCCTCCTGCAGCCAGGGGCACACAGGGAGCAGCACAAAGGTTCTACTAACCCGCAATCTGACCTGCTGACAATCTGTGATTCCACCGCAATTGTATGTAAATATTGAGCCGCCTCAGTACATTAGTCTCATTATATTACAGTCTCATTATATTACAGTCTCATTATATTATAGGCTCATTGTATGATAGTCAACATAGGAGAGCTCAGACTGCGGCGCTGCCTTCGCCGATCGACAATCATTTCTACCCAACTTTGCGTTTCAAAAGAGCGTATATACAGCAACTGGACGTCGGTCTCCCCGCAGCGTCGAGTCCTATGGTCCCGGTAGGTCCCGGTAGGTCCCGGCGGGTTGGCGGGGTTCGGTGGTTCGGTGGTTCCGTGTAGCTCGTGCTGCTGCTGCTCTCGGAAGTCTCCGCGCGCTGTAAAGCAGCCAGGATTTCCGGCTCCTTTCCATTCGTGCTGCTGTTTTGTTTCCGTTTATTCCATTTCCGTTTCAAAAGTTTTGTAGAGACAAAGTTTTGGTGGTCTTTATTTCGAGTGGTTTTAACGCCCAGACCCCCGGTGTATTTAATGATATATTAACAGTTTGCTCCACGGCGGACCGCGGGCAGCACACCGAGCCTCGCCCAGACCGACGACTAAACGAAGCCTCCGTGTTTATCGGGGCTCAACTTAGCCACACGTGTTTTTTTTTTATTTCGTCGTGTTTGACTTTTGACTCGAATGTAGTTTCCCCCTCATATCACACCCCGTCATGGAGAACTTTGTCACCACGGCCTAGCATTGTGGCCTTAGACGCCAGCGAAGCCTCGCCCTCGAGTTAGCTCACATTAGCAGTTGGAACGCTCTCTGAACGGTCCTCGTTGACCAATGAGAGCCCGGGGCTCCGAGGCCTTCCAACGGCTCGTCAACACAATGTGTGTGTGTGGTGGCCCTGCAGGCGTTCTGTTCATTGATATTATGGACCATGGTTCTGTTAATTTCTATGAACGCTGGTTCTGTTCAGTGATATTGACGATGGTTCTGTTCATTGATATGGACCATGGTTCTGTTCATTATCTGACGGTTCATGTATGGATGGACACAGGACTAGAGCAACAACCTTCCTCAATTGAAGTAGTTTAAATTCATTTGAAGACTCAAATCAAATTAAATGTCATGTGGTTCAATTTTATGACGAGTGTCGTTTTTACATGTAAACATCGTGACGTTGTCCCTACATCATTAGTGACTGGGCCTCTGTTCTGCCCTTCACAGTGTCAAATAAAAGCACCTCAATTATCTAATTGAATGAGCACTGACTGTCATTTCAATTAAACCTTATTTCTCAGCAGGTTGGCCCAACTTGGTGATCAAAACAAAATGTCCAAACTTGAGACAGAAGAGATGATTGAGATTGAGATTGATGGGCAGGAGAAACAGGGATGCCTGGAGGAAGGGTTAGTATTGTTTGTGTTTGTATGTCTTTGAGAGGAAGACCTGCTGGAAGTCCTGGTCCTCCATCTGAGCCTTCCTCTGGTGTGTATTGCTGTAGTATGGAGGAACAGGCCATCACTGGGGCAGATCTGATCCAACAAGACATCGACATCAATGAACCCATTGGCAACTTAAAGAAGCTGTTGGAGCCTCGTATCCAGGTGTCCCTGGACCAGTACGACATCTGCCTGCAGGACATTCAGGTAACATGGGAATCTGTCATTATTAGGTCATGTGAGTCTTTTCAACAAGATTTTTGTCAGAACACTGATTTTTGTCAGTGTTCTGTTCCTTTTGAATTGCACTAGTTGTTAGATGTCCTTGTTAAGCTGTTGGTTGGGAGGGTTTCCTTATCTTTCTCCCCCCGTGGCTCTTGTGATTTCAGCTCCACCCGGACCACAGTCTGTTCGACCAGGGGGTGAAGACAGACGGGACGGTCCAGCTCAGCCTCCAGATCCTCACCCGGCCAGGTAGCTGACAGCAGCAGTAGTGCAGCCAAACCGCCGGCCGTCGCGCCACAGAGCTGCTGACGCTGTGTGTGACTGCGTGTCTGCAGGCGAGGAGAAGCTGAACATTCTGGAGATTGTGAAGCCGGTGGAGACGGTGGAGGTGGTGATCGACCCTGACGCGGCGGGGGAGGAGGGGGCCCTGGTGGAGGACGGCCAGCTCATCGCTGTGGAGCGAGCGGCGCTGTCAGACGACACCTCAGAGCAGGTGACCCGCTGGGCCGCAGCCTTGGAGGGATACCGCAAGGAGCAGGTCCGCCTGGGGATACCCTACGGTGAGCTGGTCTCTAGTGTCACCCTACGGTGAGTTAGTGTCACCCTACGGTGAGCTGGTCTCTAGTGTCACCCTACGGTGGGCTGGTCTCTAGTGTCACCCTACTGTGGGCTGGTCTCTAGTGTCACCCTACTGTGAGCTGGTCTCTAGTGTCACCCTACGGTGAGCTGGTCTCTAGTGTCACCCTACGGTGGGCTGGTCTCTAGTGTCACCCTACTGTGGGCTGGTCTCTAGTGTCACCCTACTGTGAGCTGGTCTCTAGTGTCACCCTACGGTGGGCTGGTCTCTAGTGTCACCCTACGGTGAGTTAGTGTCACCCTAAGGTGAGCTGGTCTCTAGTGTCACCCTAAGGTGAGCTGGTCTCTAGTGTCACCCTACGGTGAGCTGGTCTCTAGTCTCACCCTACTGTGAGCTGGTCTCTAGTGTCACCCTACGGTGGGCTGGTCTCTAGTGTCACCCTACGGTGAGCTGGTCTCTAGTGTCACCCTACGGTAGGGCTGCTCGATTATGTCAAAAATGATAATCACGATTATTTTGATTGATATTGCAATTGCGATTATTAAAGACGATTATGCATTGATTTAAAAAAAAAAATCAAAAAATGTTTTTGATGGTGCGACTCAAACATAGGTCCGTTGTGGTGGCAAAATATAATATATAATTGACACTTCTCTTGCAACTTTTCCGCAACATTCATCATAAAGGGCAGGCAGCGCAATTCTACTGAAATGGTGACGTGGTGGTAACACATACCGCTTGTCCAATGTGTTTATCAGTTTATTGAACGCCGAGTCGCTAACGATGCTGATAGGGCACATGTCTTTGGCAATCGTGTATGCGATTGCATCTGTTATTTCTTTATGCCTGCGGGAGCTGGCTGGATATGGGGTGGCATTGTATAGGGTCTCCTTAATTGAGGACTGTGTTGCGGTGGCAGGAGTGGAGGAGCTTTTCATTTTTTCCTTCATTGCTTGGTCATGTATTACTCTGTGTGCGGACTTCAAGTGGTTAAATAGATTGGTTGTATTCGCTTGAGGTGCAGACACGGTCGCACGACATATCTTGCAAGTTTTCAGGCGGGGGCGGGGCGCAGCGGAGTGCGCAGGTGGAGAAAGAAGGGTTCGCTCCATTTACCACACAAAACACGGCGGGTGGCAGAATGATCATTTTATTACGATTATCTTGATTTAATGATCGAGGGAAGCCAAAATCATAATCGAAATCGAAATTCAATTAATCGCCCAGCCCTACCCTACGGTGAGCTGGTCTCTAGTCTCATCCTACGGTGAGCTGGTCTCTAGTCTCATCCTACGGTGAGTTAGTGTCACCCTACAGTGAGCTGGTCTCTAGTCTCACCCTACAGTGAGATGGTCTCTAGTCTCATCCTACGGTGAGCTGGTCTCTATTCTCACCCTACGGTGAGCTGGTCTCTATTCTCACCCTACTGTGAGCTGGTCTCTAGTCACACCCCGCAGTGAGCTGGTCTCTATTCTCACCCTACCGTGAGCTGGTCTCTAGTCTCACCCTACAGTGAGCTGGTCTCTAGTGTCACCCTGCAGTGAGCTTGTCTCTATTCTCACCCTACCGTGAGCTGGTCTCTAGTCTCACCCTATAGTGAGCTGGTCTCTATTCTCACCCTACTGTGAGCTGGTCTCTATTCTCACCCTACTGTGAGCTGGTCTCTAGTGTCACCCTGCAGTGAGCTGGTCTCTATTCTCACCCTACAGTGAGCTGGTCTCTATTCTCACCCTACAGTGAGCTGGTCTCTATTCTCACCCTACTGTGAGCTGGTCTCTAGTCTCACCCTATAGTGAGCTGGTCTCTATTCTCACCCTACTGTGAGCTGGTCTCTAGTCTCACCCTACAGTGAGCTGGTCTCTATTCTCACCCTGCAGTGAGCTGGTCTCTAGTCTCCCTATAGTGAGCTGGTCTCTATTCTCACCCTACTGTGAGCTGGTCTCTATTCTCATCCTACTGTGAGCTGGTCTCTATTCTCACCCTACTGTGAGCTGGTCTCTATTCTCACCCTACTGTGAGCTGGTCTCTAGTCTCACCCTACAGTGAGCTGGTCTCTAGTCTCACCCTATAGTGAGCTGGTCTCTAGTCTCACCCTACTGTGAGCTGGTCTCTATTCTCATCCTACTGTGAGCTGGTCTCTAGTCTCACCCTACAGTGAGCTGGTCTCTAGTCTCCCTATAGTGAGCTGGTCTCTAGTCTCACCCTATAGTGAGCTGGTCTCTAGTCTCACCCTACAGTGAGCTGGTCTCTAGTCTCACCCTACAGTGAGCTGGTCTCTAGTCTCACCCTACAGTGAGCTGGTCTCTAGTCTCACCCTACTGTGAGCTGGTCTCTATTCTCATCCTACTGTGAGCTGGTCTCTAGTCTCACCCTACAGTGAGCTGGTCTCTAGTCTCCCTATAGTGAGCTGGTCTCTAGTCTCACCCTATAGTGAGCTGGTCTCTAGTCTCACCCTACTGTGAGCTGGTCTCTATTCTCATCCTACTGTGAGCTGGTCTCTAGTGTCACCCTACAGTGAGCTGGTCTCTATTCTCATCCTACAGTGAGCTGGTCTCTAGTCTCACCCTACAGTGAGCTGGTCTCTAGTCTCACCCTATAGTGAGCTGGTCTCTAGTCTCACCCTACTGTGAGCTGGTCTCTATTCTCATCCTACAGTGAGCTGGTCTCTAGTCTCACCCTACAGTGAGCTGGTCTCTAGTCTCCCTATAGTGAGCTGGTCTCTAGTCTCACCCTACAGTGAGCTGGTCTCTAGTCTCACCCTACTGTGAGCTGGTCTCTAGTCTCACCCTACAGTGAGCTGGTCTCTAGTCTCACCCTACAGTGAGCTGGTCTCTAGTCTCACCCTACAGTGAGCGTGTCTCTAGTCTCACCCCTAAGTGAGTCTCTCCACTCTAGTCTCTCTCTTCTCTAAGCATGGCTGCTTCCCTCCACCAGACCCTGTGCTGTGGTCAGCAGACCAGGTCATCCACTGGGCCGTGTGGGTGATGAAGGAGTTCAACATCGACGAGATGGAGATCGGAGCCATTCACATCCCCGGGCGAGACCTCTGCTCCTTCACCCACGAGGAGTTCCTTCAGAAGGTGCCCAGTGGAGAGATTCTCTGGAGCCATCTGGAACTTCTGCGCAAATGTAAGTCAAACTGAAGTAAGTGGGGGTCACCTCCCTGGTCCAACCAGTGGCTGTTTGTCTGAATGTGGCTTCTTGTTTTAGATGTGTTGGCCAGTCAGGACCAAGCCGGCCAGGACGCCACCGTGACCATCGATCAGCGTAAGTTCCCCCAGACTGTCCTCCTTGTCCTCAGTCCTCAGTCCTCAGTCTGTCCTCCCAGTCCTCAGTCTGTCCTCCCAGTCCTCAGACTGTCCTCAGTTCTCAGTCCTCAGTCTGTCCTCCCAGTCCTCAGTCTGTCCTCCCCGTCCTCAGTCCTCAGTCTGTCCTCCCCGTCCTCAGTCCTCAGTCCTCAGTCTGTCCTCCCAGTCCTCAGTCCCCCGTCCTCAGTCCTCAGTCTGTCCTCCCCGTCCTCAGTCCTCAGTCCTCAGTCCTCAGTCTGTCCTCCCAGTCCTCAGTCCCCCGTCCTCAGTCCTCAGTCTGTCCTCCCCGTCCTCAGTCCACAGGATGAACCAATGGTGTCCTGAAGCGTTGAACCCTAAGGTGGAACCAAGCCATAATACATTTACATTGAGGGCATTTAGCAGATGCTTTTATCCAAAGAGACTTACAAAAAGTACATTTGTCAAAAGAAGGTGAAACATTTCATTGCTATTAAAGGGATATTCCGCCATTTTTGGAAATAAGCTCATTTTCCACCTTCCCTCGAGCAAAACAATCGATCTTTACCCTTTTCCCGTTCATCCAGCCGTTCTGTGAGTCTGGCGGTACAACTTTTAGCTGTAGCTTAGCATAGATCATTGAATCGGATTAGACCATTGGCATCTCGCCCGCTTAGAAGTGACTACGATTTCCGGAATTTTTCCCATTTAAAACTTGTCTCTTCTCAAGTTTGAAAGTGCAATAAGACCGACGGAAAATGAAAAGTGGCGATTTTCTAGGCTGATTTTACCCGGAACTATACTCTCATTCTGGCGTAATAATCAAGGAAAGTTGCAAAGGTACCATGGGCGCAGTGATATGACGCAGCGCCTCAATAGTCCCTGTAGGCTTCTTCCGGCAATACAACCAACGTGATTACCTGCTATTACCGGTGGTATACCGGGACTATACTTTGAGGCGCGTCATATCACTTCTAAGCGGGCGAGATGCGAATGGTCTAATCCGATTCAATGATCTATGCTAAGCTACAGCTAAAAGTTGTACCGCCAGACTCACAGAACGGCTGGATGAACGGGAAAAGGGTAAAGATCGATTGTTTTGCTCGAGGGAAGGTGGAAAATTAGCTTATTTCCAAAAATGGCGGAAACTTCAACGCAGTAAGAAAGTCACAAGTTGCTATAATAATGTTCCAGCTGAAAACTGTTGGCTTTTGTCTCAAAATGGGTTTGACACTTTCATGTTTTTTTTCCAAAAAAGTTTGAAGTTAGAAAGAGGACATTCTCTTGGAATACCACAAGTCTGCTACTTCAAAAGTATGATGCTCTGCGCGCTCCTAAGGAACCCAAAGCGTTCTAATGGTTCTAAAACCTGCCGGACATGTTTCAAATCCATAGGCATGAGTTCTCCTGCTTAACAAGGGATTATTCACCTTGAATCAAAATGACAGCTGGAGGAACCGAGTGCAGGTTGAAGGTCTGAAGAAGTAGTCCAGGATCTTCTGGTTTCATTTCTAATGAAGTCCTTTAACCGCTGGCTCCAGCTGTGCAGATCATCCCCTCAGCTGTCAACACGTCCAGCACCATCAAGGTTCTGAAGCAGAGCCGCGGGCCCAGAACCCCCCGCATCTCTGGGGGAGAGGAGCGCAGCTCACCTGGGAACCGCACAGGTACGCACGCACACGCACACACACACGCGCACGCACACACACGTGGGCGCGCACACACACACACACACACACACACACACACACACACACACACGCTGTGTGCCTTTGCAGAGAGAGAAATGTGTTTCATTTCCCTGTTCATATGTACTCCCACTTCTAATCTGGATCAGAACTTGTGTTATTTGTGTTAGATGCCCACAGGGACCATAGGAGAGATGTGGTGTGTTCTAGTGCTTCCATCCCACCATGTGTCTTCTGTTAGGCAACAACGGGCAGATCCAGCTGTGGCAGTTCCTGCTGGAGCTGCTGACTGACAAGGATGCCCGGGACTGCATCTCCTGGGTGGGCGAGGAGGGCGAGTTCAAGCTCAACCAACCGGAGCTTGTCGCCCAGAAATGGGGGCTGCGCAAAAACAAGCCCACCATGAACTACGAGAAGCTGAGCAGAGCCCTCAGGTGAGCTTCTGCCAGCCGTCCTCCAGACCAGGGCTCACAGTAGCTAAAGTATTACCATACAAACAATGATATCAAAAGATCAGCTTAAACCTGCTGGAACTGTTCTGTGTGAAGGCATCATGGAGGCTTGGGCCCTTCAGAGGGCTGCTGTACCCCTGTCTTGTGGCTGCTGCTGAAGACGCTGGGCCCAACGGCCCTGTCTGAACAGGCCCCGCCAAGGCACACCAGGCCCGGTCTGGTCTCGTGAGGCCCAGTCTGGTCTGGTAAGCCTTCGCCAGGCCCAGTCTGGTCTCGTGAGGCCCAGTCTGGTCTCGTGAGGCCCAGTCTGGTCTCGTTAGCCTTCGCCAGGCCCAGTCTGGTCTCGTGAGGCCCAGTCTGGTCTCGTGAGCCTTAGCCAGGCCCAGTCTGGTCTCGTGAGGCCCAGTATGGTCTCGTGAGGCCCAGTCTGGTCTCGTGAGGCCCAGTCTGGTCTCGTTAGCCTTCGCCAGGCCCAGTCTGGTCTCGTGAGGCCCAGTCTGGTCTCGTGAGCCTTAGCCAGGCCCAGTCTGGTCTCGTGAGGCCCAGTCTGGTCTCGTGAGGCCCAGTATGGTCTCGTTAGCCTTCGCCAGGCCCAGTCTGGTCTCGTGAGGCCCAGTCTGGTCTCGTGAGGCCCAGTCTGGTCTCGTGAGGCCCAGTCTGGTCTCGTGAGGCCCAGTCTGGTCTCGTGAAGGCTCGCCAGGCTGTAGTGTGAGTGTGCTGGGGTCTTCCCATGAGGACTAACCATTCAAAAGACGGTTTCTATTAAGAAACGTGGTCATCGTTCACTGTGGTCTCTGACTGGCTGCTCTCTGCCCCTGAAGGTATTACTACGACGGGGACATGATCAGCAAGGTGCAGGGAAAGCGATTTGTCTACAAGTTTGTGTGCGACCTGAGGACTCTGATTGGCTACAGCGCGGCCGAGCTCAACGGCCTGGTGACGGAGTGTGAGCAGAAGAAGCTGGCGCGCCTGCAGCTGCACGCCGTGGGCCAGCCTGTCACCACGGTGACGCTCGCCACCGCCATGGACAAGGACAGCTGAGGGGGCCCCCGCCACACACAGAGCTGCTGGTGATGACTGGTGGGGGGCCGGCCCCCGGTGATGGGGGAGGGGCCGCGCTGCAGGGGGAGGAGCCTCACGCCTTCTCTACGGTGGACTGGTGGTCGGACTGTGTTCCATCTTCATTATTTTTTATAAATCTATCAAAGGGCAGAAGCATGTTGGGTGTGAGAGATCTGTGTGGGTATGACTGTGATCCAATACATCATTGTTGTTCTATGTGCCTGTGTCAGGGAGTTTGAATGTGAATTGCGCTTCATATAATTAGTTTTGTTGTCTGTAGCTGTTGTTTCTACTGTATATACTGGTACTCTATGTTTTTGATAGCCACAATGGCAAGTGTATTTTCATATTTCCCCATTTATATAGCGGGGGTGGTTTTGTATTTTATTTAGTCTGTTCCCTGATTGCTGGACCCATTTTTGTCCACTAGGGGGAATAAAGTGGCAAGCATTTTTCCTAAGGTGTGGTGTGTGATCAGTGCGGAGCTCCAGGAAAGGAAAGCAGAGTCCATGGATGTACATTCAGTTTATTCATGGCGTGAGTACGAAGAGCTTCTCACTAAGCTAATGGTTCCTCGGTGTCATTATTACAACAAGCCTTCCCAGATCCCCTGTTGGCATACCTGCTGAAATTATAAAAATCACCAACAACAATGTGTCTCCATACATGTGTGATCATGATCTCTTTAGTGTTTTATTCCTGGAATCACCGTCGTCGCCCATCACATTCGTTCACCAGTGAGGTGGTGTGGTCATGACCACGGAGGAAGGGATGTCTCTGTGGTCCACTGTGAAATGGACTTCTGGGTAATGGAGTCATTCAATGGATGCCTGTTTCATGCTCATGGTTCTATCATGCTGATCTGCAGGTAGGGTTTCGTCTTTAGAAGCGGAGACTTACAACTAAAACACTTAACAAGCAAAGAAGATCCACCACTGAACACACTACACGTATGAACAATATAGAAAAATAGAATGTGAGATATGGTTTGAGGGGAATGTGTGTAGCAGAGTATATATGCCGGACAGATTGTAGACGTTATGATCTCTGCCTGAACAGCCGTCTAAGCTCTCGCACACAGACTACAGGGCTAAGCTGCTCAAGGACGCTGTGAGATGATGGGATTGGTTTGAGGATGGAGGGGCTGGAGATGACCAACACGTCCGCTATCTAAGTATTCACACAGCAAAGAGGAACGCAGGAATCCAAAGGAGAGTGAGGGACAACGAGCTATACACCAACCTGAATCTTAGGACTCGTATCCCAGTCCAGAACAACCAGAGTCTCACCAGTCGGACTCCAAAGCCGGAGTGAGTGGGGATCGACAACAGGGAAGAAACTTTAAAGGAACTCAGGAGTGCATAGAACTCAAAACAGGGGCACAAGAGACAGGCGGACACTACTACAATATTAAATTACATATAGATAGAGCATTCTGCCCATGCAGCAAACAGTGAGGCATGGCCATGGATAAAAAGCAAAGACTCATATAAAGCAAGTCAGTGTTACAGCAAAGCAGACCGCTTTCTACTTCCTCCTGATACCACAAGATCACAAAGACACTAGAAATATACAATCCTGCTGGAACATCGAGTGAGGCACCAAGCTCACAACATCACTACTGTGTCTGTCATCAATACTGCCATGCACTACATACACTTACAGCTTGTTTCTTGTCATTGCACATAAAATGAAAAAAACATTTTTTAAATTGTATATATTCTGTATATATTTTTTTTTCTCTCTTGCTTTTTCTGTCCTTGGTTTTTCTGAAAAACGAACCTGAAACGCTTGCTCTGTAATCCTATGGAGCTGTAACAGCTGTTATGTCACCAGACAGCACAGCTGGCTCTGGTGGTGCTGGGAGCATGAGGAGGAAAAAAATACATTTTATAAATGAAATGATCAAATCCTGTGTGATGGATGACTTGATAATATGAAAGACATTGGCTCCTCTTTACAAACACTGACGTGTGCACTGTGATTGGCTGAAATTGTGCAGGTGAGTTGGGCTGCCGTTGTCTGACCATTTGTAGCCCTCTACGGGGGGGGGGGGGGGGGGGGGGAGATGAGAGCCCTGTGTTCCATTTCAGCTCTAAGCCGCTGGAGCTCACACTGTGTCTGTCTGCCCCACAGCCAGCTCTCTGGACCCCACAGAACAACACAAGTGTGCGGCTTCAGCTTAGGGCTTGGAACCAGGATGGAGCCGGACCCTGGAAATGAGGTGGGGCGGAAAAGGGTGGAAGAGGTGGGTGGAGGTGGAGGTGGAGGTGGGCTGAAGGGAGGATTTAAGAGAAGCTCTTCAGTTGTGCATCTGCTCAAAGAACTTGTAGGTGGGGTTCTCGTATCCATTCTGCTGCATCTTGGTCAGATGGCGCTCCTCTGGGGTGACCGCTGCATCCACCTGTGGACACACCAGCCCAGCGTTACTCCCCTGCGGTCCCTCGTGGAACACACCAGCCCAGCGTTACTCCCCTGCGGTCCCTCGTGGAACACACCAACCCAGCGTTACTCCCCTGCGGTCCCTCGTGGAACACAACTACTATCTAACTACTAACTACCATCATCAGTAAACCTGCTCTTCAGGGGGGCCACAGGGTCTCCTCACCTCAATGACTCCATGATGGATGGAGGTGTACTGTTTCTTCCTCAGCATCACCAGGCTGATGACGATGACCGTCGCTATGACGACGCCTCCAACCATCAGGCCGATAATGGCGCCCTTGTTGGAGCCCACATCCTCAGCGAAGAAAACCTGCAGGTCCAATCAGACTCCTTTAACCAGCAGAACACACTGCAGCCCACAGGAGGACCAGCAACCTTCTGGCCACCAAGTGGATCATCACGGTATTCATGCAAAGAATTCAGAATCCCATTTCAACAGCCTTACTGAGGCACTTCATATTGACCTTCTGGACATTTAAAGTCTGGTCTCAGACCAGGACTAGTTTCCATGAATGTTTCACACCTTGTATTTTGATCATTTTAAGGCCACATCTCATAATTCTTCTTCTATAAACAGCATCACGATGAGTAGAAATCTTCCTTTCATGACAATACGATACCATTCAGGAGGACTTAGTGCCTGTGGTGAAGATCTCTCTCCGTACCAGTTTCTGATGATGAACCTCATAGCCGGTGCCCTGTCTCTCCTCAGTGTCCATCCACACTGCCGGCCTCTCATCAGGCTTCAGGGCAGAGACTAGACACAGAACAGAGACGCCTGAGTATCCACACTTACACACACTAAGGGAGTTAGTACAAAGCCACACTAAAGGCTGGGTTATGCTTCGTTTATACTTCCGCGTCGACGCGACGTTGGGGGACGGCGGACCCACGGCGGACCCTTTGCGGACCCTTTACGGACCCTTTACGTCCTCGACGTGCACCTCCCCAAATCCTAGACACGCATCGAGGCGACGCCATCCCAACGCGTTGGCTTTGGCTGTGATTGGTCCGCGAACTATATTGGCTGGAGATCGCTTTTCCGGTTTCCACTCGTAAACACTGCCACGGTGTAAACACAGCCTTGATAAATGCTTCGACTGATGGGCGACAACACATACAGTATATATATATATATATATATATATATATATATATATATATATATATATATATATATATATATAAAACTTTTGCCTTCATTACTGTAAACTTTTTTTTAACTCGCTAGTAATCCGTATGTAATGACCAGAATGGTCATTCTGGTCCCTCTACCGGTGTGGCAATGAATTGCATTTCGAGACGTAAACCCCACGCAATCCCTCCGCAGAAGTATCACGGGCTCATGACGGTGTCCGAGCAACGGCGTGGCCATTGCGTGATCACGACGCGATCCCTACACAGAAGCATAAACCAGCCTTAAGGGAGTCAGTACAGACACACACTAAGGGAGCCAGAACAAACCCACACTAAGGGAGTCAGTACAGACCCACACTAAGGGAGTCAGTACATAC
The DNA here is from genome assembly GCA_036785325.1 of Urophycis tenuis. Taxonomy (NCBI): domain Eukaryota; kingdom Metazoa; phylum Chordata; class Actinopteri; order Gadiformes; family Phycidae; genus Urophycis; species Urophycis tenuis. The sequence continues at coordinate 367,531 of JAXIVH010000010.1, read as the reverse complement.
ACACACTAAGGGAGTCAGTACAGACACACACTGAGGGAGTCAGTACATACACACTGAGGGAGTCAGTACATACACACTGAGGGAGTCAGTACATACACACTGAGGGAGTCACAACAAACCCACACTAAGGGAGTCAGTACAGACCCACACTAAGGGAGTCAGTACATACACACACTAAGGGAGTCAGTACAGACACACACTGAGGGAGTCAGTACATACACACTGAGGGAGTCAGTACATACACACTGAGGGAGTCAGTACATACACACTGAGGGAGTCACAACAAACCCACACTAAGGGAGTCAGTACATACACACTGAGGGAGTCACAACAAACCCACACTAAGGGAGTCAGTACAGCCCCCCTACACCTACCTGGCCTTGTGGGCAGCCCTCGGTCGGGAGCTGGCCGAGCGTCAACGGGCTCCACTACAACAGAACAGGGGAGGGTGTTGAAGACTCGTGCCTTAGATTAATCACTGTCTATTGGTTTCTTTGCAGAACAGAAAAGGACAGAAGATCACAGCCTGCTGGGGGCTGTGCTGCCCAACCTCCACCTTTCCTGCCACCATCTGGGGGCAGGAAAGGTGGAGGTCTGGGGCCTGCCTACCGTGGTTCTCTGTGTTGGGTTGGTTGAAGCTCTCTGGGTGGATGAATCCCAGCCGGTCCATGCCAGGGTCCAGCGGCCCGGAGCTGTAGGCCTGGTCCGGCATCAGAGCATCGTTACCATAGCTGATCCGGCCATCAGTCTGCACAGCGACAGACAGAAGCATGTCACGACAGACAGGACCACGTCACACGAGACAGAACCATGTCATGACACACAGGACCAGGTCACACGAGACAGAACCATGTCATGACACACCGGACCAGGTCACACGGGACAGAACCATGTCACGACAGACAGGACCAGGTCACACGAGACAGAACCATGTCATGATACACAGGACCATGTCACACGAGACAGAACCATGTCACGACAGACAGGACCATGTCACACGAGACAAAACCATGTCATGACACACCGGACCAGGTCACACGGGACAGAACCATGTCATGACACACAGGACCAGGTCACATGGGACACAACCATGTCATGACACACAGAACCAGGTCTACACAGACAAGACCATGTCATGACACAAAGGACCAGGTCACACGAGACAGAACCATGTCATGACACACAGAACCAGGTCATACGGGACAGAACCATGTCATGACAGACAGAACCAGGTCACACGGGACAGAACCATGTCATGACACACAGAACCAGGTCACACGGGACAGAACCATGCCATGAACCTTGAACCATGTCCCTGAACCATGTCATGACAGACAGAACCAGGCCGTGGCAGACTTGACCGTGTCATGGCCGACAGAACCATGTCACGACAGAAAGAACAGTGTCACGTCAGACAGAACCATGTCATTTGGGCTGCCGAGGGTGTGGCAGCCCAGGGAACTTGCCCCAGAACACATCTCACTTGCCTTGAAGAAACACAACTCAGCCTGTAAATCTGTCCATGCAGCATACAGTATGTAACTAATCACTAATCTTTATTCAATCGAAGCCGGCATTCGTCATCAAAATCTGATAAAACACTTCTCCCTTTGTCCACTAATATCATCTAGGCCATTTCGCCAAATGAAATGCCAAAGTGTGTGTGTATATATATATATATATATATATATATATATATATATATATATATACTGTTAGATCCGTCAACTATGTGAAACCTGTTGTCCAGTAACGGTTGTTAACAGGTCGGTGGAGAGATTGGCCCCGCCCCTAACTACCGTATGTACCAGACGCCGGCCCCGCCCCTAACTACCGTATGTACCAGACGCCGGCCCCGCCCCTAACTACCGTATGTACCAGACGCAGACCCCGCCCATAACTACCGTATGTACCAGCTGCAGGCCCCGCCCCTAACTACCGTATGTACCAGACGCCGGCCCCGCCCCTAACTACCGTATGTACCAGACGCCGGCCCCGCCCCTAACTACCGTATGTACCAGACGCCGGCCCCGCCCCTAACTACCGTATGTACCAGACGCAGACCCCGACCCTAACTACCGTATGTACCAGATGCAGGCCCCGCCCCTAACTACCGTATGTACCAGCTGCAGGCCCCGCCTCTAACTACCATATGTACCAGACGCAGGCCCCGCCCCTAACTACCGTATGTACCAGACGCTGGCCGCGCCCCTAACTACCGTATGTACCAGACGCAGGCCCCGCCCCTAACTACCGTATGTACCAGACGCCGGCCCCGCCCCTAACTACCGTATGTACCAGACGCAGGCCCCGCCCCTAACTACAGTATGTACCAGACGCAGGCCCCGCCCCTAACTACCGTATGTACCAGACGCCGGCCCCGCCCCTAACTACCGTATGTACCAGACGCCGGCCCCGCCCCTAACTACCGTATGTACCAGACGCAGACCCCGCCCCTAACTACCGTATGTACCAGACGCAGGCCCCGCCCCTAACTACCGTATGTACCAGACGCAGGCCCCGCCCCTAACTACCGTATGTACCAGACGCAGGCCCCGCCCCTAACTACCGTATGTACCAGACGCAGGCCTCGCCCCTAACTACCGTATGTACCAGACGCCGGCCCCGCCCCTAACTACCGTATGTACCAGACGCAGGCCCCGCCCCTAACTACCGTATGTACCAGACGCCGGCCCCGCCCCTAACTACCGTATTTACCATTTTCTTCTGGACCGCCACGCCCCACTCAAGTCTAGAACTGTAACCTTCACACGCTCAGCCCCCTGGTACACTGGTGAGCTACGCTTGCTCAAAAGAACGGGCCGTGTCCTTGAACGGCGATTCAAGGACTCTGGGCTTGTGATTCACAAGCTAGCCTACCGGGAACATCAGAGGGCCTACAGCAAGTCCCTCAGCGAAGCACGCTCACGGTTGTACTCCAACTTAATCAACAATAACCCCGGTAACTCCAAGCAGCTTTTCTCAACCATAAATCACCTCCTCAACCCCCGGACCCCCCTACACTCAGTTAATACGCAGGAGCGGTGCAACAGCTTCATCTCCTTTTTTAAAACTAACGTAGACAACATCCGCTCCACTCTCTCTGCCCCCCCCCACCTCCATGCCCCCCCCTCCCTCTGCCCCCCCTCCATCCTCAGTCAATTCGGCAGGCCTTCAGTCCTCTCAGCTGCTCTGCTGTTTCACCAACATCACACAGCATGACACTGAAGACATCCTGAGACAGATGAAGCCCTCCACCTGTGCCCTGGACCCATTTCCCTCTGCCCTCAACAAAGTCACTCTTTTGCACTAAGTCCCTTGATCACCAAAATCATCAATCAGTCCCTCCAGTCCTGCCATGTCCCCCACATCCCTGAAAACTGCTGTCATCAAGCCACTACTCAAAAAGCCCACTCTTGACCCAGAACCACTTGCCAACTACCGCCCCATCTCCAATCTCCCTTTCATTTCAAAAGTGTTGGAAAAGGTGGTCTCTGCCCAACTCCACAACCACCTCACTACAAACAGTCTATATGAGAAGTTTCAGTCTGGTTTCCGCTCTGGTCACAGTACGGAAACTGCTCTGGTCAGGGTCACCAATGACCTGCTGCTGGCAGCTGATGCTGGCTCTCCATCACTTCTCATCCTCCTGGACCTCACAGCAGCATTCGACACCGTTGACCACCACATCCTTCTACACCGCCTCCACTCTTCCATCGGACTTTCTGGCTCCACCCTGGCTTGGTTTACATCATACCTCATTGACAGAACAGAATATGTATCCCTGGGAGGTGCAAATTCAGTCACACACTCCGTCACCTGTGGGGTCCCTCAAGGCTCAGTTCTAGGCCCCACCCTCTTCACCCTGTACATGCTCCCCCTTGGTGGTGTCATCAGCCGGCATGGAATGTCTTTCCATTGCTATGCTGATGACACCCAACTATATATTAAAACAAACCCAACACCCTCTGCAGCCTTATCCACAGTTTCCACCTGCCTGGAGGAGATAAAGGCGTGGATGACGGCAAATTTCCTGCAACTGAACAGTTCTAAGACAGAAGCCATTCTTGTTGGCACCCCACACCAGATCCGGTCATCCACTATCACCAGCATCACCTTCTCCGGTCACGACATCCACTTTTCACCCTCAGTCACAAATCTTGGTGTCAAAATGGACCCTCACATGACTTTTGAGGCCCACATCAAACATCTGTCCAAAACTTCCTTTTTCCACCTGAGAAACATCTCTAAACTCCGCCCCTCACTCACTCTCCCCGACGCCGAGAAACTTGTCCACGCCTTCATCTCCTCCAGGCTGGACTACTGCAACGCACTCCTCATCGGGATCCCCAGCAAGAACATCCAGCAGCTGCAGTACATTCAGAACTGCGCTGCCAGGATCCTGATGAGGGTGCGGAAGTACCAGCACATCACACCCATCCTCAAATCCCTCCATTGGCTTCCGGTTCAGTTCAGAATTCAATTCAAGGTTTCCCTTTTATCCCACCAGTGTCTCCATGGCTCTGCACCCCCCCTACCTCAAAGAACTCATCCCCCCCACTCATCTTCACGTCATCTCCGGTCTGAGCATGCAAACCACATCACACAAACCAGGACAAAACTCAGGACTATGGGCGACCGAGCCTTCAGCGCTGCTGCACCCAGTCTGTGGAATGCTCTCCCTGACCATCTAAGGGCACCACAGACTGTGGACTCTTTTAAAAAAGGCCTAAAAACACATATTTTTAGAAAAGCTTTTAGCTAAAATACTTTCATCTGTTTTTATATGCTGGTTTTAGCTTATTTTTATATGCTAGTTTTAAATTTTTCTATGATGTCACTTTTATCCTTTTTTGTGTGTGTATGTGTGCATTGTAGCACTTTGAGATCATTTATTTGATATGAAGTGCATTATAAATAAAATCTATTATTATTATTATTATTACCAGACACCGGCCCCGCCCCTAACTACCGTATGTACCAGACGCAGGCCCCGCCCCTAACTACCGTATGTACCATACGCCGGCCCCGCCCCTAACTACCGTATGTACCAGACGCCGGCCCCGCCCCTAACTACCGTATGTACCAGACGCCGGCCCCGCCCCTAACTACCGTATGTACCAGACGCAGGCCCCGCCCATAACTACCGTATGTACCACACGCCGGCCCCGCCCCTAACTACCGTATGTACCAGATGCAGGCCCCGCCCATAACTACCGTATGTACCAGACGCAGGCCCCGCCCATAACTACCGTATGTACCAGACGCCGGCCCCGCCCCTAACTACCATGTGTACCAGACGCCCAGCTTGCCTGGGCGCTCTACCTCTGAGCATCACCCTGGTCAGAGCCATAGCAGCCGGTAGCGGCTGTGTAGTAGCTCTCTCCTGGGACCTTCTGCACTTGGAAGATGACTAAGTAACCTCTAAGAAGCACAACGCTCGTTCCTTCTCTACCATACCCATCATTGACAGTTTGATCCTCTACCTCCATCCATCCATCCATGTGTACAGACATCACATGTAGTACATGTGTACTTACATGTGTACAGACATCACATGTAGTACATGTGTACTTACATGTGTACAGACATCACACGTAGTACATGTGTACTTACATGTACAGACATCACATGTAGTACATGTGTACTTACAAGTGTACAGACATCACATGTGTACAGACATCAAATGTAGTACATGTGTACTTACATGTACAGACATCACATGTAGTACATGTGTACTTACAAGTGTACAGACATCACATGTAGTACATGTGTACTTACAAGTGTACAGACATCACATGTAGTACATGTGTACAGACATCACATGTAGTACATGTCTACTTACATGTGTACAGACATCACATGCAGTACATGTGTACTTACATGTGTACAGACATCACATGTAGTACATGTCTACTTACATGTGTACAGACATCACATGCAGTACATGTGTACAGACATCATGTGTACTTGATACAATAAAGTGCTTCCTCCAGTCTTAGAAGATCCAAGCATCAGAGGTGATTTTAAGAAGAGTAAGATCTTAAATGATAAGCGATGACAAGTGCAATAATACGACTGACTAACCCTGTCTTCTGTCTATCTGTCTGTCCTTATGGGGTTTGTGGACACCTATGAATCAACATTACTTTACTATATATATATGGTCAGAGAGAGAGAGAGAGAGAGAGAGAGAGAGAGAGAGAGAGAGAGAGGGAGAGAGAGAGAGAGAGAGAGAGAGAGAGAGGGAGAGAGAGAGAGAGACCATCTGTTGACTGACTGCAACTCACCCGCCCATCACTCTGCAGAGAGGAGACCTGCTGAGACAGCTCTGACTGCACCTTCTGCATCAGAACAGCTAGAGAGAGAGAGAGAGGTAGAGACAGAGAAAGAGAGAGAGGTAGAGACAGAGACAGAGAGAGAGGTAGAGACAGCGAGGGTGTTGGTGAGGGAGTTTCATATCTTCACAGTGTAATAAGACAGAGGTACATATACATATCACTTACCAACTTGGTTTTGGATCTCGTCAGCAACGCCTGGGACCTTGTACAGGAGCCCCAGCGACTGGTTCATCCTCTCGTCAATCACGCGGAGGTGAGCCATAACCTGAAGGGGTCCGATAAATGTGATGAGAACCTTCAGTTTGTATGCTGTGTGTGGATGTGTATATAGGTGTGTGTGTGTGTGTGTGGATGTATGTGTGTGTAGATGTGTGTGTAGACGTGTGGTTCTGAGGCTGGTACCTGGGGTCTGATCTGAGCAGCCTTCTTGGAGTCCAGTCCGGTGCGGACGTGCTCGTAGTGTTTGAGGGTGTGCTGGCGGTCCTTCTGCTCAGCTCGGACATACTTCTTCAGGAGCCCCAGCACCTGGCGAGGCTGGGCCAGGTTAGCTCAGGTTAGCACGCTGACTTTAGCTCAGGTTAGCACGCTGACATCAGCTCAGGTTAGCACGCTGACTTTAGCTCAGGTTAGCACGCTGACTTTAGCTCAGGTTAGCACGCTGACTTTAGCTCAGGTTAGCACACTGACTTTAGCTCAGGTTAGCACGCTGACTTTAGCTCAGGTTAGCATGCGGACTTTAGCTCAGGTTAGCATGCGGACTTCAGCTCAGGTTAGCATGTTGACTTTAGCTCAGGTTAGCATGCTGACTTTAGCTCAGGTTAGCACGCAGACTTTAGCTCAGGTTAGCACGTTGACTTTAGCTCAGGTTAGCATGCTGACTTCAGCTCAGGTTAGCATGCTGACTTCAGCTCAGGTTAGCATGTTGACTTTAGCTCAGGTTAGCATGTTTACTTTAGCTCAGGTTAGCACGCTGACTTTAGCTCAGGTTAGCATGCTGACTTTAGCTCAGGTTAGCATGCTGACTTTAGCTCAGGTTAGCACGTTTACTTTAGCTCAGGTTAGCACATTGAGTTTAGCTCAGGTTAGCACATTGAGTTTAGCTCAGTTAGCATATTGAGGTTAGCTCAGATAGCACGGAGCGTCCAGCTCAGGTTAGCTGTGTTACCCGTGGGGGGTTGGCCTGCAGGGCGCTCAGGTAGTTCTCCAGAGCCAGCCGGCGGCGACTGTCCAGCAACTGTCCAGCAGGGCCTCCACCCGGGCCATGTGGGTCTCCACCAGCTGCTGCCGGTCCCCAGCCGCCTCCTGCTCCAGATCCTCCAGCTTGGCCTGGAAGCGCTGTCACACACACAGTCACATGTAGGGCCAGAGGCTAACCAGACACAAAACCATCTCTGGTGCCACACAAGGCCATCGCTCTCTC
>JAXIVH010000010.1:344770-354770 GCA_036785325.1 Urophycis tenuis | reverse complement strand
ACCAGAACATGAAGGAGGCTCTAGGCTGTCCTCACAGACCAGAACATGAAGGAGGCTCTAGGCTGTCCCCAAAGACCAGAACATGAAGGAGGCTCTAGGTCTTCATCTCGCTATCAAACTGGAGCGTCAACTGAGCTGAGCGGTTCCCCTGGACCCCCGGGTGACCAGGTCCAGACCTGACGCACACAGACAGGTCAGCACGCACACAGACAGGTCAGCACGCACACAGACAGGTCAGCATGCACACAGAAAGGTCAGCACGCACACAGACAGGTCAGCACGCACACAGACAGGTCAGCACGCACACAGACAGGTCAGCATGCACACAGACAGGTCAGCACGCACACAGACAGGTCAGCACACACACAGACAGGTCAGCACGCACACAGACAGGTCAGCACGCACACAGACAGGTCAGCACGCTGCTGCACACAGACAGGTCAGCACGCTGCTGCACAAAGACAGGTCAGCACGCACACAGACAGGTCAGCACGCACACAGACAGGTCAGCACACAGTCTGATCCTCAGGATGATGATGAGTCATAACAATAACGTCAGAATAACGGGTTTCATTCTGAGACGTAACTTAATGTTGTCTACAGAAGTTCTGGTTCTGTCCTCCAACAGAAACCCACTTTACAGACAAACCTCGCTTCCCTTTGTTACAGGACAGCAACACCTTGATGAACTGAGACCTTCTCGCTCTCTGCTCTCTTACCTCGAACGACCTCCTCTACAGACTCCGTGGTGGTTGTGGTTGTGGTTGTCATGGCGACGTTGGCGCTGCGCTCATCGCTGTCTCTTTCGTCCTTTGCGTCTTCCTCCTCATCTTCGTCGTCCTCGTCATCCTCACCGTCCCCGTTCTCGTCCCGGTCTTCGGCGTACTCTTCGTCCTCATCCTCATCATCCTCGGTGGTGGCAGCCTCCGGGTCCGGCTGCCGGGACATGCTGGGGACGAGAAGCTACTGTTATGATGTTATGATAGCTGTTACCTAGTGTATACACCTGTCTGAGGCTACTGTTATGATAGCTGTTACCTAGTGTATACACCTGTCTGAGGCTACTGTTATGATAGCTGTTACCTAGTGTATACACCTGTCTGAGGCTACTGTTATGATAGCTGTTACCTAGTGTATACACCTGTCTGAGGCTACTGTTATGATAGCTGTTACCTAGTGTATACACCTGTCTGAGGCTACTGTTATGATAGCTGTTACCTAGTGTATACACTTGTCTGAGGCTACTGTTATGATGTTACTGTTATGATGTTATGATAGCTGTTACCTAGTGTATACACCTGTCTGAGGATACTGTTATGATAGCTGTTACCTAGTGTATACACCTGTCTGAGGCTACTGTTATGATAGCTGTTACCTAGTGTATACACCTATCTGAGGCTACTGTTATGATAGCTGTTACCTAGTGTATACACCTGTCTGAGGCTACTGTTATGATGTTACTGTTATGATGTTATGATAGCTGTTACCTAGTGTATACACCTGTCTGAGGATACTGTTATGATAGCTGTTACCTAGTGTATACACCTGTCTGAGGCTACTGTTATGATAGCTGTTACCTAGTGTATACACCTGTCTGAGGCTACTGTTATGATAGCTGTTACCTAGTGTATACACCTGTCTGAGGCTACTGTTATGATAGCTGTTACCTAGTGTATACACCTGTCTGAGGCTACTGTTATGATAGATGTTACCTAGTGTACACACCTGTCTGAGGCTACTGTTATGATAGCTGTTACCTAGTGTATACACCTGTCTGAGGCTACTGTTATGATAGCTGTTACCTAGTGTATACACCTGTCTGAGGCTACTGTAATGATAGCTGTTACCTAGTGTATACACCTGTCTGAGGCTACTGTTATGATAGCTGTTACCTAGTGTATACACCTGTCTGAGGCTACTGTTATGATGTTACTGTTATGATGTTATGATAGCTGTTACCTAGTGTATACACCTGTCTGAGGCTACTGTTATGATAGCTGTTACCTAGTGTATACACCTGTCTGAGGCTACTGTTATGATGTTACTGTTATGATGTTATGATAGCTGTGACCTAGTGTATACACCTGTCTGAGGCTACTGTTATGATAGCTGTTACCTAGTGTATACACCTATCTGAGGCTACTGTTATGATAGCTGTTACCTAGTGTATACACCTGTCTGAGGCTTCTGTTATGATGTTATGATAGCTGTTACCTAGTGAATACACCTGTCTGAGGCTACTGTTATGATAGCTGTTACCTAGTGTATACACCTGTCTGAGGCTACTGTTATGATAGCTGTTACCTAGTGCATACACCTGTCTGAGGCTTCTGTTATGATGTTACTGTTATGATGTTATGATAGCTGTTACCTAGTGAATACACCCGTCTGAGGCTACTGTTATGATAGCTGTTACCTAGTGTATACACCTGTCTGAGGCTACTGTTATGATAGCGGTTACCTAGTGTATACACCTGTCTGAGGCTACTGTTATGATGTTGTTACCTAGTGTATACACCTGTCTGAGACTACTGTTATGATAGCTGTTACCTAGTGTATACACCTTTCTGAGGCTACTGTTATGATAGCTGTTACCTAGTGCATATACCTGTCTGAGGCTACTGTTATGATAGTTGTTACCTAGTGTATACACCTGTCTGAGGCTACTGTTATGATGTTGTTACCTAGTGTATACACCTGTCTGAGGCTACTGTTATGATAGCTGTTACCTAGTGTATACACCTTTCTGAGGCTACTATTACACTGTAAAACGGATCCCTGCTATGGGTGTACTGTGGTGATGACCTGTTATGGGTGTACTGTGGTGATGACCTGTTATGGCTGTACTGTGGTGATGACCTGTTATGGCTGTACTGTGGTGATGACCTGTTATGGGTGTACTGTGGTGATGACCTGTTATGGCTGTACTGTGGTGATGACCTGTTATGGCTGTACTGTGGTGATGACCTGTTTTTGGCTGTACTGTGGTGATGACCTTACCTGTTGTCAGTGTACTCGTTCTCTCCGCCCCCCCACCAGACGTCAGACTCCTCCCCCTCCAGCTGGGTGCTCTCGCCCCCCCGCTCAGCCTCCGTCGGGCAGCACACAAACTCCACCCCTCGGAAGCGGTCGATGCCACATGGCAACAGCATCCCGTAGTCGTGGAGATTCATGGAGCGGTCGCCGCATGACTGAGAGATGACATCCATTAATCACACAGCGCCCCCTAGTGACTCATCTCCCAGGCCTCCCATGGAGATACACAGTAAGCCCTGTCCCTCCGCAACCTGCCAGCAGCTGGGGCCGAGGCCACCGGGGTCCCACAGGAAGGATTCAAAACACATCCACCAGGAGCAGTAGAGTGAGCAGAAAGAGGGAGTGTTAAGGAACCTAGCAGGGAGCCAGGACTCCCAGCGGCCCTGACAGGAGACAGAAGGAGGGACTACAGAGTAGGAGGAGGTACTGGGGAGGACCTAGGACTCCATGCGCTGCTGGCTCACTACTTGCCTCTTTGGCCACAGTGTGCCAGTGCAGATGGCTCTCACACTGGTCCATGCGTTCCTGGTGCAGGAACTTGCACTTGTCTGGTACCAGCAGGGCGTCGCTCACAAACTCACCGACTGCAGCATGAACAAAGAGTGACACATTCTTTATTTATAGCATATAGCACAATTCATACACAAAAGGTAGTCATTTTTACTGCATACCTAATAATAATGATACTAACATTGCAATCAGACATTCCCACCAGTACTGGGCGTTATATCTTAGTCATATATTAATAAATACGCTTTTGTTAACGAGACCAACTAAGTGAGTAAAGGGACAGGACCACTGGGTCTGCTCACCCAGACATCTGTACGGCACCACGATGTGTGTATGACTGCGGCACTGCTTGCGTCCTTTCTTGCACCAGTTTTGGATGCTGACTGGCTGGTTGGCCTCCACCACATTGGTGATCTGCAGCTCGGGATACACCTGGGGACAAGAGCTCAGACTCACCTGGTGCCCACCCAGCTAGACCAGACTCACCTGGTGCCCACCCAGCTAGACCAGACTCACCTGGTGCCCACCCAGCTAGACCAGACTCACCTGGTGCCCACCCAGCTAGACCAGACTCACCTGGTGCCCACCCAGCTAGACCAGACTCACCTGGTGCCCACCCAGCTAGACCAGACTCACCTGGTGCCCACCCAGCTAGACCAGACTCACCTGGTGCCCACCCAGCTAGACCAGACTCACCTGATACCCACCAACTAGACCAGACTCACCTGGTGCCCACCCAGCTAGACCAGACTCACCTGGTCCCCACCCAGCTAGACCAGACTCACCTGGTGCCCACCCAGCTAGACCAGACTCACCTGGTGCCCACCCAGCTAGACCAGACTCACCTGGTGCCCACCCAGCTAGACCAGACTCACCTGGTGCCCACCAAGCTAGACCAGACTCACCTGGTGCCCACCCAGCTAGACCAGACTCACCTGGTGCCCACCAACTAGACCAGACTCACCTGGTGCCCACCCAGCTAGACCAGACTCACCTGGTGCCCACCCAGCTAGACCAGACTCACCTGGTGCCCACCCAGCTAGACCAGACTCACCTGGTGCCCACCCAGCTAGACCAGACTCACCTGGTGCCCACCAGTTACAGTCCAGACTCACCTGGTGCCCACCAGCTACAGTCCAGACTCACCTGGTACAGTCCCATGGCCCACCAGCTACAGTCTCAGGATGCATTTGCTTGTGAAACTGGTATTATTCTCTCTCTTACCCTCCATCACTCCCCGTCTCCCCACCACTTTCTCCTAATGTCACTCTCCATCACTCTCCCCCGTCCCTCCTAAACTTTCACCCTCCATCACTCTCCCCCCACTCTCTTCTCAACACTCTCCCTCCTTCTCTCCCCTCTCTCTCACCCCCTCCCCCTCTCTCTAACACATACCTCTTGACAGTACTGCAGGATTCCCTCCTTGGTACCGATGCAGTTCTTTGTGCCGGAAGGATCCGACACCCATTTTCCGCTCTGCACATCCACGTGCATGTTGAGTTTACCACAGAACATGGCCACCTGGGGCTCGGCCAGCAGGCCCACAGAGTCATCGGCAGGAACCTGGAGGTCACAGGACGCGTGTTCAGGGTTCAGGAACATGGATGAAGACCTGGTGTGTGGACCTGTTCTAAGCTTTGTGCTGAAGAGGATCTATTGTTTGCTGACAGTTATCTCTTTCATCATGCTGCATGTGCACATCCAACACACGTTTGCATACGCTGTCTCTGGATGTGTAACACACATCCTGGTGAGGTGTCAGGTTGTAGTTAATGGTGGGCAGGCTGCTCTCGCTCCACACCCAGTTCAGAGCCACCAAGAGGTTCTGCGTTCATACTTGACAGCTTCTACATCAAATCAGTAAACCGGTTTCACTTTTCCAATCGTGGAGAAAGAGATACGAGCTGCTATAACTCCTCTTACTGGCATTGAGGGATATCATCCAGAATGAAGTGGACCAGTACCAGAGACCAGCCAGCCACTCAAAGGGGACATCCTGACCGGCACACAGCATTTCCTGCTGTTGTGCACTGCTTCATTGTCCGTAGTTTGGAGTACAATGGCAGGAAGTGCCAGCAGAGGCTCCACAAGGCCAGCTGCTTTCTGGTACTTTGTGACGTCAGAATGTCTGAGGAAGATGTGGGCTCGGCCATCGGCCGCTACTGCTTAGCACAACAATCCTTCTGATATGTTTGACCATTAGGCTACGTCTGGGTTGATTCCCAGTCCAAGGAGGGTTAGGGTTAGGTTAGGGTTAGGGTTAGGGTAAGGGTTAGGGTTAGGGTTAGGGTAAGGTTAGGGTTAGGTTAACGTTAGGGTTAGGGTAACGTTAGGGTTAGGGATAGGGTTAGGGTTAGGGTTAGGGTTAGGGTAACGTTAGGGTTAGGGTAACGTTAGGGTTAGGGTAAGGTTAGGGTTAGGTTAAGGTTAGGGTTAGGGTAAGGTTAGGGTAAGGTTAGGGTTAGGGTAAGGTTAGGGTTAGGTTAAGGTTAGGGTGGAGTGACACCTTGTTTCCTGTTTTGATGACAGTTATTCTACCAAATAGAAACACCTTTACAGAAGTTGATATGTATTAATGTATTTTAGATACATATTTCAATAAGTACTTCCCCAGTGTCCCCAGTACTGAGACCTGGACAGACTCTTTACAGGTGACCACTGCTGACCGCACGTTCACCAATCACAGGCCTACAGATCCCGCCTCCACAAACACGATTGGTCGAAACAGTTTGTTGAAAACGCCCAGTGCTGCGCTGACCCAGATTACAGCTGGTTTGTCATCAGACTGGATAATAATTGAACCAAGCAGGCTGTGTGACTTATTCAACGTGTTTAAGAGAACAATAGAGTGAATACAATGACGAATCATTGTCCCGCGCACTAAAAATGCATTACTAGTGCACAGGATAAAAATATTGTTGCTTAGGGTCATCATGGAAAAACACAGCGTTATGCTAGTGTGGTACTATGGGAGAAGGACATTCAATACAAATAACTTATTAGCTAACGATGTAGCTAATAAGAAACACATTGGGTCACTTCATTACAGTGCTGTGGTTTGGTGTCCTTTGTCTCTTCCAGTCTGATGGCTTTCACAGGAGACATCACACAGCTTTATGATATACATGCGTGTGTGTGTGTGTGTGTGTGTGTGTGTGTGTGTGTGTGTGTGTGTGTGTGTGTGTGTGGTGTACATTCTCTGACCGCTACATTCTAAATGCGGCAGCGTCCCACCCTCTGTGTTGTGGAGTGCAGGCCTCCAGTGGGCTGTGGACTCCATCCCTCCCTGCCCACTGAGGGCCAGCGACGCTGCAAAGCTGCAGACGCCATCTTGCTTGTGTCAGACTGGGCTAACATCGCCCATTATTAGCCTCAGAGAGCATCTAACGTTAACCTGAGAGAACATGCTAGCGTTCGCCTGAGAGAGCATCTCGGGCTAGTGCTAACCTGAGGTGTTCTCTCGGGCTAACGGTAGCCTGACAGAACAGGCTAACGCACTAACCCGAGCTAACAGGCTAACGCACTAACCCGAGATAACAGGCTAACGCACTAACCCGAGATAACAGGCTAACGCACTAACCCGAGCTAACAGGCTAACGCTAGCCGACCAGCGGGCCGCAGCTGAAGATGAACCGAGCGAAGCTCCTCATAAACGGCTCCATTGTGCCGCCGGCCGCCCGGGGGCCCGGGCTGGACTTGATGGGATTTTTCACACAACTTAACATCAAAAACGCGAACGGTTAAAATACATGACGTTCGAATGACTAATGGAACTATTTAAGTGCCCATTAAATGTTCTCCTCGTTAAAAAGATAAACCTTACACAACACCAGAGAATAAAGGAGAACCTCTCCTGTCACTCCGCCTCCTCAGCACCACACGGTCTGCGCTGTTCTCATTATAGGATCTTCACGATGTCATTATAGTGATCATCATAATGATCATCATAAGAATATAAAACCAGTTTGTTTGTGAAGGGAACGAGTCCCATCGAGGCCTGAGCTAAACACACCTAACGTATCTTCACAGAATGGTTGCGCACATCTCACGGGTCATCTGTCGGCCCCTCAATAAGATGGTTTTCCATGGTTTGACATCATGTATGCTGCAGCCCGTCAGGACGCTGCTGCGTGCTTGTTTCTTAACCGAGTTGCCATCGCCAGCGGAACCCGTGGAACCAGCGGAAAACATGCAGAACCGAGAGATCCACTCCCTACTCACCTCGGACGAGAGCGTCAAGGTCGCCCCCAAGAAGAGCAGCAGCGCGGCGTGTCGGCCCATGTCTGCCCGGAGCTCCGGAGGCTTCGTACGGTCGTGTAGGAGAAATGCCGCAGCCCAGACTACTCTACTCCCTCTGCCTCCCTCTGCCTCCCGACAATGATCCCACAATGGACGCGCTGATGCTGGGGGAGATGTTTGGATGATGGAGAGAGAGAGAGAGAGAGAGAGAGAGAGAGAGAGAGAGAGAGAGAGAGAGAGAGAGAGAGAGAGAGAGAGAGAGAGAGAGAGAGAGAGAGAGAGAGAGAGAGAGAGAGAGAGAGAGAGAGAGAGAGAGAGAGAGAGAGAGAGAGAGAGAGAGAGAGAGAGAGAGAGAGAGAGAGAGAGAGAGAGAGAGAGAGAGAGAGAGAGAGAGAGAGAGAGAGAGAGTCACCTGATATTGTCTCCTTGGGATAAGTGGGCCGAGAAGGAGAAAGTCTCCCTAGCTCTCTTCATCTAAGACACGTTTTAATGATGAGAAAGACAAAAAGAATGTGTCGACTGGGTCTGTGGTCCATCTTTTTGGGGGGATCATCGGATGGAATTAGGCATAATTATTAAATACAATTGCCATTTAATTGAAAGTCCATAGGCCATTTGTTTTTGCTTGCATATATTTATTTCAAAATGACCAAGAATTGCATCGCCTAATCACAGCGATGACGACACCTGGACTAAAAGTGTGACTAAGATGACATCTAGTGGACATGAAGTTTTATTGTTAATACATACACGATACAGCATGCACGATATGAAGCGTTATTGTTAATAATACATAGGCCCTACACTATACAGCATGCACGATTTATTGTTATTGTTATTGTTGATAAGATAGAACAAAATATATCCCCCTATGATACGAATCTAAACACATGAAAGCTGAATGTCGAGCGCAGACTGTGTCTATACAAGATTTCATGATTACTCACTCAATCTGTTCATTTGCCAGGGCAGTAAAGACTGTAAAGGCTGTAAAGAAAACGGACTGTAAATACGACAGTGTGTCTTCGTGTCTGATGACCAGGGGCCCAGTGCCGACGGAACCCTATGGGTTCTCCTGCCTGATGGAGGGTTCTCCTGCCTGTGCCTCTGGTCTCTCCTCTGCGAAGATCATTTTTATGACATTAAACATCTTAATTTCCATGTTTGATTTGGTTTAAAATAGACAACACCAAGAAAACATGAAATGTCACAGCTACCTCTACACTAAAGCGCTTATTTGTCGTATCATGTCATAGTAATCCTCGGTTTGGAAGGCATTGTGGCCCGTGTTGTTCTTGTAAAGAAAAACATGCAAACTATTGTAGAAGTTGACAATCCATTAAATCCAATGTTCATCAATGTTCACGGTCCGCTTGGTATCTGTGACGTCACATACCGTACCCGGAAGTGTCCAAGAACTCAGCCGACAGCTCTGTAGCGATCATGTTCTGACATACGCCGGAAAAGATTGGATCTGTTTCATGTTTAAAAGGTAAGGCTAACGACTCACACCGACGGCCCATGCCTCCAGTCCTCTTTATGAGCTGTCATCTTTCTGTCAGGACGCGTGGTCCGCATTCAAACGCTTCCTGTGATTTGTAGTGATTGAGCGTCCATTCGTTTCAGACCTTTGGCCGTGTGAAGAAGACCACCATGGGCCAGCGAAGGAGGGCTGATGTGTGTTCGCCTCCAGACAAACGAGCTTCAGAAGCGGACTCAGCAGCTTCTAATCTGATCAGGAGGCACAGCATCTGCATGGTGTCGGACTTCTTCTATCCTAACATGGGAGGAGTGGAAAGCCACATCTACCAGCTGTCCCAGTGTCTGATAGAGAAGGGACACAAGGTGGTCATTGCCACCCATGCTTATGGCAGGAGGAAAGGGGTGAGGTACCTGACCAACGGCCTGAAGGTGTATTACCTTCCTCTGCAGGTGATGTACAACCAGTCCACCGCCACCACCTGCTTCCACAGCTTGCCTCTGTTGCGCTGTGTGTTCGTCCGGGAGGGCATCACGGTGGTCCACGCCCACAGCTCCTTCTCTGCCATGGCCCACGATGCTCTGTTTCACGCCAAGACCATGGGCCTGAATACGGTGAGAACACATGATTGGTTCTGTGAGGATTGATAGTGAGGAGATTGTTGTTGATGCCGAAGAACAAGAAGTGCCAGGAACTCTATATAGTTTAAGCTGAAGTTGTTTATTGGTCTCGTAG
>JAXIVH010000010.1:317270-339770 GCA_036785325.1 Urophycis tenuis | reverse complement strand
AAATACAGTTTTGCGTGAAACCTCAGTCTACAAATACAGATGATGATGATGCTGCATATGTAACCTGAGCCACGCCAGCCCACCGGAGCAGGAGGGGTTCATGAGAGGCCCAGTGAGTGTCTGGGCCTCCAGGCCCTTTGTTATGCTCATGAGGTACCTGGACTGGCTTGATGGGCGGGGGCTGGGAGGCTGATAAGATGAGGACAGTGTCCCCCAACACTCCCAGAGTCCACATGGCCGACACCCAGGCGGCAGTGAAGCTGGAGAGCCAGGTCTGGAGGAGGCCCTTCCACGTCTACCGGGGTCTGACATGCAACTCCTTCACGGCTGGTAAGGTCAGGGCTGCTGTGGGGGCCACAGGCCAGTTGGACTGTGAGAACTGGTTGGTGAAAGTAGTTTTAGTTTTGTACACGTTCAAACAGTGCAGGACAAGGTTAGCTGGTGTAGCCTAGCCCTGCAGGTCCTTCAGTCTCAGTCGTGTTGGTCGTTGGGATGCTTGAAGATGTTGGTGGTTTAGTCCACGTAGGCTCCAGACTCCAGCTAGTATCTCACACGAGTGCAGATGACTTTTGGACTTTTATTATTGGATTT
This sequence comes from Urophycis tenuis, assembly GCA_036785325.1. Taxonomy (NCBI): domain Eukaryota; kingdom Metazoa; phylum Chordata; class Actinopteri; order Gadiformes; family Phycidae; genus Urophycis; species Urophycis tenuis. The sequence continues at coordinate 339,179 of JAXIVH010000010.1, read as the reverse complement.
CCTCAAAGCAAATATATCAGCTATGAGTGTTCCCCATACTCATGGTTCTCCCATTGCTTTGTTGTCCTCCTGCTTGGTTCTCCTCAGAGTTCTGGGCTGAGCGGACGCCTCTACACGACGCAGCCTTCCAGGGGATTACTGAGCCTGAGAACCCTACTGACACAGGTAGGCCTACAGCACCTGGGACCGCCTGTCCTACACACGGATATAAGATCTATGTGCTGTCTCTCTATGACGTAGAACAGCATCATAACAGTAGATGTGCGGCCCCCCTGTTTGGTTTAGTCCCCTCCTGGGGGCGGAGTGTTGGCGTGACCCGGCTCCATGTTGTCCACAGGGCTGCAGACAGGAGGTCCCTGGAGCAGGTGACCCGGCTCCATGTTGTCCACAGGGCTGCAGACAGGAGGTCCCTGGAGCAGGTGACCCGGCTCCATGTTGTCCACAGGGCTGCAGACAGGAGGTCCCTGGAGCAGGTGACCCGGCTCCATGTTGTCCACAGGGCTGCAGACAGGAGGTCCCTGGAGCAGGTGACCCGGCTCCATGTTGTCCACAGGGCTGCAGACAGGAGGTCCGTGGAGCAGGTGACCCGGCTTCATGTTGTCCACAGGGCTGCAGACAGGAGGTCCCTGGAGCAGGTGACCCGGCTCCATGTTGTCCACAGGGCTGCAGACAGGAGGTCCCTGGAGCAGGTGACCCGGCTCCATGTTGTCCACAGGGCTGCAGACAGGAGGTCCCTGGAGCAGGTGACCCCGCTCCATGAGGCCTGTCTGGCAGGTCACTACGCCTGCGCCAAGTTCCTGCTGGACAACGGAGCCACGGTGAGAACAGAGAACGTGCTCTCATGTGGAAGGTTCCTTTACTGATCTAGCTCACACAAACACACACACACAAAACGGCGTGTACAAAGCCCTCAGCAGCCTTTGAGCTGGGTGGAGGTGAGGATCAAACCCTCCAGCGCAGCATTGTGGTCTCCATAGCGACGTGTAACCGAGGGTACGACTGAAGGGACGGCCTTAACTCGGGTCTCTCCCAGCAGGTGGCGGGCGTGGCGTCGGACGGGGCCACGCCCCTGTTCAACGCCTGCAGCCGAGGCAGCGCCGCCTGCGTCCGACTGCTGCTGGAGCGCCGGCCCCCGGGCCCCGCCCCACCCCCCCGGGCCCTGCCCCACCCCCCTGGGCCCCGCCCCCCGGGCCCCGCCCCGCCTCTCCCATCCAGCGGGCGGCCAGGAGAGGTCAGTGCTGCTGTGTTCAGGTCGTGGCCGGGGGTCCTGCGCCACTGGAGGGGCTGCAGGATGGAACGTCTGAGGGTCATTTGTTAGCTCACCAGCCGCTAACAGTCAGTCGGCTAACTGAATGTGTTCCTGGCTGAGGGGCCGGCCTGTGAGCTCATTTAGCACTTGAATCGCTCTTTGTAACTTGGTACTTAGTCAGAGATGTTGTATACTAGCAATGGTTCACCTAGCAATTGAAATGCTTGAAACTTGTTCTGGTGACTTTCTTACTGTATTAGCAGCAATGAAATGTTTCACCTTCTTGTGACAAATCTACTCTTTTAAGTCGCTTTGGATAAAAGCGTCTGCTAAATGCCCTAAATGTAAATCTAAATTATTTAGATTGTAGACCGCTCCCCGTCCTCCCTGATTGGTTTGGACAATCCATTTTGCCTGTCAATCACAGATGTGTGAAATGCACAGTTCTCTGTGGTGGGGAGCATCAGGGGAAAGTCTCTTCTTTTGTTGTTTAGTTTCCAAATCCTCTGTTCTGCTCCTCAAGTGACAGCCCTCCAGTCTTACGTACACAGCCTGACTGAGGAGGAGGTCACGGTGTCCCTGTTGTGTTGTCAGGCCACAGAGAGTGTCTGGACCTGCTCCTGGCCTACAGGGACCAGATGGACCTGGAGCTGCCCGGCCTCGGGACCCCCCTGTACACCACCTGCCTGGCCGGGGCCACGCCCAGCGTGGAGGGGCTTCTGCACTCAGGTACCACGTCTCCAGAGTCTCTCTGCACATCCCATGTCACTAGTAGGATCTGTTAGCTACTTCACTTGTGGAATTATATATATTTACATTACATACATATTTATAATACTATTAACAATAATAACAATTTGATCTAGCTCCTCTCACACAGGCTGCTTTACAGAGACAGATACATGATCATAAGGTGAATCCATGCAGTGTACCAACATTCAGACAGGACAGGGTGTGTCTGTGTTTGAAAAAGGTCCAGACTTCCCCTTGGCGCCCAGCCGAAGGGGAGGACGATACATTGTTGGTGTGTTCACATGTCACTTGCAGGAGCAGATGTCCGTTTAGGCCGTGGGATGGACAGCCCACTGCACGCCACCGTCGAAGGCGGAGCACTAGATGCGATGGAGCTACTGATGGAGTAGGGGGCTGATGGGAGTTGTAGGAATTCACAGGGATATACTCCTCTGGACCTGGCAGCCCCAAACAGCACCATGAGAGAGACACTGCAGAACAAGGGTATGTTGTCAGGTGACGACACACACACACACAGTATACCCAAGCACACAGGACCATTCTCTCTCATATGCGTGTTCCTCTGGCTCAGCACTGTCGCCTCTCCATCCGCCGCTGTCTGGGCCGGAGCCGCCTCCCTGGAGCAGCCGGGCTCCCCCTCCCCCACACACTGAAGGACTTCCTGCTCTACCGGTGACCCCTCCCCCACACACTGAAGGACTTCCTGCTCTACCGGGCTCCCCCTCCCCCACACACTGAAGGATAGGGTTGGGTATCGTTTGGGTTTTATCCGATACCGGTGCCTACTCGGTACTTTTTAAACGGTTCCGGTGCTAAAACGGTTCTCGAACCGGTGCTTAAAAAAACGAAACCGCACACACTTTGTCAAAAAACAATAGCCTACCCTTTTATTTCCAGGGCCAAATTACACACAATATAAAATAAAGCAATATAATTTAAAATAATATAAAATACGAATTCACATTTACGTCACATCAAATAAAACAATATTGTATCAAATATAAGTACTGAAATGAACAGTGCAACACCTTAAATATTAACAAAACATACATAATATAAAACACACACATAGAGGGATGTTTACTCACGGTGTTTATTTAAAAGCCGAGCAATGTTGCTGCAAGTTATCGAACACGGACGGTGCATTGCTCGGCTTTTAAATAAACACCGTGAGTCGTTAGGTGTTTACTTAAATTTGAGGTGTTACCTCCTTTGCACGATATCGCTTTATTGCACCTGTTGCATCATGTTGCAGAGTCGGAATCATTGGATGTGAAATGTAGCCAAACCTTCGATCTTTCCTCTCACTGCTATCAGTTCTGATGATCTGATCAACAAGTGTGCAGCGTAGCGGCACTGACGTCACGCAGGTTGACGCCGCCCGCAGCCCCAAGTAACGAGACCGAATAAGAACGCAAATTTCGGTGCGTCATTTCGGTTCCTGACTTTTTTTTAACACAAAAAAGTCAGGAACCGAAAAAAATTTTAACAAAAAAAAGTCAGGAACCGAAATTTGCGTTCTTATTCGGTCTCGTTACAACCGTTTATGTCGGAACCGGTGCCCTACTGGAACCGAGTTTCGGTGCTCAACCCTACTGAAGGACTTCCTGTTCTACCGGTGACCCCTCCCCCAAACACTGAAGGACTTCCTGCTCTACTGGTGACCCCTCCCCCACACACTGAAGGACCTCCTGCTCTACCGGTGACCCCTCCCCCACACACTGAAGGACCTCCTGCTCTACCGTTGACCCCTCCCCCAAACACTGAAGGACTTCCTGCTCTACCAGTGACCCCTCCCCCACTCAATGAAGGACTTTCTGCTCTACCGGTGACCCCTCCCCCACACACTGAAGGACTTCCTGCTCCCCCGAGGAGGAAGTTTAGAGATTTGGTTTTTAACTAAATATATATATTAGCATGTATTTTGCACAGAGACAGAGTCCATAGTGTCCATGTGCCTATTAGGAGGACATAGAGACTAGCCTTGTCTTTCCTTTGTTTGACCAAGTCTGCCATTAAAAAGACTGCAAAGTGATCCATCTTGTTTTGTGAGGCATTTTGTACATCACAACTGGTGAATGGAGATACAGAAAATGTGATGGAGGAAAATTAGGGTTCAAGAAATGGGGAGCAAATACACGAGTAAAACAAAAAAACATTGAAATGGTTCAACAATGGTTGTAGAATGTGAGACGTATAAGACAAGGTAGACAACAAGCAGAGTGGGTCCTGAGTCTGGCTCTGTGCTTCAGGGCTGGTGATGGAGGTGGGGACCAAAGCTGACATGGTACTCTTGGTTCTAAACGGGCAGGACCTGTATCTGGACCCTGTACCCTGAAACAAAGGCAATTCACCCAAAAGTAGGAAACCCTAACCCTAATACCAAAGCCTTACCCTGGTGCTCGGGCTCCTTATTCCTGGGGTTTGAGGGTTGTGGTTAGGTGGAGGTTCAAATGGGTTACCTAGGGTAACCTAACACTAATCATTCCGGCCAGAACCACATGCAGCTTTGCTTCCATTAGCAGCTCAAACACGCCAAGCTGTGCAGTCACTCCCTGAGGACCACACACACACACACACACACACACACACACACACACACACACACACACACACACACACACACACACACACACACACACACACACACACACACACACACACACACACACACACACACACACACACAGTAGCACTACAGAGACTAGAGGGCTGTAAACATTTTATTGGCTTGTTTTCATATTCTCGTAAAACCTTCAGCTTTCATCTTGTTTGTAGTTTTCTAGCAGCGTTCACCTTTCGCCTCCATTTTCTTACTAAAGCTAAAGACTGGACCGTTACGATATAAATACTCCAAAAAACTGAAATACATTCAGAACGTTACAGAGGGTATAAAACAACAACAAGAGTGAAGCTCCAGGAGACCACCACCGCATCTCAGAAATATTGCACCTCCACACCCCCGGGGGGCGCCCCCAGAGTCCGGCCCGGCCGTGGTCCAGGGCGTGGTCCAGGGGCCCCCAGAGTCCGGCCCGGCCGTGGTCCAGGGGCCCCCAGAGTCCGGCCCGGCCGTGGTCCAGGGGCCCCCAGAGTCCAGCCCGGCCGTGGTCCAGGGGCCCCCAGAGTCCAGCCCGGCCGTGGTCCAGGGCGTGGTCCAGGGGCCCCCAGAGTCCGGCCCGGGTAAGCAGTGGTTTTCTACACTGTTTGATTCAGAAGCTCGTTCCGGCGCCGGTCGAAGAACCTCCTCATACTGTGACCAGCGCGTCCGATCTCAGAGTCGTCCTCGTTGAACCTCTCACAGTTATCAAACACCAGGTTCACGTCCCAGAGGAAGGGCTCCAGGCCGAGGTACCTGCAACAGATCACATCATCACACCTGCACCAGGGTCCCAGTACATAACATGTACACATCACATCAACACACCTGCACCAGGGTCCCAGTACATAACATGTACACATCACATCAACACACCTGCACCAGGGTCCCAGTACATAACATGTACACATCACATCAACACACCTGCACCAGGGTCCCAGTACATAACACGTACACATCACATCAACACACCTGCACCAGGGTCCCAGTACATAACATGTACACATCACATCAACACACCTGCACCAGGGTCCCAGTACATAACATGTACACATCACATCAACACACCTGCACCAGGGTCCCAGTACATAACATGTACACATCACATCAACACACCTGCACCAGGGTCCCAGTACATAACATGTACACATCACATCAACACACCTGCACCAGGGTCCCAGTACATAACATGTACACATCACATCAACACACCTGCACCAGGGTCCCAGTACATAACATGTACACATCACATCAACACACCTGCACCAGGGTCCCAGTACATAACACGTACACATCACATCAACACACCTGCACCAGGGTCCCAGTACATAACATGTACACATCACATCAACACACCTGCACCAGGGTCCCAGTACATAACATGTACACATCACATCAACACACCTGCACCAGGGTCCCAGTACATAACATGTACACATCACATCAACACACCTGCACCAGGGTCCCAGTACATAACATGTACACATCACATCAACACACCTGCACCAGGGTCCCAGTACATAACATGTACACATCACATCAACACACCTGCACCAGGGTCCCAGTACATAACATGTACACATCACATCAACACACCTGCACCAGGGTCCCAGTACATAACATGTACACATCACATCAACACACCTGCACCAGGGTCCCAGTACATAACATGTACACATCACATCAACACACCTGCACCAGGGTGACTTTATGATAAGGCCAATGAGCAGGTGTGGTGTTGCTCATTGTGTCCACTGGGGTTTGAACCCACAACCTTTCTCTACATTAGCGGTTGCCTGCTTGTTGCCCCGCCTCACTCCTGGACTCCCTGGGCTAAGGGCTATACGATGTAACAATGATAACATAACGTACAGAACATAATAACATTGAATTGGAGACCCGGGCCACCACACTATCAGGCCCCCGTCCTCCTGGTCTTCAGGAGTGTAGGAGGACCTACTGGGTTGTGGTGAGTTTTTCTCTGATGGTCCTGAAGTCCATGGGCCTCTTGATGACTTTCCTGTAGCCCGGGACCGTCCTCTGGTTGACCGGCAGGAGGAAGGGCCAGGAGTCCTGCTGGGTCTCCAGCTCAGCCAGCAGCACTCTGAGAAAACCACAGGACCATCACCCACAGCCATGTCTGGTAGAGGCAGTACCAAGGAGAGACCGCAGTACCAAGGAGAGACCGCAGTACCAGCACCCACCTGCAGATGGCGAGGTCCTTGGTAATGTCGTCTTTTGCCGTCTTGGCCTTTTTCCCCCAGAAGGCGGGATCGTCCTGCTGGCTTCCTGCCGAGCTGCTCTCCTCCGCCCGCCTTTTCCTGCTGTCCTTCCTGCCTTCCCTCTGGGAGCTGCTGCTGCTGCTGCTGCTGACGCTAGTGCTACTGCTAATGCTACTGCTGGCAGGGCTAGCTGCTTCGTCCTCCGAGATCTCCCCAGCTGCCCCTGCCCACCGGCGCTGACGTCTGGGCTCGCTGCCTCCGGACCCCAGGGGGTCCCCAGACCCAGGGGGGCCCCTGGCTGCTGGGTTCTGCTCCTCGGGGGTCTGACCACTGCCCTGGAATGCAGCAGCACCCACACATATACATATACATGTATATAAATATATATATATATACTGTATATATATGTATATATACATATATACATATATCTACATGTATATATACATATACATATACATGTATATAAATATATATATATATATATATATATATATATATATATATATATATATACATATATACATGTATCTTCTGTTCTGATTGGACTAGAGGCTGTTGAAAGTGGGTCTGAACACTGACACATTGAAGTGAGTAACTTTGGTAACATATTATGGACGGTACCTTGGCTAGGCAGGTGGGGCAGAACCAGTCTCCCTCAGGGATGCTGCTGATCCTGGGTCTAAGGCAGTACGTGTGGCAGCCCTGGTCACAGCCATCACACAGCAGGAGCAGCTCCTCGTTGTCTCCTTTACCACACAGCTGGCAGCACTGCAACACACCACAGCTTCAGCCCCACTGGCCACCAGGACCAGGGATCTGGATCTACACGGTGTGGTCCCACGTGACCAAGGACCACCAACACCCTCCCAACCACATGATGGGTGTGTGTACTCACATCCTTCATGATGCCTGTGTTGTACTCACATCCTTCATGATGCGGGTGTGTGTACTCACATCCTTCACAATGGGTGCCTGTGTACTTGCGGCCTTCATGAAGGGTGTGCACTCACATCCTTCATGATGGGTGTGTGGGTACTCACATCCTACATGATGTGTGTGTGTGTGTACTCACATCCTTCATGATGCCTGTGTTGTACTCACATCCTACATGATGGGTGTGTGTACTCACATCTTTCACAATAGGTGTGTGTGTACTCACATCTCTCACAATAGGTGTGTGTACTCACATCCTTCATGATGGGTGTGTGTGTACTCACATCTTTCACAATAGGTGTGTGTGTACTCACATCTTTCACAATAGGGTTGTGTGTACTCACATCCTTCATGATGGGTGTGTGTACTCACATCTTTCACAATAGGTTTGTGTGTACTCACATCCTTCATAATGGGTGTGTGTACTCACATCCTTCATGATGGGTGTGTGTACTCACATCTTTCACAATAGGTGTGTACCCACATCCTTCATGATGGGTGTGTGTACTCACATCCTTCATGATGGGTGTGTGTGTACTCACATCTTTCACAATAGGTGTGCGTGTACTTACATCCTTCATGAGGGGTGTGTGTACTCACATCTTTCACAATAGGGTTGTGTGTACTCACATCCTTCATGATGGGTGTGTGTACTCACATCTTTCACAATAGGTGTTTGTACTCACATCCTTCATGATGGGTGTGTGTACTCACATCCTTCATAATGGGTGTGTCTACTCACATCCTTCATGATGGGTGTGTGTACTCACATCTTTCACAATAGCTGTGTGTGTACCCACATCCTTCATGATGGGTGTGTGTACTCATATCTTTCACAATAGGTGTGTGTGTACTCACATCCTTCATGATGGGTGTGTACTCACATCTTTCACAATAGGTGTGTGTGTACTCACATCCTTCATGATGGGTGTGTGTACTCACATCTTTCACAATAGGTGTGTGTACTCACATCCTTCATGAAGGGTGTGTGTACTCACATCTTTCACAATAGGTGTGTGTGTACTCACATCCTTCATGATGGGTGTGTGTACTCACATCTTTCACAATAGGTGTGTACTCACATCCTTAATGATGGGTGTGTGTACTCACATCTTTCACAATAGGTGTGTGTGTACTCACATCCTTCATGATGGGTGTGTGTACTCACATCTTTCACAATAGGTGTGTGTGTACTCACATCCTTCATAATGGGTGTGTGTACTCACATCTTTCACAATAGGTGTGTGTGTACTCACATCCTTCATGATGGGTGTGTGTACTCACATCTTTTACAATAGGTGTGTGTACTCACATCCCTCATAATGGGTGTGTGTACTCACATCTTTCACAATAGGTGTGTGTGTACTCACGGCCTTCATGATGGAGCGTTGCCAGGTCATGGACTTCTGTAGCTGCTGGATGCAGAGGGAGAGCTGGGCGGAGCTTCGGACCTCTCCCATGGCCCGCCTCCACAGCCTCATGCCTGGAGCCACCTCCCCCTCCCCACTGGAGCCCCGCCCACAGGACACGCAAGAGAAACAGAAGGACATGCAGAATTAGTAAGTGAATACCAATACAAACATTCTTTAAACAGCTGGAGCTCTTCTGCATGGTCGCTACTGCCGTACTGCTGAAGTGGGTTTCATCACAAAAGGAATGGGGTGGGTTCATGTTCATTATGATTGAATATGGGTTAATACATTTTAATATGATTCAGAATGGGTCAGGTTCTGTATGGTACTACAGTATGGGTTGGGGTCAGGTTCTGTATGGTACTACAGTATGGGTCGGGGTCAGATTCTGTATGGTACCACAGTATTGGTCATGTTCTGTATGGTGCTACAGTATGGGTTGGGGTCAGGTTCTGTATGGTACTACAGTATGGGTCGGGGTCAGATTCTGTATGGTACCACAGTATTGGTCATGTTCTGTATGGTGCTACAGTATGGGTTGGGGTCAGGTTCTGTATGGTACTACAGTATGGGTTGGGGTCAGGTTCTGTATGGTACTACAGTATGGGTTGGGGTCAGGTTCTGTATGGTGCCACCGGATGGGTCAGGTTCTGTATAGTACCACAGTATGGGTCAGGTTCTGTATGGCACTACAGCATTGGTTCCCAAACGGTGTGCCGTGAGGCAAGTCCGGGTGTGCCGTGGGATTTTGTGACAACCACACATTATTATTGCAATATACAACTACACAAAAATAATTATTTATTGATTAAGTTTATCAGTACTTTGTATGGACTCAATTCATAATAAAGAGGCAAACTATATACCTAAAAACAATTCTTTAATTCTTGCCTTATTTTTAATTTTATGACCTGTCAGGTTTAACTGGGTGTGTTGCTGCTTTGATGAAGCCTAATTTGATAAAGTTTCAAGTTAATATTCGAAATATTTGGTTAATAACTATTTCATAATTAATAGGAACCTTTGTCACATTTTATTTGGCATTAGTAAATAACTATGCACGTTTACAGATATTTTACATGATATGAGTGATAACACGTGTTATAAAGGCTATTTTGCACAATAGGTGTGCCTTGAGATTTTTACTTGTCCTTTGGTGTGCCTTGGGCACAAAAGGTTTGGGAACCACTGCACTACAGTATGGGTCAGGTTTTGTATGGTACTACAGGATGGGTCAGGTTCTGCATGGTACTACAGTACGGGTCAGGTTCTGTATGGTACCACACAGGATGGGTTAGGTTCTGTATTGTGCCACAGGATGGGTCAGGTTCAGGTTCTGTATGGTACTACAGTATGGGTCTGTGTCAGGTTCTGTATGGCACTACAGGATGGGTCAGGGTCTATATAGTACTACAGTATGGGTCGGGTTCTGTATGGTACCACAGGATGGGTCAGGTTCTGTATGGTACCACAGGAGGGGTCAGGTTCTGTATGGTACCAAAGGATGGGTCAGGTTCTGTATGGTACCACAGGATTAATCAGGTTCTGTATGGTGCTACAGGATGGGTCAGGTTCTGTATGGTACCACATGAGGGGTCAGGTTCTGTATGGTACCAAAGCATGGGTCAGGTTCTGTATGGTACCACAGGATGAATCAGGTTCTGTATGGTGCTATAGGATGGGTCAGGGTTTGTATGGTGCTACAGGATGGGTCAGGTTCAGGTTCTGTATGGTACTACAGTATGGGTTGGGGTCCGGTTCTGTATGGTGCCACAGGATGGGTCTGGTTCTGTATGGTGCCACAGGATGGGTCTGGTTCTGTATGGTGCCACAGGATGGGTCAGATTCTGTATGGTACCACAGGGTGGGTCAGGTTCTGTATGGCGCTACAGGATGGGTCAGGTTCTGTATGATACCTCCTCTCTATGTTGGCCTCCAGCTGGGCCAGTCTGCAGACAGCTATATCCAGGGGGTTGTCGGGGCGCCTCACCACACAGCCCCGACCCTCGCCCTCCAGGGGGCAGGGAGGCCGGTGCTGGTGGTACACCAGGTCCTCCCTCTGTGACTGGGCCTCAGCGGGCCGCCAGCCCTGGGCAGAACACACATTACAGTCAAACCACTGCTACACAGTATTTCATTATTTAGTCATGTTATACATTATTTTATATTATGTATTATTATTATTATTATTATTATGTATAACATAGATAGAGAGAGAGAGGGGGATAGAGAGGGGTAGAGAGCTGCTGAGCTACCTTCACCTGCAGGCCTCCTGAGGTCACCTTCCTCTCTAGGGCCTCCACCTGCTGCAGGAGGCTGATGTCCACCTCCATGGCCTGCTCCTCCACACACCAGCCCTCCACGGTCCTCCTGTTCACCTGCTGCTCCTCCAGGGCCGATATGTCCAGCACTACAGGCCGGAAACACACACACACACACAGGTGTGGTAGTACAGTGAGGTGTTACAGGTGAGGTAGTACAGGTATGGTAGTACAGGTGAGGTGTTACAGGTGTGGTAGTACAGGTGAGGTGTTACAGGTGTGGTAGTACAGGTGAGGTGTTACAGGTGTGGTAGTACAGGTGAGGTGGTACAGGTGAGGTGTTACAGGTGTGGTAGTACAGGTGAGGTGTTACAGGTGAGGTGTTACAGGTGTGGTAGTACAGGTGAGGTGGTACAAGAGTGGTAGTACAGGTGAGTTGTGGTACAGGTGAGGTGTTACAGGTGTGGTAGTACAGGTGAGGTGGTACAAGAGTGGTAGTACAGGTGAGATGGTACAGGTGTGGTGGTACAGGTGAGATGGTACAAGAATGGTAGTACAGGTGAGGTGGTACAGGTGTGGTGGTACAAGAGTGGTAGTACAGGTGAGGTGGTACAGGTGTGGTGGTACAAGAGTGGTAGTACAGGTGAGGTGGTACAGGTGTGGTGGTACAAGAGTGGTAGTACAGGTGAGGTGGTACAGGTGTGGTGGTACAAGAGTGGTAGTACAGGTGAGGTGGTACAGGTGTGGTGGTACAAGAGTGGTAGTACAGGTGAGGTGGTACAGGTGAGGTGGTACAGGTGTGGTGGTACAGGTGAGGTGTTACAGGTGTGGTGGTACAGGTGAGGTGGTACAGGTGTGGTGGTACAGGTGAGGTGTACAGGTGAGGTGGTACAGGTGAGGTGTTACATGTGTGGTAGTACAGGTGTGGTGGTACAGGTGAGGTGGTACAGGTGAAGTGGTACATGTGTGGTAGTACAGGTGTGGTGGTACAGGTGAGGTGGTACAGGTGAGGTGTTACATGTGTGGTAGTACAGGTGAGTTGGTACAGGTGTGGTGGTACAGGTGTGGTGGTACAGGTGAGTTGGTACAGGTGAGGTGGTACAGGTGTGGTGGTACAGGTGAGGGGGTACAGTTGGTGATACAGTTAAGACCTACATTCTGTGGTGCTGGAGCAGGCCAGGGTCATGTACTCCAAGTGCTTCTGGATCTGTTTCTGCAGGCTCTTCTCTCGGACGCCCCTGCTGTGCAGCGCTGCCTTGATGCCCTGCAGCTCCTCCAGGTCACGCACCCTCCACCAGCCACGGGCCATGTCTGAACACATACACCCGTCAACATGTGGCCCATCACCGGATGGCAGCCCCCTCCTCTCTCTGGCTGGCACGGCGACAGGCTTACTCTCTGGGATAGGTCGGGGGTCGGGGTAGTCGTGGGTCTTGGTGGTCTCCGGGGCAGGGGAGGGTGTGTGGGGGTGCTTGCCCGGGTGGGCAGGCCCCGGGGTCTGGTCGGAGGTCTTGGCTGGTAGGGCGTGGACCAGGAAGGGGTTGGTGGTCCCGCTGGCCTCGTACTGCTGCTGGTAGGCCAGAACCAGCATGGGGGGTAGGGGCCCGAAGGGTGGGAAGAAGGGGAGACCCCTGTGAGGGTCCCCCACCTGGAGAGGATGTCACAGATACTAGGTAACATGTACTGGTACTGACCTGCTCACCAGATACTAGGTAACATGTACTGGTACTGACCTGCTCACCAGATACTAGGTAACATGTACTGGTACTGACCAGCTCACCAGATACTAGGTAACATGTACTGGTACTGACCTGCTCACCAGATACTAGGTAACATGTACTGGTACTGACCTGCTCACCAGATACTACGTAACATGTACTGGTACTGACCAGCTCACCAGATACTAGGTAACATGTACTGGTACTGACCCACTCACCAGATACTAGGTAACATGTACTGGTACTGACCTGCTCACCAGATACTAGGTAACATGTACTGGTACTGACCTGCTCACCAGATACTACGTAACATGTACTGGTACTGACCAGCTCACCAGATACTAGGTAACATGTACTGGTACTGACCTACTCACCAGATACTAGGTAACATGTACTGGTACTGACCTGCTCACCAGATACTAGGTAACATGTACTGGTACTGACCTGCTCACCAGCTCCTTGTCTTCTATGGTCCAACATAGTATGTTGCTGAAATAAGACCATCACTAATGACTCATTAACCCTCGTTATAAACAGGAGTAAAACCTTTAAACCTTATGCTTTGTATTCCCAAAACCCTGGGAACGCAGAGAGTCCAGACCACGGGACCATCAGAACTATCAGAACATCATACCATCAGAACATCAGAACTATCAGAACATCATACCATCAGAACATCAGAACTATCAGAACATCAGAACTATCAGAACATCAGAACTATCAGAGCATCAGAACCTTCAAACTATCAGACCATCACACCATCAGAACTATCAAAGCATCAGAACCATCAAAGTTACAGAACATCAGAACTATCAGAACATCACACCATCAGAACCATCAGAACCCACTAACCTGGAGGGCAGAGAGCTGCAGGCTGCTGAACCCAGGAGGGTCTTGGTGTCTTGCAGGGGGCTGGGGAGGGGGGTGAGGGGAGAGGCAGGGGGGGGAGCGGGAGGGGGGGGAGGTGTCCTGGGGGCTGCCGGAGGTGACGGAGGAGGCGTCACAGGGGGAGCGGGGAAGCAAGCTGAACCACTGACCGCTCCTCTCCGTCAGGGCCCTGAAGAGCTGCTCCGCCTGGACCCCTGGACCCCGTGGGGCGTCCGGACCCCCCGGGGGGTCCAGGGGTCCGCGGTCTGAGCCCGGGCTCATCCTGGCCACCTCCAGCAGAGTACTGAGCTTGGAGAAGGAGGAGGGCTCCTGCAGGAAGAGGTTCTGGGGGTTCAGGGAGTCCGGGGGGGGGGGGTCCTGCAGGCGGTCAGCAGGGGCGATGGGAGCACCAGGCGCCACACTGGACTCCTCCTCCTGCCGCTCCTCCTTCACCTTCAACCCCTGAGTGTTCGTCTGTCTCTGTCCCCCGTTCAGCTCCTCCAACTCTAACACACACACACACACACACACACCGCAGCCCTGTCAGCAACAACAACAATAACAACAGCAACACAGTACCTAAGGTGAGTCTCCCACCATCTCCCCCGTATCCCCCCTCCAGGAACAGCCCTCCGCAGGGAGGCAGCAGCCAGTAACGCCGGTGGTAGCGGTCCTGGCCGTACGGCGTGGAGCGCAGCGAGTGGGAGGAGTCAAACAGCTTCCTCTGGATGTGGCTCTGGTGCTGAGGAGACAGGGATGAGGAGACGTGACCCACAGTGAGGCTCCATCAGTGTCACGCATATGGAGACACTTACTTTGGATAACTTCTCCATCTGCTTCTCCAGCTCTTCCACACTGGCTGTCTGGTGGCTGTCGTCCTGGTGGAGAAGGGAACAAGCCTTATTTTCCACCTGGAGAGCATGCTCCACACAGGTAGGGAGCAAGCCTTTGTCTTCTTCAGCAGTCAGAAGTCTTAGAGGTCACCCACCTCTTCCTCACAGAGCTCCTTCTTGCCCTTCTTCCCTCCTCCTCCTCTGCTCCCCTCTTCCTCATCCTCCTCGTCATCTCCCTGGTCGTCGCTTTCGTCCTCTTCCTCCTCCTCATCCTCACTGTCTCCTTCTCTCCCCCGGCGCCTCCCTCCCACGGGGAGACCCCCGGCCGGCCCGTCTCCCGCCGCGCCCTCCCTCCCCCCGGTCCTCCGGGCGTGGGCGCTGCGCAGCCTGGCGGGCGGAGGAGCCATCATGAGGAGACGAGGAGCCATCATGAGATGAGGAGCCATCATGAGGAGACGAGGAGCCATCATGAGGAGACGAGGAGCCATCATGAGGAGACGAGGAGCCATCATGGGGAGACGAGGTGCCATCATGAGGAGACGAGGTGCCATCATGAGGAGACGAGGAGCCATCATGAGGAGACGAGGTGCCATCATGAGGAGACAAGGAGCACCGCGGGGGAATGAAGCCCAGTTAATACAGACAAGGGCTGAAGCTGCTGAAGTCCACAGCATTGGACGCCTCATTCAGAGTGGCTGTAGAGGCTAGCATTAGCATTAGCATTAACACCTTGCTCAAGGGTACCGGTTAGGCTGTAGACATGGGGGACGTTATCTCCTGATAGGATGTGTACAGGTGTACATCCACTCAGTGTGCAGGTGTACAGCCAGTCAGTGTGCAGGTGTACAGCCAGTCAGTGTACAGGTGTCCAACCAGTCAGTGTGCAGGTGTACATCCACTCAGTGTGCAGGTGTACAGCCAGTCAGTGTGCAGGTGTACAGCCAGTCAGTGTACAGGTGTCCAACCAGTCAGTGTACAGGTGTACATCATAAACTCGTCACATGGACCTACTTGCGTAGTCTTCCCTCCACAGCCCACATGTCCTTCCTCAGGCTGGTCATGGATTCCACGGTTCTGTCAATTTCACTGGAAAGGACAAGGTTCGATCCTGATGAACAACGACCCAGAGTAGTGAGCTCTATGTTCTCCCTATCCAAGCATGTTTGTGGAAGCGTGTGTGTGTGTGTGTCCCACCTGACCACAGCCTTGCTGCAGCACAGCTCGTTAACCAGGAAGGCCAGCACGGAGGCCTTGTGGGTTGGAGAGTGGGCCTGGAAGGGCTTGGTCTTCAGGCTGAGGACCAGCTCCGGCTGCTCCCCGTGGGCCTCCATGAACAACTGCAGGACCTCTGACACGTTGTCCCCCGTCAGGGTCACGCTGGTCAGGTGCTCTCCCAGTGCCGTCTTGGTCTGGGGGGCATTTCAATGTTCAATGAATAATGTTCTTCCAGTTAGTGGACGTCCCGCTCTACCCACTGAGCGACCGCCACCCCATTATGTTAAATGACCAAGCATGGGTCAGCAGAGTCACTGTATAACAGTACAGTAACATGGGGTCAGCAGCGTGACTGTGTATATAACAGTACAGTAACATGGGGTCGGCAGAGTGACTGCATAACAGTACAGTAACATGGGGTCAGCAGAGTCACTGTATAACAGTACAGTAACATGGGGTCAGCAGCGTGACTGTGTATATAACAGTACAGTAACATGGGGTCGGCAGAGTGACTGCATAACAGTACAGTAACATGCGGTCAACAGAGTGACTGCATAACAGTACAGTAACATGGGGTCAGCAGAGTGACTGTATATAACAGTACAGTAACATGGGGTCTGCAGAGTGACTGCATAACAGTACAGTAACATGGGGTCAGCAGAGTGACTGTATAACAGTACAGTAACATGGGGTCAGCAGCGTGACTGTGTATATAACAGTACAGTAACATGGGGTCGGCAGAGTGACTGCATAACAGTACAGTAACATGCGGTCAACAGAGTGACTGCATAACAGTACAGTAACATGGGGTCAGCAGAGTGACTGTATATAACAGTACAGTAACATGGGGTCGGCAGAGTGACTGCATAACAGTACAGTAACATGGGTTCAGCAGAGTGACTGTATAACAGTACAGTTACATGGGGTCAGCAGCGTGACTGTGTATATAACAGTACAGTAACATGGGGTCGGCAGAGTGACTGCATAACAGTACAGTAACATGCGGTCAACAGAGTGACTGCATAACAGTACAGTAACATGGGGTCAGCAGAGTAACTGTATATAACAGTACAGTAACATGGGGTCGGCAGAGTGACTGCATAACAGTACAGTAACATGGGGTCAGCAGAGTGACTGTATAACAGTACAGTAACATGCGGTCAACAGAGTGACTGCATAACAGTACAGTAACATGGGGTCAGCAGAGTGACTGTATATAACAGTACAGTAACAGTGGGTCGGCAGAGTGCCTGCATAACAGTACAGTAACATGGGTTCAGCAGAGTGACTGTATAACAGTACAGTAACATGGGGTCAGCAGCGTGACTGTGTATATAACAGTACAGTAAGATGGGGTCGGCAGAGTGACTGCATAACAGTACAGTAACATGCGGTCAACAGAGTGACTGCATAACAGTACAGTAACATGGGGTCAGCAGAGTGACTGTATATAACAGTACAGTAACATGGGGTCGGCAGAGTGACTGCATAACAGTACAGTAACATGGGGTCAGCAGAGTGACTGTATAACAGTACAGTAACATGGGGTCAGCAGCGTGACTGTGTATATAACAGTACAGTAACATGGGGTCGGCAGAGTGACTGCATAACAGTACAGTAACATGGGGTCAACAGAGTGACTGCATAACAGTACAGTAACATGGGGTCAGCAGAGTGACTGTATATAACAGTACAGTAACATGGGGTCAGCAGCGTGACTGTGTATATAACAGTACAGTAACATGGGGTCGGCAGAGTGACTGCATAACAGTACAGTAACATGGGGTCAACAGAGTGACTGCATAACAGTACAGTAACATGGGGTCAGCAGAGTGACTGTATATAACAGTACAGTAACATGGGGTCGGCAGAGTGACTGCATAACAGTACAGTAACATGGGGTCAGCAGAGTGACTGTATGACAGTACAGTAACATGGGGTCAGCAGAGTGACTGTATATAACAGTACAGTAACATGGGGTCGGCAGAGTGACTGCATAACAGTACAGTAACATGGGGTCAGTAGAGTGACTGTATATATACAGTCACTCTGCTGACCCCATGTTACTGTACTGTTATTTATATATATACCAGTACAATAACATTGGGTCAGCAGAGTGACTGACCCAGTTCAACAGCATGTACTGATGGCTTTGGGGATGCTACTCAAAATATGTGCTTTAAAACGCTCCATGCATATCATTTACATTTACATTTAGGGGCATTTAGCAGAGGCTTTTGTCCAAAGCGACTTACAACCAGTATATCAAACCAGCCTTTCCATCACCTTCCCTTGTTCATCTTCATGGAGACCGTGTAGGAGTGTGCCTGGGCATTGGTCATGAGGGCTTAGTGTGCTAGCTGTGCTCGGTTCCTCACAGCCAACATGCAGCTGGAGTAAAGACGTTCCTCAGCAGGAATGTTGTCTTCAACAACAAACAGTTCCTCCCTTTACATCAGAACAACAGCATGGTATAGTTCACCATGGGACAAATCTTGCATCACATTCAGTCCTGTGTCTGTCTTGGTTTGGGCAGTGCACATATAGTGCACGCGCCATAGTGCACATGTCATAGTGCACTTGTAGGTGCACGTGTCATAGTGCAAAAAAAACACACCCCTTATGCTCTTATGTTATGTTGCTCTTATGTATGTTATGTATGTTGTACGTCTTGGCACTTTATAACTGCTCTTTGTAACTTGGCACTTAGTCAGAGATGTTGTATACTAATGGTTAACTGTTAATTGCAATGGTTAGCAGCGATGAAATGTTTCACCTCCTTATGACAAATGAACTATTTGTAAGTGGCTTTGGATAAAAGCGTCTGCTACATGCCCTCAATGTAAATGTAGCGCACGGTCTCACCCTGTGACCGGCTGGAAGGCCAGGGTCTCGCACGGCTGCAGAGAGCAGGCTGACGAGGAGGGCGTGGACGTGGGCCAGGCTGCTGCCCAGGTTGAGCAGCCCCTCCTGCAGCACACACAGCGAGGGGGCGTGGCCGGCCAGCCCCAGCACCCCACCGAAGCTGTGCAGGAACTGCAGCACCGTCAGACAGTGGGAGAAGGCACTGGCAGGCAGGAGCAGACCGGGAACACGGGATAACTCAGGGAGACTCTGGAGGGGGACGTCAGGATGCTTTGATTTATATGCACTTTCTACAACACAGTTACAAAATCAATTACATCATAAACATTGACTTAAATATTAAATCACTTGAGAATTATATTGTAGTCCTATAAAGGGATTGAATTTGTTAAAGAAATATAAATATTTAATGATAAAAATATGGTATTACATTTTGCTGAGTAAGTTTGTCAATACAGCTGAAATAGATCATGTAATTCCCAAATCATATTCACTGAGTGATACTCTCAGAAAACGTATTTGTATTTCAATATCAACGCGCTGACATGCTTGTTGCCGTCATAACAACTCTGACCACTTGGTGGCAGTATGTTGACATGTTTGTCCAACATGTACAGCATCCCATCATACTGCCTGCAGGAGAGGCCTTGACACAGAGAGCAGGGTACCTTGTGATCAGCCAAGCACATGTCTTCATTGGGCTTCTTCAGCTCCTCGGCCATCTGGAGCTCCAGTCTCTTCAGCTCCAGCTTCCTCTCCTTGTTCAAGCGCTTCTCATCCTTCTTCTCCTGCTTTAGACGCTCCCGTTCCTGCAGCCAGTCACAGGCCAGAGAACAGTGTGTGTGTGTGTGTGTGTGTGTGTGTGTGTGTGTCAGCAAGGGTCTTGAGTAAGGGATTATGGTCTTCGCAATTTGAGACTTAAGGACTTTCGTAGAAATAATTGCAACACTTCCACAGCAAATTGCTTTGGTCAACCAGTTGATGTACTTGTTTTATAAAAACAGGTGTGTGAGAGACCCAGAAGGGTCTCTAAGAGGCATCCACATCCTGGATCTACTCACCTCCACTTTCTTGCGAGCGTCCAAAGCTTTCATAAGCATAAGATGCTGCCTGTGTCGCTCCCTCTCCTGGATGAACATAGGGACACATGCTTGAGCAGGGAAAACAAGCAGCCCACTAAGACGTACAGGTACCAGTACCAGTACAGGTATAAGTCTTACAGGTACCAGTACAGCAATAAGTTTTACAGGTACCAGTACAGGTATAAGTCATACAGGGACCAGTACAGATATAAGTCATACAGGGACCAGTACAGGTATAATTCTTACAGGTACCAGTACAGGCATAAGTCTTACAGGTACCAGTACAGGTATAAGTCTTACAGGTACCAGTACAGGTATAAGTCCTACAGGTACCTATAAGTCATACAGGTACCAGTACAGCTATAAGTCATACAGGTACCAGTACAGCTATAAGTCATACAGGTATCAGTACAGCTATAAGTCCTACAGGTACCTATAAGTCATACAGGTACCAGTACAGGTATAAGTCGTACAGGTACCAGTAAAGGTATAAGTCATACAGGTACCAGTACAGGTATAAGTCTTACAGGTACCAGTACAGGCATAAGTCTTACAGGTACCAGTACAGCTATAAGTCATACAGGGACCAGTACAGCTATAAGTCATACAGGTACCAGTAAAGGTATAAGTCATACAGGTACCAGTAAAGGTATAAGTCATACAGGTACCAGTACAGGCATAAGTCTTACAGGTACCAGTACAGCTATAAGTCATACAGGGACCAGTACAGGTATAAGTCATACAGGTACCAGTACAGGTATAAGTCCTACAGGTACCAGTACAGTTATAAGTCGTACAGGTACCAGTACAGTTATAAGTCGTACAGGTACCAGTACAGGCATAAGTCTTACAGGTACCAGTACAGCTATAAGTCTTACAGGTACCAGTACAGCTATAAGTCATACAGGGACCAGTACAGCTATAAGTCATACAGGTACCAGTAAAGGTATAAGTCATACAGGTACCAGTACAGCTATAAGTCATACAGGGACCAGTACAGGTATAAGTCGTACAGGTACCAGTACAGGTATAAGTCCTACAGGTACCAGTACAGTTATAAGTCGTACAGGTACCAGTACAGGTATAAGTCGTACAGGTACCAGTAAAGGTATAAGTCATACAGGTACCAGTACAGCTATAAGTCACACAGGTACCAGTACAGGTATAAGTCACACAGGTACCAGTACAGCTATAAGTCATACAGGTACCAGTACAGGTACCTGTGTCGGCTCTCTGCGAGGAGGGGTGCAGCACCAATACAAACACAGCACAACCACAACCAAAGCAAACGTCTAATGAGGAGACAAGCTCGGGTTGAGAGAAGGTCGAGAGAAGGTTGCAGCACACAGAGGTATGTGGAGGAGACACCTTTCAGAGCTGTGTGGTTAGTAGAGAATGTCTGTCATGAGACCGGCCCACCACTGAAGGAATAATGTCACTGATATGTTCAAACTGGGATTATGTTGTACCTTGTTAGATTAGATTAGATTCAACTTTATTGTCTGTCAGTACGTTTACATGCAGCAAGAAATTCGAATTTCTAATCGTATAAGACATCGTTCGGACTTTTTAAGTGCATGTAAACACCTTAATCCGACCTACTTCGGACATCTCAAAATCGGATAACACCTGGATAATTCGTTCATAGTCTGACTTTTAACGGCATGTATACTCAGCAATCGGATCTGAATTGGATTTTGCATTCTGCGCATGCAGTGCCATTCTGCACATGCGCAGCGCCACATAGCGTCCAGAGTCAGCCCATGCTCCGGCTGTTAATCCGATTCTCTGAACGGCATGTATACTCGGACAAGTGATCCGGTCTTACGCATGTCATTATCTGATCCGATCAGAAATTCGAATTTCTTGCTGCATGTAAACGTACTGATTGTGCAGAGTA
>JAXIVH010000010.1:239770-314770 GCA_036785325.1 Urophycis tenuis | reverse complement strand
CGAGCCACCGCAACTGGCTCCTCTCGACGCGGAGGAGCAGCGGTTCTACTCTGAGCCCCTCCCGGATGACCGAGCTTCTCACCCTATCTCTAAAGGAGAGCCCGGATACCCTGCGGAGGAAACTAATTTCGGCCGCTTGTATTCGCGATCTCGTTCTTTCGGTCACTACCCACAGCTCGTGACCATAGGTGAGGGTAGGAACGTAGATTGACCGGTAAATCGAGAGCTTCGCCTTTCGGCTCAGCTCCTTCTTTACCATGACATTTTCTTTCTATTCTAAAAAAAAAAAAAGTGTAATTTCCCAGCTTGGGATCAATAAAGTATTTCTATTACATATATATAGATATATAGAGAGAGAGAGGTCACAGAGATGGTCACAGCAGGAAGTGACAAACAGAAAGTGAAACCCTCACCTGCTGCTTCTGAATTTTCATCTCCTCCTTTTTTTTCCGCCTCTCCTCTGCAGCCATGATTGCTGGAAGACAAACAGTGTTTCCACTTGTGTAAAAGTGTAGGTTTGCTAAGTGAGACTCAGTGGGTTGAGGGTTTACTAAGTGAGACTCAGTGGGTTGAGGGTTTACTAAGTGAGACTCAGTGGGTTGAGGGTTTACTAAGTGAGATTCTTTTGGTTTCCACTGCAGCATGGGCTGACACAATGAACTGTCAACGTGAGTCATAAGATGAGGAACCCCACCTTGTTGTCTCCTAGCCTCCTTGGCTGCTCGCGCCACAGCCTGCTTCTCCAGTTTCCTCATCAGCTTGATCTGAGTGGCCTGCCGAGCCATCTCTGCAACAGGACCAACAAGTTCACAAGCTACACCACCATGATGAAGCTCCTGGGTTCATGCTTCCTCAGGCTTCTAGTTTGGTCTAGGTGGTTCCCTAAGGCATACCTTGGTCTCTAGGTGGTTCTATGAGGTGTACCTTGGTCTCTAGGTGGTTCTATGAGGTGTACCTTGGTCTCTAGGTGGTTCTATGAGTTGTACCTTGGTCTCTAGGTGGTTCTATGGGGTGTACCTTGGTCTCTAGGTGGTTCTATGAGGTGTACCTTGGTCTCTAGGTGGTTCTATGAGGCATACCTTGGTCTCTAGGTGGTTCTATGAGGTGTACCTTGGTCTCTAGGTGGTTCTATGAGGTGTACCTTGGTCTCTAGGTGGTTCTATGAGTTGTACCTTGGTCTCTAGGTGGTTCTATGGGGTGTACCTTGGTCTCTAGGTGGTTCTATGAGGTGTACCTTGGTCTCTAGGTGGTTCTATGAGGTGTACCTTGGTCTCTAGGTGGTTCTATGAGGTGTACCTTGGTCTCTAGGTGGTTCTATGAGGTGTACCTTGGGCTCTAGGTGGTTCTATGAGTTGTACCTTGGTCTCTAGGTGGTTCTATGAGGTGTACCTTGGTCTCTAGGTGGTTCTATGAGGTGTACCTTGGTCTCTAGGTGGTTCTATGAGGTGTACCTTGGGCTTCTAGTTTGCGTAGCAGTTTGACTCCGTTGGTGTCATGGATGGTGTTCTGGTGCCCGGGGGGAAGCCCCTCCCTGCCCACCCCCCCGGCCCGGGCCACTGGCGGGGGGTCACTCCCACCCTGGCGACCGCGTCTCCCATCCATGGCTATGATGCACGGAGCGATCTGCTCCTCCTTCAGAGGGACCCGCTGGACGCCCTGGGAGACATGACAACACAACTGTCTAAACTACGTAGAGGGACAGACCTCTTCCTGTCTAAACTACGTAGAGGGACAGACCTCTTCCTGTCTAAACTACGTAGAGGGACAGACCTCTTCCTGTCTAAACTACGTAGAGGGACAGACCTCTTCCTGTCTAAACTACATAGAGGGACAGACCTCTTCCTGTCTAAACTACGTAGAGGGACAGACCTCTTCCTGTCTAAACTACGGAGAGGGACAGACCTCTTCCTGTCTAAACTACATAGAGGGACAGACCTCTTCCTGTCTAAACTACGTAGAGGGACGGACCTCTTCCTGTCTAAACTACATAGAGGGACAGACCTCTTCCTGTCTAAACTACGTAGAGGGACAGACCTCTTCCTGTCTAAACTACATAGAGGGACAGACCTCTTCCTGTCTAAACTACGTAGAGGGACAGACCTCTTCCTGTCTAAACTACGTAGAGGGACAGACCTCTTCCTGTCTAAACTACGTAGAGGGACAGACCTCTTCCTGTCTAAACTACGTAGGCTGTGCATGGTGGTGAGCAGGTGTGTGGTGGTGGATAGATGGGGGTCAAAGTCCAGGCTCTTGGGGAGAGGGGTTGTGTGCAGGTGTCCGGGGGTGAGTGGGTGGGGGTCAATGTCAATGTCCATTGTTTGTGCGGGCAGAGGGCGGAGAAAGAAGGGGGGTCAGTGCTGGATGGGAGTTCAGCATCCTGACCGCCTGATGGACGAAGCTTCAGTCTGCTGGTCCTTGCCTTGAGACTCCTCATCCTCCTCCCAGAGGGCAGGAGGCTGAAGAGGCAGCGGGTGGGGTGGGTGGAGTCACCCGCAATGCTGAGTGCTTTGCAGGACAGGCGTGTACTGTATATGTCCTGGAGGGAGGGGAGGGGGGCACCGATGATCTTCTCAGCTGCTCTCACTATGCACTGCAGGGTTTCCTACAGGATGCAGTGCAGCCGCCGTACCACACAGTGATGCAGCTGGTCAGGATGCTCTCGGTGGTTCCCTGATAGAAGGGGCACATGATGGGGGCAGGTGCTTTCGCTCTCCGAAGTTTGCGGAGAAAGTAGAGACGCTGCTGAGCTTTGCCGGCCAGTGATGCGGTGTTGCAGCTCCAGGAGAGGTCCTCAGTGAGATGCACCCCCAGGAACTTGGTGCTGCTCACTCTCTCCACAGCAGCACCGTTGATGGTCAGTGGGAGGTGCTGGGTGGAGGCTCTCCGGAAGTAGACAACAATCTCCTTCGTCTTCTGCACGTTGAGAGCGAGATTGTTGTCTCTGCACCACTCGGCCAGCTCACTTGGCTCACCTCTTCCCTGTAGTTAGACTCATCGTTGTGGTTGATGAGCCCCACCACAGTCGTGTCGTCCACAAAATTGACAAAGAGGTTGTTGCTGAATGATGGAGTGCAGTCGTGGGTCAGCAGGGTGAAGAGAAGGGGGCTGAGCGAGCATCCTTGGGGGGCCCCGTGTTCAGCATGATTGTGCTGGATGCGTTCCTGCCGACTTACACTGCCTGCGGTCTTCTAGTCAGGAAGTCCAACAACCAGTTACATAGTGAGGTCTGCAGTCCTAAACAGTCCAGCTTCCTGATCAGCTGCTGAGGGATGATCGTGTTGAAAGATGAACTAAAGTCAAGGAACAGCATCCTCACATAGGAATCCTTGGTCTCCAGGAGGGTGAGGGCTGAGTGGAGGACGGTGGAGATTGCATCATCAGTGGACCTGTTGGCCCGATATGCAAACTGGTATGGGTCCAGTGAAGGGGGGAGGATGGATCTGATGTGCTGCATGACCAACCGCTCGAAGCACTTCATGATGATGGGGGTCAGTGCAACGGGGCGGTAGTCGTTGAAGCAGGATGGAGAGGCCTTCTTCGGTACCGGGATGATGGTGGTGCTCTTGAAGCAGGTGGGGACAACAGCTTGAGGGAGGTGTTTTACATGTCTGTGAGGACATCTGTGAGCTCCTCTGGACAGTCCTTCAGCACACGACCGGGAATGTTGTCAGGCCCTGCAGCCTTGCGAGCGTTGATCCTGGAGAGGGATCTCCTCACACTGGCTGGAGAGAGGCACAACACCTGGTCATCTGCAGGGGGTGGTGACTTCTGTGCAGGGGTGCTGTTGTCAGCTTCAATCCGTCCAAAGAAGTTATTTAGATTGTTCAGCAGAGTGGTGTCACTGTCACAGGTCTGTGGTTGGGGTTTATAGTCTGTGATGGTCTGTATCCCCTGCCACAGGCTCCTAATGTCTCTGCTGTCAGTGAAGTGGTTGGATATCCTGCTAATGTACTGCCTCTTCGCTAGCCTGATGCCCCTGATCAGGTTGGCTCTCGCTGATCTCAGGCCAGCCTCATCACCTGCTCTAAAAGCAGCATTCCGGGCTCTCAGTAAGCCATGGACTTCCCCCATCAGCCATGGTTTCTGGTTAGCCCGTACTGTGAAGGTCTTGGTGTCCGTGACATCATCAATGCATTTGCTGATGTAGGCAGTAAGAGTGTCCGAATACTCCTGGATGTTGGTGTGTTGGTTGTAGGTGGCTGCCTGCTTAAACATGTCCCAGTCTGTGGTGTTAAAGCAGTCCTATAGTGCTGAGGAAGCACCCTCTGGCCACACCCGTGCCTGCTTCTGGACCGGTCTGGTGACTTTGACCTTGGGCCTGTATGCTGGCATTAGCATAACAGTACTGTGGTCTGAAGCACCGAGGTGGGGGAGGGGTGAGGCCTTGTATGCTCCTCGCTGTGTGGTGTAGACCAGGTCCACAGTGTTATTTCCTTGTGTAGGAAAGTCTATGTGCTGGTCCACATGTGGAAACACTGTCTTAAGGTTGGCGTGGTTGAAATCCCCAGCTACAATGAGGAATCCGTCTGGGTGGGCTGTCTGCTGGTCACAGATGGCGCTATACAATTCACTCAGTGCCTTGTCTCGATCATTGTTGTTGCCGCTGGGAGGGATGTAAACAGCCACTAGCAGAATGGCAGAAAGCTCCCTCGGTAGATAAAAAGGCCGGCACATGATCATAAACTCCGCAAGGGGTGAACAGTGTCTGCAAACCATCACAGCGTCCTGGCACCAAGCATCCCTGATATAAACACAGACACCGCCGCCGCAGGTCTTACCGTTAGTGAGTGCTCTGTCCGCTCGGTAGCATGTTAGCTGGTCGAGCTGGATGGCGGAGTCCGGTATGTTGTTGTTTAGCCATGTTTCCTTGAAAACGAAAACACAGCACTCTCACAGTCCGCTGGGATGATCTCAGAAGGTGTAGCTCATCCAGTTTGTTGTCCAAGGAGCGTACGTTGGCGAGTACGATGGACGGTATAGCTGGCTTGTGTGGATTAGCCGCTAGCCTCACCCGGATACCTCCACGCTTCCCTCGCTTCTGCCTCCTCTCGCACCGTCTGCGGCGCTTCCTCTGCGGGTGCGCTGCAGTAGTGGGGGTCGGTGTCAAAGTGGGCCGCCGGAGTAGACCGAGAATGTGTAGCTCCTTGGTGAGTGCCGGGTTTAGTCCTTGAATAGCGTGGTATCGATGTTTAAAAGAGTCCCACGGCTGTATGTGCGCCTTGGGACGGACAAATGCGACGAACATGTATGCACCACATTTTCGGGACAGAGAGGGGCCGCTGCGTCCGTACGCGCCGCCATCTACGTAGAGGGACAGACCTCTTCCTGTCTAAACTATGTAGAGGGACAGGCCTCTTGCTCTCTGAAAAATAAACTGAATGGCAGAGTGTACCTTTGGTCCTTCCCTCACTTCATAGAAGTCTCCAACTTTCATTTTTGTGCTGAAGCTGAAGTTGTCTCGTGTGATTTCTGTGATGCCGTTCCTGGACAGGTACTAGAAGAAAAAGAAGAAACCAATTCAGGATCATCACTGCAGTACTGTGTTGTGCAGCAGTAGTGCAGAGTGTGGTTTTCAAACAAGCATTTGAAGGAGCAGGTTCTCATGCCTTCATGACGTCTGGATACTGGCGGAGCTTCTTGCCACAGGGGGCGCGGTAGGACACCTCCCCCTGCAGGCGGCCCCCCACAGCCCGGACACGAGTCTCCCGCTTCCACCTGAGGACACCAGGACACACGTCACCCCCACGTCACCCCAAGGTCACCCCCACGTCACTTCCACATCACCCCCACGTCACCCCAAGGTCACTTCCACATCACCCCCACATCACCCCCAGGTCACCCCCAGGTCACCCCCACGTCACTTCCACGTCACCCCCAGGTCACCCCCACGTCACTTCCACGTCACCCCCAGGTCACCCCAAGGTCACCCCCACGTCACCCCAAGGTCACCCCCACGTCACTTCCACATCACCCCCACGTCACCCCAAGGTCACCCCCATGTCATTTCCACATCACCCCCAGGTCATCCCCACGTCACTTTCACATCACCCTCACGTCACCCCAAGGTCACCCCCACGTCACTTCCACATCACCCCCATGTCACCCCCAGGTCACTTCCACATCACCCCCAGGTCACCCCCACGTCACTTCCACATCACCCCCATGTCACCCCCAGGTCACTTCCACATCACCCCCACATCACCCCCAGGTCACTTCCACATCACCCCCAGGTCACCCCCACATCACTTCCACGTCACCGCAAGGTCACACCCATGTCACATCACACCCAGGTCACCCCCAGGTCACCCCCACGTCACCCCAAGGTCACCCCAGGTCACCCCCACGTCACACCCAGGTCACCCCCAGGTCACCCCCAGGTCACACCCAGGTCACCCCCAGGTCAAACCCAGGTCAAACCCAGGTCACCCCCACGTCACACCCAGGTCACCCCCAGGTCAAACCCAGGTCACCCCCAGGTCAAACCCAGGTCACCCCCAGGTCACACCCAGGTCACCCCCAGGTCAAACCCAGGTCACCCCCAGGTCACACCCAGGTCACCCCCAGGTCAAACCCAGGTCACCCCCAGGTCACCCCCAGGTCACCCCCAGGTCAAACCCAGGTCAAACCCAGGTCACCCCCAGGTCAAACCCAGGTCACCCCCAGGTCACCCCCAGGTCAAACCCAGGTCAAACCCAGGTCACCCCCAGGTCACCCCCAGGTCAAACCCAGGTCACCCCCACGTCACCCCCAGGTCACCCCCAGGTCACCCCCAGGTCAAACCCAGGTCAAACCCAGGTCACCCCCAGGTCACCCCCAGGTCACCCCCAGGTCAAACCCAGGTCACCCCCACGTAGTAGTAGTAGTAGTAGATAACTTTATTATCCCCGTTGGGTTTGCGGCACAGTCGCCAGGCACTACATAACAGGACATCAGACATATGACAACAAGTAGTCCATACATCAGACACAAACAGACATAACATGAAGAACATACAACACACACTACAATACATTACATACCCTTGGATATGGCCAGGCCAGCTGGACATAAGATAGCTTATTTCAATTGATTTAAGGCTTTTATGGCTTGTGGTACAAAGGAGAACTTGGATCTGTTCTTACAGACAGACAGTTCTTAGTCAGAAGGGGTGGGCAGAAACGATGCCTAGATGGTAGTCATTTAAAATAACATGTCAGGGGGTGTGTATAGTCACATACAATGTTATTGGCCTTTTTCACCAGTCTGTCTTTGTAAATGACCTCAATGCTCGGCAGTGTCATCCCAAGTAGCTTACTAGCAGTTGTCACTGTTTTTCTGATGGCCTTTTTCTGGGACTCGCGGCATTTCCAAACCAGCAAATAATACAGCAAGTTAAAACACTTTCAATAAAAGCAGTGTAAAACATTTGAAGCATTTTGTTATTGACATTAAAAACAAGCAGTTTCTTTAAAAAGTACGTTCTTTGCTGAGCCTTAGTGTGCAAAAGGTCAGTCCATGAGTCCCATTTGAGTTTGTTGTCTAATACAATGCCAAAGTATCTGTAGTTTGTAACAACCTGGATAGCCTCTCTGTTGATAAAAGTGTCAGTGGATTGCTGTGACTTTCTAAAATCTATTAACATTTCCTTGGTCTTATTGGTATTTAAAGTTAAGTGTGACCTAGTGCACCATTCTAAAAAGGAGTCTAAAACTGGCCCATGATCTACCTCCCCATCCTGTATCAGACTCACTAGAGCTGTGTCGTCTGCATATTTCATAAGTGCCTGTTTTGTAAAGTGCTAGTGCATTAGTTTGTGTATAAAATAAATAGTAAAGGAGATAAAACACATCCTTGTGGAGAGCCTGTGGATGTTGCCATCGCATCAGACAGAGATGAGCCCACTCTGACACGCTGGTAAGAAAGTCCATCATCCAATAAATAATACCTGCATTAAGATAAAATTCACTGGCTAAAATGTCTGCAAGAATCTTAGGTTGCATGGAGTTAAAGCAGATGAAAAGTCCACAAATAGAATCATAGCGTGAGTCTTTGGTTTCTCAAGATGAGTGTGCAAAAGGTGCATTAATGTCAAAATTGCATCATCCTCCCCCCTGGAGGCTTGATAAGCAAATTGCAGGGGGTCCATAAGATGGTTTGGAATACAATGCACCTCTTTACCAGACGCTCCAGGCACTTCATGACCAGTGATGTCAGCGCTATTGGTCGGAAGTCATTAGACTCTGTGGGTCTTGGCAGTTTTGGTACAGGTACAATTGTAGATGTTTTCCACAAGATAGGGACTGTACAGAGGTTAAGGGAGGAGTTGAAAATGTCAGTGAACACAGGGGCTAACTGTTCTGCACAGTGTTTAAGGGTATTACCGCAGATATTGTCAGGGCCAGGGCTTTTTCGTGGGTTACAGCGGCTAAAAAGGTGAAAGACATCCGATTGTCTGATGTTTAAGACAGATGCAGAGGGTGGAGGGGGTAGCATGATACCAGCCCCAGCATCGCTGCCACTCTCTAAACCACAGAAGAAGTTGTTTAGCTGGTTTGCCCTCTCCAGCCCCTCACCTCCAGGCAGCATCACAGCTGGTTTCCCCTCTCCAGCCCCTCACCTCCAGGCAGCATCACAGCTGGTTTGCCCTCTCCAGCCCCTCACCTCCAGGCAGCATCACAGCAGGTTTGCCCTCTCCAGCCCCTCACCTCCAGGCAGCATCACAGCTGGTTTGCCCTCTCCAGCCCCTCACCTCCAGGCAGCATCACAGCTGGTTTACCCTCTCCAGCCCCTCACCTCCAGGCAGCATCACAGCTGGTTTGCCCTCTCCAGCCCCTCACCTCCAGGCAGCATCACAGCTGGTTTGCCCTCTCCAGCCCCTCACCTCCAGGCAGCATCACAGCAGGTTTGCCCTCTCCAGCCCCTCACCTCCAGGCAGCATCACAGCTGGTTTCCCCCTTGTGTGGGACTCATGGTTTTGATCCCCTGCCATGCCTCCCGTGGGTTGCCTGACACCAGGGTGGCCTTAATCTTCTGTCTGTAGCAGTACTTATCCAGCTGTATTTGTCTTTTAATCTGTCTCTGTGTCCCTTTTGGCTCTATCATCCTGATTCCAGTATGCTTTTTTCTTCTCAATTATAAGATGCTTTAATTTGTTGGAGATCCAGGGTTTATCATTTGGGAAGATTTTAATGGTTTTTATGGGTAGGACTGTGTCTACACAGAAATTGATGTAGTCAGATATTGTTACTACCCGTTTCTACCAGAGAGACAAAGACAGAAAGAGGGAGCGACATGAACATAGAGACACAGAGAGAGACGGGGCAATTTCCTCCATCAGTCTACTCATGAGAAACATCTCCCCCAACAGATGGAGGACACTCCGATCCTGCAGATGGAGAGCCTTTCTGGGAAAGTATGTTCCAGGATGGATTGGCCCCAGGGACCCCTGTGCCTTGCTGGTCGTGGGGTGGCAGAGGGGCCGAGGGCCAACAGTGTCCAGACAGCTACTGTTGTTGTGAAGATCACAATGTGTCAACACCTCAGATCCAGGGGTGGAGTCACGCTTGGTTTAACAGCAGTTGCTCCATGTTGCTAAAGAGGCCCCAATGGGTCATTAGCATGCTGCCCCACATGTCTGTCAGCTGTCACTCACCCCATGCTGTTTGAATTAGCATATCCATCAGGGAGTAAGCAGTGTTCACAGTACACGTCACTATTAGTGTGTGTGTGTGTGTGAGAGAGAGACCAGTCTTACCCAAACTGAAGAGGGACAGTCAGAAGCTGCTGGTCAGTCACCCTCCTTCTCTTCCCTGGTCCTGGAGAGAAACAGCAGACATGACAATCTGTGTTGGCCGCTTCAGATATTCCTTAGGTGTTCCATCATGAAAGTATCTTCATCTTGTTGAAGACGTCCTCCATGATGTCAGCTAGTCATTTTCCACTGAATGCACTGCTTCCCTTTCTACTAAGAGAGGCATTGGTCATTCATACTAGGCCATTCAGTAGATATTGATACAAGGTTGACACGAAGAGAGATTGGCATTCTCATCCACAGTTCATTAAATATCACTATCAGTTAAATCATTCAAGGTTTGTTTTGACTGAACAATCCTCCCTGTATGAAACAGAGCTGTAGAAAAGTGTGTTCTATTACTTCATGGTCAAATGCGTTGGGTGTATTATTGGAGGTGGGGGTGCGTTAGTAATGCATCTGCTCCATGAGTCATGAGTATCAGGTTCTACATCTGGTCCGGGTTCATAGAGCGGGCCCCACTGAGCTTATCCAAACAATGATGCAACCTCAAGACCCCACTAGGACGTGGAATCACTGATTATGGACACCAGTGTCTTCCTGCTGGAAAACAAAAGAAAGACCCCTCTCTTGTCCAGCTGGTAAGTACGGCACAATCACAACAGCTCGGAACGCGAAGCAAGCAGTCCGGAGACGTCCCGGGCTGACCTGATTCTGTTGATGATAGATGAGGTTCAGAACCAGACTCTACTAGTACTACGGCCTGAAAGCGTCCTCCGGCTGCCTGCGCCCTAAACTCTTCCCTTTCTATGTTGGTACATATGTGTAATTCCAGTGAGCTTCCTAGTCAGAGGGTGTTGTAGTTTACCTACCAGGGGAGGTGGCTGAGGAGGGCAGGGCCATGCAGGGCAGAGCCCCAGCAGGGGGCGCTGGGACCTCCAGACCCCGACTGAGCAGGTCACGGGGCTGGATGAGCTGAAGGTTGAGGGGGGAGAGGCCGGTGGACACAGAGGACGAGGGGACAGGGAACAGGGAGCTGGGCAGCTGGGGACAGCTTCTGTCCACCGAGTCGTCCTCTGAGCCATCGGAGTCGCTCTCCGGAATGCTGTCCGACTCTGTGGGGGGGGGGAGAGAGAGGGGGAGAGAGAGGAAGAGAGAGGGGGAGAAAGAGGGAGAAAGAGGGGGAGAAAGAGGGAGAGAGTGGGAGAGAGAGGGGGAGAGAGAGGGGGAGAAAGAGGGAGAGAGGGGGCAAGAGAGGAGGAGAGGGGGAGAAAGAGGGAGAGAGAGGGGGGGCGAGAGAGGGGGAGAGAGAGGGGGGGTGAGAGAGAGGGGGAGAGAGAGGGAGAGAAAGAGGGAGAGGGGGATAAAGAGGGGGAGAAAGAGGGCAAGAGAGGGGGAGAGAGAGGGGGGGTGAGAGAGAGGGAGGCGGTAGATGAATCAGCATGGTCTAATTAACATTCCCCTCACAGCGAAGCCATGCATACATCTGATAAGCCCTCTTGAAGAAGCCGCTTCACAATGCCTTGGATGTGTCACAACACATCAGCGCCATGGTGAATCTGAAAGGCTCTACTCTGCTGAACCGACCCGACAGGCTGCTGTCCGAGTCCTCTGAGTCCTCGTCACCCGCCGAGTCATCCGAGTCCTTGCTGCTGGAGACGTCTGACTCCGCGCTCCTGAGCGCCGTGTCTGTGGGAGCCGGCGGGCCGGTCAGGGCTGAGCTGGGCGTGGCGAGGAGAAGCCGGGCGGCTGAGCCCCAGAGTCTGCCGCCCGGCACGGAGGAGGTGGACGCTTGGGGTGCGGTCGGCGTGCGGCTGGGCGAGGGCCTCCTGGCCCCGGTGCTGAGGTTCACCGGCAGAGAGAGGGGGTCCGGTGCCAGGAGGGCTAGAGGGGCGTCCTGGGCAGCGCTCTGCCCACTCAGAAACAGGTTGGCGTGGAGGAGGGGGGGCGGCCCTGGTCTCCCTCGCTTCCTCAGACCTCTGGGGGAGTCCTGCTGCTTTGGAAGAGAGAACTCCTTGAAGGAGTCCTCGGGGAGGATGGGCTGGACGGCACAAAGAATCACCATGTGAATCACATGCTCAGAGAGCCCTGGATCATAAACCACCATAATATGACCTCAACTCAACACAATGATAACCACCTACTAGAGGCAGAGGGGCTGCACATGGCCAGCTTTACAGAGGGGCTCCACATGGCCAGCTTTACAGAGGGGCTCCACATGGCCAGCTTTACAGAGGGGCTGCACATGGCCAGCCTTACAGAGGGGCTGCACATGGCCAGCCTTACAGAGGGGCTGCACATGGCCAGCCTTACAGAGGGGCTCCACATGGCCAGCCTTACAGAGGGGCTCCACATGGCCAGCCTTACAGAGGGGCTCCACATGACCAGCCTTACAGAGGGGCTGCACATGACCAGCCTTACAGAGGGGCTCCACATTGCCAGCCTTACAGAGGGGCTCCTCATGGCCAGCCTTACAGAGGGGCTATACATGGCCAGCCTTACAGAGGGGCTGCACATGGCCAGCCTTACAGAGGGGCTCCACATGGCCAGCCTTACAGAGGGGCTGCACATGGCCAGCCTTACAGAGGGGCTATACATGGCCAGCTTTACAGAGGGGCTGCACATGGCCAGCCTTACAGAGGGGCTACACCCAAACTCACCCCTTCAGCTGCAGGCCAATAGAGGAGCAATGCAACATTTGATCATCATGTTCAGACATTTCATCTCCAGCGGACAGGAATCTCATGAACCTTTTTCTCATCCTAACGACAGACACAGCACTTCCCTGGCCTCTGGTCAACATTAAATGAAATCAAAACGACAGACTTTGTTGTATGAGAACGTGTGTCCATCACGGCCGTGAACAAAGGTCCCTTACCTGCTGCATGTTAATGGCATGCAGTGAGGCCTCGAGGACAGCTCTGCTGCCCACCCTGGGGTGCTCCGTGAGCTGGGTGTGCTTGGGCCAGGCTCTGTGTGAGGGGGTGAGGGTGGGGGGTTTGGGCGAGGAGCAACCAGACGGCGCTTTGGGGGAGGAGGGGGCCGGGCAGGGGGGGGAGGAGGGCGGGGAGGAGCAGTGGGCAGGCGGAGGTCTGGAGGGCTTGGGGTCTCTGTGGGAGGGGGGGGCGATGGCCGGGGGCTGGGGACCGGCTGCCAGTCCGGTGGCCTGGATGACGGTGGCGTGCTGCTTCACCTCCTCCAGCCCCGCACTGCTCCGGGGCTGCTGGAGGGGCCCTGTGGGGGCCGGGGAGGAAGACTGGGGCAGGTAGGATGAAGAAGACCGCTTCCTGTTGTGCGCCTCCTCTCCTTCAGGTGCTCTCTTCCTCTTGTTCTCCGGGGGGGTCAGCCCCTGAGGAAGAGGAGGACAGGATGTGATGTCATCTCAAACACCACCCCCACAGCGGGGTTAGCCCTTGTGACTGCCGGCCGCCACGGGCGCCACGTTCCAAACGTGACACCCTCAGCAGCGGTCAATGCCATCTTATGGTGCTTCCTGGACGTGGTCACACACATCCAGGAGAGAGCGCTGGATGTGGTCACACACATCCAGGAGAGAGCGCTGGATGTGGTCACACACATCCAGGAGAGAGCGCTGGATGTGGTCACACACATCCAGGAGAGAGCGCTGGATGTGGTCACACACATCCAGGAGAGAGCGCTGGACGTGGTCACACACATCCAGGAGACGTACCTCCTTCCCTCCACCGTCCTCTGAGTCCTCGCTGTAGCTGGACGGCTCTCCGTCCTCTTCGTCGTCTTCTTCATCGTCCAGATCACCGCTGCTCTCCCCGTCGGAGCTGTCCGAGGAGGACCCTGACGGGCTGCGGCTCTCCGGCAGGGTCCGCTCCGTCTGGAAGGAGCAACGCTGGTTAGCAGTGGCCTCTGGGGGGCGAGACCTGGACCCCAGGAGCTGGTCACACACAGAGAGCAGCACACTGACCGGGGGCCCACGGGGGGCCACGGCCACCTGGACGCTGCTCTTCAGGCCTCTGCTGCTGGCTGGGGTCTTCTCCAGGGGGCTCCCAGCGGGACCTGGGATCCGGGGCGGAGTGTCGCGGCCGGGGGCCGAGGAGGCAGGGCCCCCGTTCAGGGCTCTCTTGGCTCCTGGAGAACAGAGGGAAGTGTAGCAGGGCTCCTTATCACCAAACATAGAGAGATACGTTGCAGGGCTCCTTATCACCAAACATAGAGAGATACGTAGCAGGGCTCCTTATCACCAAACATAGAGAGATACGTAGCAGGGCTCCTTATCACCAAACATAGAGAGATACGTAGCAGGGCTCCTTATCACCAAACATAGAGAGATACGTAGCAGGGCTCCTTATCACCAAACATAGAGAGAGATACGTAGCAGGGCTCCTATCACCAAACATAGAGAGATACGTAGCAGGGCTCCTATCACCAAACATAGAGAGAGATACGTAGCAGGGCTCCTATCACCAAACATAGAGAGATACGTAGCAGGGCTCCTATCACCAAACATAGAGAACTACGTAGCAGGGCTCCTTATCACCAAACATAGAGAGATACGTAGCAGGGCTCCTTATCACCAAACATAGAGAGATACGTAGCAGGGCTCCTTATCACCAAACATAGAGAGATACGTAGCAGGGCTCCTTATCACCAAACATAGAGAGATACGTAGCAGGGCTCCTTATCACCAAACATAGAGAGATACGTAGCAGGGCTCCTTATCACCAAACATAGAGAGATACGTAGCAGGGCTCCTTATCACCAAACATAGAGAGAGATACGTAGCAGGGCTCCTATCACCAAACATAGAGAGAGATACGTAGCAGGGCTCCTTATCACCAAACATAGAGAGATACGTAGCAGGGCTCCTTATCACCAAACATAGAGAGATACGTAGCAGGGCTCCTTATCACCAAACATAGAGAGAGATACGTAGCAGGGCTCCTTATCACCAAACATAGAGAGATACGTAGCAGGGCTCCTATCACCAAACATAGAGAACTACGTAGCAGGGCTCCTATCACCAAACATAGAGAACTACGTAGCAGGGCTCCTATCACCAAACATAGAGAGATACGTAGCAGGGCTCCTATCACCAAACATAGAGAGATACGTAGCAGGGCTCCTTATCACCAAACATAGAGAGAGATACGTAGCAGGGCTCCTATCACCAAACATAGAGAGAGATACGTAGCAGGGCTCCTTATCACCAAACATAGAGAGATACGTAGCAGGGCTCCTATCACCAAACATAGAGAGATACGTAGCAGGGCTCCTTATCACCAAACATAGAGAGATACATGAAATGAAGAAGAGGCCTTTCATAAGAACGATGACTGTGCAATAAAACTACAATTCTGTCCAGCGTTTGAAAAATACTACAAATGTAATGACGCTAGCAGTGTGGTTTCAACGGTATAATATATGAATTCAGATGAAACGCAGCCAACACCTGCATCTCCATATCGCCTCTAGGGGTCAATCATACATATTACTACTGTCTGGAGGACTGGAGAACTGCTGCTCCACGTATGCCTGGGCATGCCAGGAGCTCCAGGCTAGGCCTGGGTACTGTAGCTTTAGCATGGCTCCAGGAGCTCCAGGCTAGGCCTGGGTACCGTAGCTTTAGCATGGCTCCAGGAGCTCCAGGCTAGGCCTGGGTACCGTACCTTTAGCATGGCTCCAGGAGCTCCAGGCTAGGCCTGGGTACCGTAGCTTTAGCATGGCTCCAGGAGCTCCAGGCTAGGCCTGGGTACCGTAGCTTTAGCATGGCTCCAGGAGCTCCAGGCTAGGCCTGGGTACCGTAGCTTTAGCATGGCTCCAGGAGCTCCAGGCTAGGCCTGGGTACCGTAGCTTTAGCATGGCTCCAGGAGCTCCAGGCTAGGCCTGGGTACCGTACCTTTAGCATGGCTCCAAGAGCTCCAGGCTAGGCCTGGGTACCGTACCTTTAGCATGGCTCCAGGAGCTCCAGGCTAGGCCTGGGTACCGTAGCTTTAGCATGGCTCCAGGAGCTCCAGGCTAGGCCTGGGTACCGTAGCTTTAGCATGGCTCCAGGAGCTCCAGGCTAGGCCTGGGTACCGTAGCTTTAGCATGGCTCCAGGAGCTCCAGGCTAGGCCTGGGTACCGTAGCTTTAGCATGGCTCCAGGAGCTCCAGGCTAGGCCTGGGTACCGTACCTTTAGCATGGCTCCAAGAGCTCCAGGCTAGGCCTGGGTACCGTAGCTTTAGCATGGCTCCAAGAGCTCCAGGCTAGGCCTGGGTACCGTACCTTTAGCATGGCTCCAAGAGCTCCAGGCTAGGCCTGGATACCGTACCTTTAGCATGGCTCCAAGAGCTCCAGGCTAGGCCTGGGTACCGTAGCTTTAGCATGGCTCCAAGAGCTCCAGGCTAGGCCTGGGTACCGTACCTTTAGCATGGCTCCAAGAGCTCCAGGCTAGGCCTGGGTACCGTACCTTTAGCATGGCTCCAGGAGCTCCAGGCTAGGCCTGGGTACCGTAGCTTTAGCATGGCTCCAGGAGCTCCAGGCTAGGCCTGGGTACCGTAGCTTTAGCATGGCTCCAAGAGCTCCAGGCTAGGCCTGGGTACCGTAGCTTTAGCATGGCTCCAAGAGCTCCAGGCTAGGCCTGGGTACCGTACCTTTAGCATGGCTCCAGGAGCTCCAGGCTAGGCCTGGGTACCGTACCTTTAGCATGGCTCCAAGAGCTCCAGGCTAGGCCTGGGTACCGTAGCTTTAGCATGGCTCCAAGAGCTCCAGGCTAGGCCTGGGTACCGTAGCTTTAGCATGGCTCCAAGAGCTCCAGGCTAGGCCTGGGTACCGTAGCTTTAGCATGGCTCCAGGAGCTCCAGGCTAGGCCTGGGTACCGTACCTTTCGTAGCAGGAGAGGCAGAGCGGCTATTCTTGCCGGAGCTGGACTGGACCTGGAAGTGAGCAGCGTGGTGGTTCTGGAAGGGGGGTGGGAACAGGGGGGGCAGCGCCAGAAGAGGATGGAAGAGAGCGTTGGGCCCACAGGTCTCTGAAGCCCGCCACCAGTCTGGAGAACAGCCACAACACACATCCATCCATCCACATTCAGCACCACGCCACTGAGGAGCTGCGGGTCGTTGAGATAATACGAGCCAGAACTGTTTCATTTCATTTACCATTTTTTTTTTTTTGTTTGCCTTTGAACCCCAGATCTCATGCAGATGAAAATTCCACAGACCCTCAGCTCATCTTGTTATTTCCAGGCATGAGTGTAGTTGTAAATTCAAAACAGATTCCCTGTGATCTCATCCTGCAGATCTGTGTCCCTTCATGTGTGGAGGCGTCTCCCAGCTGCAGCAACACAGCCCTACATCCCTGCTCCAGGAAGGACATCTGCTCTTTGAAGGCAAGTCTATTCTGTTTCTCTCTCCTGTTGTTCCACCGTTTGTTATCTAACATGCAGAGTGCTGCAGCCCTGACACATGGCTGCTCACAGCAGGGAACCCCCAGGAGGAGAGCTGCCGTGTAACGACGTTCTCCGGGGTCCACTGCTAGACCAGACAGGGCCCCACAGCAGGGCCCCACAGCAGGGCTATGGGGCCCTGCTGTGGGGCCCTGGGACCGCAGGGGGGGAACATTCAACGTTGTCATACAAGAAACTCTTCCGGGGTTCAAACACAGGACACGGTGTGTGTGTGTGTGTGTGTGTGTGTGTGCGTGTGCTTGTGTGCGTGCGTGTGTGCGTGTGTGTGCGTGTGCGTGTGCATGTGTGTGTGTGTGTGTGTGCATGTGTGTGTGTGTGTGTGTGTGTGCGTGTGTGTGTGTGTGTGTGTGTGTGTGCCCCTCACCTGGAAAGGCACCCAGCTGAGGGTGAGCAGCCAGGGCAGCAGACATGCCCAGAGTCCCCAGGCCTCCAAACTCAGAGCGGCCAGAGCTGGCGGTGGAGAACAGGCCGAAGGCAGGGTGGCTGAGAAGTGGGAAGGAGCTGGAGACACCAGACATGCTGAAGTGCTGATCTGCCATCCGGAGCAGATGACCTGGTGGTGAACACACGGTACAGGTTGGAGCAGGTCCCTTTGCACAATCATTTCACTGAAACATTACAGCCCAGTACAGGGGTTTGTTTCACTGGAGCCCCTGACCACGGCATCAGGTGCATTTGGAGAAGAAGAATGAACATGAAGGCTGAGTCTAGTGGATGTGTTCAAATATGCTTGAGCAACAAACAAGCAGATCAGGAAGTCTAGGAATCAATTCACAGCAACCATCACAGGAGAGGAAAAATGATCAATGTATAACGAAGAATGCAGCAATAGAATGATTACTATGAAGGGACAGAGTAGGCTGTTCTTCCTGAGGAGGCTCAGGTCTTTCAATGTGTGCACTAGGCTGCTACGGATGTTCTACCAGTCTTTGGTAGCCAGTGTCACCTTCTTCGCTGTTGTGTGCTGGGGAGGAGGCATTGGAAGCGGAGGTGCCAGCAAGCTGAATAAGCTGGTGAGAAAGGCGAGCTCTGTGGTGGGGATGAAGCTGGACTGTGTGGAGGTGGTGACAGAGAGGAGGATGAGGGGGAAGCTGCAGGCGGTCCTGGACAACCCCTCTCACCCTCTCTATGCCGAGCTGAGGCAACTCAGGAGCACGTTCAGCCACAGGCTCACTCAGCCACGTGCCTCAAAGGGCTTGGGGGGCTCTTTCATCCCATCAGCTATCAGACTCTACAACACCTCAACCACCCGCTCCCAACGTCTCGGAGCCCCATCACCTCCTTTCTTGACCTGATTACGGACTAAACACCACACCCCAGGACTGTTGTTTAAACCTGGTATTTACTTGTTTTCTCCATTACCTCAGGAACCCTGCACATTGGCACATTTATATTTATATTTATACTTAGTCATATTTACTTTATTTAAGCACAGGTCACCTTCAAAAGGACAGTTACATGTATATAGTATATCTTTCTTACTCTAATCGTTTTTTTTATTATAACTTAGTCCAAATTAGTAAATTTATTGTACATATATACTCTTGTTTTCATACTTTTCCCACTGTACTGCTGGTCACTGTGAATTTCTCCTAAGGGGGATTAATAAAGGACTATCTTATCTTATCTTATGTATACAGTAACGTTTAATGCAGCAAAAAACATTGGCAGTGTGGTGTGAGAAGAACAGGAGTCCATGATTTCAATTGGTTTGTGAAAGCCATGTGTTATTTCAATGAACCTAATGCCACTGTGTTACTGCACTGTAAGATAAAACCATGCAGACTGAGCAACAGGAAGGCCTTTCCCTGTCAACACTCCTGAGTGCAGACTAATGCATTCCCCTCTGGCGCTACAGCAGGTGACAGAACATATATTACACACACAAAACTTTCACAAACAGCTTGTCTAAGCAGTTCTCATTTGACGCATGTGTGTCAGATGATTCACGGTTCCACAAAACCTGGCGTCTTGAAAGATTAATCACTGCTCCATTAAATATCCAGACACTCCCTGAAGTTTAGTCTCCTATGCAACAAACAAGGACGGGTGTGATGAGGATGAGTAGCGACCAGTCCTGAGGGCTCTGCTTGGGAACCCATGGCCACCGCATGTCTTCAGACATGACCGTGCCAAACACATGACGTATCATGATGATAGAGCTACATAAGCTCCCTACTTACTCTGCAGTAGGCATTCGTTAAACAACAATCATATTTCAGCTGAATCACACGGTGCCTGCAATTAACCAAGTGATGTCCTCGAAACTGTTCTGAAACATAACATCTTCAAGCTAATTCAGTCCATTGAGCAGAAGGCCTTTGTAGTATTTGTTATTTATTTGATTGCAATATATCCCTGATTCTCCAGAAGTCATTCTCCAGCTCCCCTCCACGGTATCGATAAGAACAGTGAAACCTATTTTCATGTGCATTCCAAAACAAGTGATTTCTCTGAGAGCCATTTTCAAATCCTACGGTGCTGTTAGTGTATGAAATACCCTCCGAGAGAGAAGCCCTTCCCCAGATGAATTGATCTAGTAAGTGTAGTTGGTGTATGGAAGCTCCAGCCTAATCGAATCAGGTAAACAGTTTCTATCCAGGGCGTGTGTGATGTCTCTCACCTGCTCCAACATGGGGAGAAGGAATGCTTTAAAGAACTCCATTCACTTGATTCTCAGAGCTGCAACGTGACTGCAGCGGTGCCACTGTGCTTTCAGCACTTAATTCAGCGTTCAGTCCAAAATAAATTATCTGGAAAATCTCAGTGCGCCTTTGGTGTGGGGGTCTGAAGGATGAATAATTCAGG
This sequence comes from Urophycis tenuis, assembly GCA_036785325.1. Lineage (NCBI taxonomy): Eukaryota > Metazoa > Chordata > Actinopteri > Gadiformes > Phycidae > Urophycis > Urophycis tenuis. The sequence continues at coordinate 294,812 of JAXIVH010000010.1, read as the reverse complement.
AGAATGTAGTGTGTTCATCATTCTAACAGCATGACAAAAAAAGCCACATTTTGTTTGGACCCATTCCCCCTCCGCCCTATAAAACATCCACACAATTCACAGCGTGAACATTTGCATGTTGTTTTCTGGTCAGAGGTGAGCTGACAGCTTATGCATCACTACTGCATAATAGCTTTGACCACAATTAGTATGCAACAGAACCACGAGGACGTCCTGCACTCTCTCCATGACACACCTCCCACCGCGCCCAGAGGCTGAAGGCACTGCTCATTCATTCAGCGGTGCTCCTAAGACACCAAACTGTCAGGGAAAGACACTGTGAGAGTCTCCATCTTAATTACACCTGTGTAGCCAAACATCTGCTGAAACGTGGGCGGAATAATGACATGGAATGACCTGGACGTGAGCAAGGCATCAGAAATAATGAGCTTCCCCTTCTGTGTCACCAGGTCACATGCGAGCATCAACATCGACTCAAATCCAAAAACATCACAACAACAACGTCTCCACGCCGGCGTGTTCACGCTGCGCCCGGGGGCCGGGGTACGTACCGCAGGTGGGGGCCCGGGGGGGTACGGGGGCCCCAGGGGGTACGGGGGCCAGGCCGGACTCGGGGATCCGGGGCGGAGGGCGGGCCGGGGAGGACACCCCGGGGGGGGAGGGAGAGGCCAGCCTCTCTCCTGACTCCATACCTGTCAAACACCAGCAACACTGAGCTGTGATGGAGAGCACACCATAGAGCACACCATAGAGCACACCATAGAGCACACCATGTGTAGAGCACACCATAGAGCACACCATGTGTAGAGCACACCATAGAGCACACCATGTGTAGAGCACACCATAGAGCACACCATGTGTAGAGCACACCATGTCCTCTCTGCTGCCGGCAGACATGGTAGTCTTACACGAGGCTTCCAAATAGTAATGCACGATATAAACGATAACAAATGGCATACGATAGAGGTTTTAATAATATGCTCTATCGCGATATTTTCTTTTTACTACTATTTTTATTACTATTTTACTAATTACTACTATTTTTACTACTTGTATCGTCTTTTTTTATCTTTATCTCTTATCTGTAGGTATGTTTACTTTAGTTCACTCATTTTCAAAAGTTACTCCTTACAATAGGAAGAGCCCACAATGGTAGAGACGCGGCTTTAAAGCCATGATCAGAGCTATTGATCCACGATATGAGGTGCCGAGCCGCAAATACTTTACAGAAACAGAGATGGCAAAATTGTATGCCGAGCTCCGCGAAAAGGTTGAAAAAGAGCCGTTTGACTTGAAATACTTTGCCACTACAACGGAACCTGTGGTCGAGCCGTACCATGGAGCCTTTCCTCAGCCTGACCATTCACTATATAACTATATAACTATATTCCTTAGGGCCTATGTAACCTGTCCTGAAATGGTTCTATTATAATTTCCATATGGTGATATGTATCGTTATCTCAAGAGACTGCAATGTATATCGGTATATATATATATATATATATATATATATATATATATATATATATATATATATATATGGATTTCAGGCCATATGGCCCATCCCTACTTCCAGAAGGCACACCAGTGATCTCAAGGCCCTGCGCCCCAAACCCTCTCCAATACCTCTCTCCAGACTGGGCTTTACAGCCAATGCCTTTTCTCTTTTAGTATTTTATATCACTGCAACAATTTGAGGCTCTCCCCGGAGTCCCTCCTGCAGAGGAAACGCAGGATGGGCCATTAACTGGAGAAACCATCATCTGAATATCAAGTGATGTCCTCACTGAAGACTAGTGATGAGACGGCATGCAGCTACAGGTTTAAACATGGAGGCTAGCTCTCTCATCTTATCATCTACACACATGAACCCTTGCTGCACATGTATACAGGGCAGCTAAAATGATATATACAGTGTACATGGAAGCTAAAGATTGATGGTAGCTAGTGCTATATATATACATACATACAAGGAAGCTAAAGCTATATATAAATATGTAAGCTATAGGATCCTGTGTCCATCACTGCTAATTCGGAGCTAAACAAGATGGTTTTGGTATGAATAAATTAAAATGACTGATGTTCACTCTCTCAGCAGAGCATCACCTTGTTCTCAAATGGTTCCTGTAAGAATGTTATGATGTTGTATTATGTTTCATATGTATGATGCCGTGTGATGCATGCAATGCTAACAAACGATAAGACAACAGATCACAGGAGCTTTAGTGTTTGTGACAAATAAGATTCTGCAGCCCTTCATCTTTCCAGCAGTGTTTACTCACTTCTTCATTTTACTGTGAAGTGTGCAAACACTGATTTCCTCTTGTGTAATCGCTTTCTGCGGTAAAAGCAAACTGACATTTCAATAACGTTAGAACAAATGTTTCCTTATGTTCGAGTCTCACCAAAAAAGACTAAAGGAAAGAAAAAGATTAACCTGGTTTTGTAATCTGCAACTGTAAAGCTGATCATTTATGAATCACAACCATTTACCTTTTGAAGGCATTCATCCAATATGCTAATTAGTTCACCGTCACCACCACCTTGATCACTGTGACTGGCATGCATCACATGTCTAGACACACATGTGTGTCATGGTAACGGATCAGGGGTGATTCTGAGGAGTACGACTGAGGCAGCATGGTGGTCTCCTCCACCACACTCCACCTGTAGGACGTGTCAGGTGATCAGACAGCACAGGTTGTTGGTTTTGAGGAGACAAAGCTGCTGAGGCCCTCGGTGAGCTAACGCTCTGATGAGGTGTGAAGGACAGACATGTCCATCATCTCCCTCAGGGACTCCCCCTCCTCCCCTCCCTAGGACACTCTCTACACCCCCTTCTCAACAAGGTATAACATGTCTTTATCTATTTAGTTGTATACTAGCAACAAGGTATAACATGTCTTTATCTATTTAGTTGTATACTAGCAACAAGGTATAACATGTCTTTATCTATTTAGTTGTATACTAGCAACAAGGTATAACATGTCTTTATCTATTTAGTTGTATACTAGCAACAAGGTATAACATGTCTTTATCTATTTAGTTGTATACTAGCAACAAGGTATAACATGTCTTTATCTATTTAGTTGTATACTAGCAACAAGGTATAACATGTCTTTATCTATTTAGTTGTATACTAGCAACAAGGTATAACATGTCTTTATCTATTTAGTTGTATAATAGCAATGGTTCACCTAGCAATTGAAATGCTTGAAACTTGTTCTGGTGACTTTCTTACTGTATTAGCAGCAATGAAATGTTTCACCTTCTTATGACAAATGTACTCTTTGTAAGTAGCTTTGGATAAAACCATCTGCTAAATGCCCTCAATGTAAATGTATTTACACCTAGTTACATTACAACTGTAAAACCTTCCCTCTGCCGTTCCACTGGCTGACCAGCCTGCGTCTCAAAGGCTGGTCATCTGTCACCCAAGTCATCTGTCCCATCTCAACCTCTGGAGGCATCAGGGTGTTAAGTCAGTGTGGCCGCTCAAGTGCTCCCGCTCCAGCACATCACCACGGCCCACCGTGCTGGAACAGGATGCTGTGCTGCCTGATTCCTCCCCCAGAGGAGCCACACGTCGTTTCATACTGGAAGCCATCAGCCACAAGGCCACTACAGATATTAGGGATGGACACAGAGATGGCCATGGACCACTAGAGGACAATGTGGAACATGATTATATCGGCTCTTCCATGTGTGCATATGTGCGTGAGTGTGTGTGTAAGTGTGAGGACATAGTTTGGATCAGTTCACCTCGGTGAGCATGGTGAGGGCATCTTCTCCGTTCTTATGCATGGTACCATGGTGGATGTGAGGCAGTGTGGCCAGGATCAGCCCTCTTGGCTGCTGAGAGCTGCAGGCAGGCAGTGACAACACAAAGAGGATCTGGATGCTGTGTCAGGGAGCACCACGGGCCTCAGTGGGCCTTCTCCTCACCTCCAGCCCACCTCCCACCTCCCCAGTGTCACAGCGTCATGCTCTCCACACACACCAGGCAAAAGGAGCCAGCTAAGAGCCAGCTGAAGAGTCAGGTGAAGAGCCAGGTGAACAGCCAGGTGAACAGCCATGTGAGGGAACAGGGAGCAGGCATCAGGGTCAACTGGAATAAAGGCACATTCTTCTAATGTCCCTGTGCTTATATCTCCATAGAGCTACATGTTATAGAGCTAGCTGTTATACTGCTGGATGTGACACTGGTACATGTGATACTACTTAATGTTCGACTGATACAGACAACAGACTCTGGAATGCAGGGCTGTAACACACTGAGTGAGGCTGTACCATTATCACCCATTCATAACACACACTGGATCAGGGCTGTAACACACTGAGTGAGGCTGTACCATTATCACCCATTCATAACACACTGGATCAGGGCTGTAACACACTGAGTGAGGCTGTACCATTATCACCCATTCATAACACACTGGATCAGGGCTGTAACACACTGAGTGAGGCTGTACCATTATCACCCATTCATAACACACACTGGATCAGGGCTGTAACACACTGAGTGAGGCTGTACCATTATCACCCATTCATAACACACACTGGATCAGGGCTGTAACACACTGAGTGAGGCTGTACCATTATCACCCATTCATAACACACACTGGATCAGGGCTGTAACACACTGAGTGAGGCTGTACCATTATCACCCATTCATAACACACTGGATCAGGGCTGTAACACACTGAGTGAGGCTGTACCATTATCACCCATTCATAACACACACCGGATCAGGGCTGTAACACACTGAGTGAGGCTGTACCATTATCACCCATTCATAACACACACTGGATCAGGGCTGTAACACACTGAGTGAGGCTGTACCATTATCACCCATTCATAACACACTGGATCAGGGCTGTAACACACTGAGTGAGGCTGTACCATTATCACCCATTCATAACACACACTGGATCAGGGCTGTAACACACTGAGTGAGGCTGTACCATTATCACCCATTCATAACACACTGGATCAGGGCTGTAACACACTGAGTGAGGCTGTACCATTATCACCCATTCATAACACACTGGATCAGGGCTGTAACACACTGAGTGACGCTGTACCATTATCACCCATTCATAACACACACTGGATCAGGGCTGTAACACACTGAGTGAGGCTGTACCATTATCACCCATTCATAACACACACCGGATCAGGGCTGTAACACACTGAGTGAGGCTGTACCATTATCACCCATTCATAACACACTGGATCAGGGCTGTGACGCTGTACCATTATCACCCATTCATAACACACACCGGATCAGGGCTGTAACACACTGAGTGAGGCTGTACCATTATCACCCATTCATAACACACACTGGATCAGGGCTGTAACACACTGAGTGAGGCTGTACCATTATCACCCATTCATAACACACACTGGATCAGGGCTGTAACACACTGAGTGAGGCTGTACCATTATCACCCATTCATAACACACACCGGATCAGGGCTGTAACACACTGAGTGAGGCTGTACCATTATCACCCATTCATAACACACACCGGATCAGCGCTCAGTCCGTCTTGGGCCTCATGAGTCACAGACAGAGGAACCCATGAGTTCCAAGAGGTTCTGCGCTCTGGGCAGTGTTCCTCAACACTAGACGAAGGATGCCACCAGCGCCTGAACAACATTCTTTGAGTTGAGGGAAGTGACCGTGGAACGAGAAGGTAACCTTGTTTTCCACCTGGTGTCAGAACCTCACGGTGGGCCGGCGCTGCGTGACAGATGGTGGCGCTGGGTGAGGACAGCCCCCCAGTGTGTGGCTGCTATGCCATGGGAGGGAGGTACTACCCCTCACACCCCACCTCATGGCCCCACCACCCCCACAACCCACACACCCCATGGCTCCACGGCCCCACACACCCCCACAACCCCACGGCCCCACACACCCCATGGCTCCACGGCCCCACACACCCCCACAACCCCACGGCCCCACACACCCCATGGCCCCACAGCCCCACAAACCCCATGGCCCCACCACCTCCACAACCCCATAACACCGAGGCCCCACACAACCCATGGCCCGACCATCCCCACAACCCCATGGCCCCACAACACCATGGCCCCACACACCCCATGGCCCCACCACCTCCACAACCCCATGGCCCCACACACCCCACAGACCCCACGGCCCCACGCACCCCACAGACCCCACGGCCCCACACACCCCACGGCCCCACGCACCCCACAGACCCCACGGCCCCATGCACCCCACGCACCCCACGGCCCCACACACCCCACGGCCCGACGAACCCCACAGACTCCACGGCCCCATGCACCCCACGGCCCCACACACCCCACGGCCCCACGCACCCCACAGACCCCACGGCCCCATGCACCCCACGGCCCCACACACCCCGCAGTCCCACGGTTCCACCACCCCACACACCCCACGGCCCCACACACCCCACGGTTCCACCACCCCACCGCCCCACAACCCCACCCTCCCCAGCCTGTCTTGGCTGTTATAATCACATGTTTGACCTGTTCTTCAAGGGCGCGCACACTTCCCACCTGTGCTCATCATACATAATAATAACCTTCCCTCCTCTTTGTGAACGGCCTCAGAACACAGCCGCACCGTTCCATCATCATCATCATCATCATCATCATCATTCTGCAGGTCGTGCATTTTTTAGGGAGACTTTCACAGCCAAGAAGTCATTTCTGCTCCCATCGACTGCGGGGACACATATCAGAATATTGAATTCTGCCATCAATAAGCGGGGAGGAGGATGGCAGTTTAGCCAGCAAATGACCTGTGATGAACGAGGCATGTGACAAACAGCACAGGAAACAGATCAGTGGTCCGCCATGTGAGCACGGCTCCAGACCCCATCATCTCCACAGGGGAGCAGGGTCCGGGGGAGGGGCGGGGGAGGGGCGGGGGAGGGGCGGGGGAGGGCCTGGAAACGTGTGTACCACGCCGCCCTCCATCCATCACAGAGGCTCCTGAGGCTGTGCCTTACTGGCCGGCAGCCAGCCAACATGGAGACTCCATGAGCACATTTTACTGAGATACGTGGCGAAGGGGGAGAGACAGAGCAACTCTTCATCATCAGTGTGTACAATACAACAAGAAGACCACACTTCAAACAGCACAGTGAACGCCACAGTGGAGAGGGGAGGCGAGGCGATGCTTGCTACAGATAATCATGCATACACTGTATTATGACTACACATTACAGGCTCCCTCCCTGCTTACTCCTACATCATTTCCTGAAGGCATCATTACTTTGATTGTGGTGCTGATAATGAAAATAGGAGAAAAAACAATGCTCTTCTGGGGGATACAGCAAGAGGGCCTAGATCATGGTCTATATGATAGACAAGAAGATAGTCTATACGATAGACTAGAAGATGGTCTATACAATAAACCAGAAGATGGTCTATTTGATAGACTAGAAGATGGTCTATATGATAGACTAGAAGATGGTCTGTGTGATGGACGAGAAGATGGTCTATATGATGGACTAGAAGATGGTCTATATGATAAAATAGAAAATGGTCTATATGATGGACTAGAAGATGGTCTATACAATAGACTGGAAGATGGTCTATATGATGGACTAGAAGATGGTCTATATGATGGACTAGAAGATGGTCTATATGATGGAGTAGAAGATGGTCTAAATGATGGAGTAGAAGAAGATGGTCTATATGATGGACTAGAAGACGGTCTATATGATGGACTAGAAGACGGTGTATATGATGGACTAGAAGACGGTGTATATGATAGACTAGAAGATGGTCTATATGATGGACTAGAAGATGGTCTATATGATGGACTAGAAGATGGTCTATATGATGGACTAGAAGATGGTCTATATGATGGACTAGAAGATGGTCTATATGATGGACTAGAAGATGGTCTATATGATGGTCTATATGATGGACTAGAAGATGGTCTGTACAATAGACTAGAAGATGGTCTACTGTATATGATGGACTAGAAGATGGTCTTGATGGACTAGAAGACGGTGTATATGAAGGACTAGAAGACGGTGTATATGATAGACTAGAAGATGGTCTATATGATGGACTAGAAGATGGTCTATATGATGGACTAGAAGATGGTCTTTACAATAAACCAGAAGATGGTCTATATGATAAACTAGAAGATGGTCTATATGATGGACTAGAAGATGGTCTATATGATGGACTAGAAGATGGTCTATACGATGGACTAGAAGACGGTGTATATGATGGACTAGAAGACGGTGTATATGATAGACTAGAAGATGGTCTATACAATAAACTAGAAGATGGTGTATGTGATGGACTAGAAGATGGTCTATACAATAGACTAGAAGATGGTCTATATGATGGACTAGAAGATGGTCTATATGATGGACTAGAAGATGGTCTATACAATAGACTAGAAGATGGTCTATATGATGGACTAGAAGATGGTCTATATGATGGACTAGAAGACGGTGTAATGGACTAGAAGACGGTGTATATGATAGACTAGAAGATGGTCTATACAATAAACCAGAAGATGGTCTATATGATAAACTAGAAGATGGTCTATATGATGGACTAGAAGATGGTCTATATGATGGACTAGAAGATGGTCTATATATGATGGACTAGAAGATGGTCTATATATGATGGAATAGAAGATGGTCTATATGATGGACGAGAAGTTTAATGTCCATCAGAGAAGCGACAATTATCTGAAGTGGAACTATTATGGAACTTATGGACATGTGATTCCACTACAGACACACATGAATCCTGTACCTCCTTTTCGCTCACGTCGTTCCCTATATTTGGCCGTAGGTCCCAGAGATGCGGCCGTGTGTCATTACATTACAAGTGTGTCCCTACAGTCAGAGCCATCAACAGATTGATTGTAATCCGAAGTGCTGCTCCACCAGAGGGGAAGAGAGGACAGTGAGGGGTGAAGGGTGTGGGTGGAGGTGATGGAGGTGGAGGAGGTCAAACATTCTTTTGCACACATTGTACAGATAAAGGTGTGTGAGGAGCCCCAAGGGACGGCTGCTCCCTACTCCTGTGAGGAGGACACCCTGACAGACAGACAGACAGACAGACAGACAGACAGACAGACAGTTGGTGCGGTGGGTGGAGGGAAATGGCGTGATGGTAGCAGGAAGAGATGTTTCACACCACCACCTTCCATCCTTTACTGATACATTTTAGAAAGTGAAGACATAACGATGACATTGTGGTTCATTATCTTATCATTAAAAGGACCACTGTGGCCTGTCTAGAACCTTTAAATGGTCTGGCCTTAACAGCCAGGCTTGTTTACATGCCTATGCTTCCCTTTGTTCCTTATTCTCACACCAAGGTTCACAAAATGCAGCTCTTCTTAAGGAAATACAATTTGCATAACTTTACTTTGTACCTTCATTTATCCACACAAAGCAAGGTGGGGAGGCAGCGGGACTGTGACTCACAATATGATATGAACTCAGCAGCGGGACTGTGACTCACAATATGATATGAACTCAGCAGCTGGACTGTGACTCACAATATGATATGAACTCAGCAGCTGGACTGTGACTCACAATATGACATGAACTCAGCAGTTGGACTGTGACTCACAAAGTGATATGAACTCAGCAGTTGGACTGTGACTCACAATGTGATATGAACTCAGCAGTTGGACTGTGACTCACAAAGTGATATGAACTCAGCAGCTGGACTGTGACTCACAATGTGATATGAACTCAGCAGTTGGACTGTGACTCACAATATGATATGAACTCAGCAGCTGGACTGTGACTCACAATGTGATATGAACTCAGCAGTTGGACTGTGACTCACAATGTGATATGAACTCAGCAGTTGGACTGTGACTCACAATGTGATATGAACTCAGCAGCTGGACTGTGACTCACAATGTGATATGAACTCAGCAGTTGGACTGTGACTCACAATGTGATATGAACTCAGCAGTTGGACTGTTACTCACAATGTGATATGAACTCAGCAGTTGGACTGTGACTCACAATGTGATATGAACTCAGCAGTTGGACTGTGACTCACAATGTGATATGAACTCAGCAGTTGGACTGTGACTCACAATGTGATAAGAACTCAGCAGTTGGACTGTGACTCACAATGTGATATGAACTCAGCAGCTGGACTGTGACTCACAAAGTGATATGAACTCAGCAGCTGGACTGTGACTCACAATGTGATATAAACTCAGCAGTTGGACTGTGACTCACAATGTGATATGAACTCAGCAGTTGGACTGTGACTCACAATGTGATATGAACTCAGCAGCTGGACTGTGACTCACAATGTGATATGAACTCAGCAGTTGAAACCCTATGCAGGGGGGGGGCAGATTTGCATGTAAACAGGGGGAGAAAAAAACCCAGCTTGAATATAAATAGAAGGCAATCACCTGACAGCAAGACAGAGCTACAAATTAAACATGAGACTAAGCTGCTACTGCAAGGTTATCTGTCATTCTGCAGAGCTGCAGTGAAATACATTGGGGCCAGAGGCCACAACATTCTATTAGCCTTTAAAGATGGCTCTATAGTAACAGAAACCATGTGGTGTATACACTCACTAGCTCACTAACTAGCTCACTAGCCAGCTCATTGACTAGCTCACTAACTAGCTCATTCATTGGTGAAAGCAGAAATGGGCCTGTGTGTGTCTCTTTGAGTGACCACCCTGCACTGGGCTGCGGCATGCAGGACACTGGGGATAGTTTGGGGTGGAGGAGTGGAGTGAGGTGGGGATGATGTTTCATTTTCTGAGGAGTTGTTTCATAGTTTGGAGTGGTGGGCTCGTGTCTTTGGGCTGTCAAAGCTCCTCCATAATCAAAACAACCAAAGAACCTTCCAGGGTTCCTGGGGTCCCTCCTCTACCCCCCTGGCACCCTGGCACCCTGGCACCCTGGCACCCTGGCACCCTGGCACCCTGGCACTCAGCCTGATCCTCAGCCTGCCCCAGCAGAGGACCCATCTCCCCCCGCTGTGAGGTAGCTGAGGGTCCTCCCTGGGGAGAGGCAGCAGTAAGTAATGGATGGAGGAGTGGTCACCACCCAGCTGAAACGCAGCTGGCTTCACACACAGACCAACACAATCAGCTTTACATGTGGAACACAGAGGGCTGCTGAAGTCATGTGAAAACAGCGTTTAATAATTTAATAATAAAGTACTGCAGCCTATTTAAGCAAAAAAGACTATGACTAGGTTAATTAATAGATTAAGGCAATAAAGTATTCTTACAATATTAATGTAGCCCACATCTAAAAATAGCTTTCCAAATATCTGTTAAAGGGAGGTACTCTGACTCCTTGGTGGTCCTCAGACCCCCCGAGGGGAGATGCTTCCCCTCTGTACCTGCAACCTTTCTGCTGACGGCTGGCTGACACACAGGGGAGGGGGGGCTGGGGTCCTGACAAACAAACTGTCCCACATGCCTCTGGAGAAGGCATCTGCTAGCACCACACACAGGCTGACGTCACCGTGTCAGGGGGAGGGCTGAAGAGGAGCACAAAGCCCCTGCTACAGAAGAGTAGAAAGAGAGAGACGTATAGACAGAGGCAGAGGTAGAGAGAGAGGTGATAAAACAGTATGCAGAGCAGCCATACTGCCTTCATCAGCACAAAGACAGACAAAGAAGAGCAATCGTACGGTCAGAACACACAAGCAGCCTCCATGGTTCCTACTGCAGCATCCTACTGTCCTACAGCAGAGAGAGAGAGAGAGAGAGAGAGAGAGAGAGAGAGAGAGAGAGAGAGAGAGAGAGAGAGAGAGAGAGAGAGAGAGAGAGAGAGAGAGAGAGAGAGAGAGAGAGAGAGAGAGAGAGAGAGAGAGAGAGAGAGAGAGAGAGAGAGAGAGAGAGAGAGAGAGAGAGAGAGAGAGAGAGATAGATAGATAGATAGATAGATAGATAGATAGATAGATAGATAGATAGATAGATAGATAGATAGATAGATATCCATCTATCTATCACTGCAGCATCCTACTCTGTCCACCACGTCCCAGCATGTGTACATAAAAACGAAGACACTATATTCTAATTACAAATGTGAACACATTCACACCTTCAGTGTTTAGCCTGCAAGACAAGATGCCACTCAGGAGAAAGACTTAACATTCTTGTGTCAGTGTTGATGTGACCAGCAGAGCTGAAGAGTGCTCCTTGTTCTGGGGGCCACAGTGGATCTGAACTAACTCGTTAGAACACATGGCCACTCAACAGCTTGTCACACTGTCCTGATGCTTCAAAACAATCATATACAGCCATTTCAATCTGAATCACTATAATAACAGAAACATTATTATAACCATCAGATTTAAAACATTCACTTCATCAAACAGTACCAAATACGTTTTTAAGCAAATATGTACCTTTTAAAATAGAATATCTTGGATAACCTAGAAAATAACCTAGATAATAGAAAATTGTTAACCTAACTCAACGAGTCAACAGTTTTCCTGGCCTGGAAGAATATGCCTGACTTGAAGAGCTGATTATAAATTGCAAGTCGGTGAAAAATTGCTTTGAAGGTCACGGCACCTCTGCTTCAAAATCTGAAACATTTAGCAGTGGAAGTCTACAGAGAAACAACAGAGTGAAGCTGGGCCATCCTCAGCCCCTCAGAGTCAGACAGGGTTCTGGTGCACTTTACATCTAGACCTAGTGAGTTCAGCCTCAGCCCCTCAGAGTCAGACAGGGTTCTAGTGCACTTTACATCTAGACCTAGTGAGTTCAGCCTCAGCCCCTCAGAGTCAGACAGGGTTCTGGTGCACTTTACATCTAGACCTAGTGAGTTCAGCCTCAGCCCCTAAGAGTCAGACAGGGTTCTGGTGCACTTTACATCTAGACCTAGTGAGTTCAGCCTCAGCCCCTCAGAGTCAGACAGGGTTCTGGTGCACTTTACATCTAGACCTAGTGAGTTCAGCCTCAGCCCCTCAGAGTCAGACAGGGTTCTGGTGCACTTTACATCTAGACCTAGTGAGTTCATCCTCAGCCCCTCAGAGTCAGACAGGGTTCTGGTGCACTTTACATCTAGACCTAGTGAGTTCAGCCTCAGCCCCTCAGAGTCAGACAGGGTTCTGGTGCACTTTACATCTAGACCTAGTGAGTTCAGCCTCAGCCCCTCAGAGTCAGACAGGGTTCTGGTGCACTTTACATCTAGACCTAGTGAGTTCAGCCTCAGCCCCTCAGAGTCAGACAGGGTTCTGGTGCACTTTACATCTAGACCTAGTGAGTTCAGCCTCAGCCCCTCAGAGTCAGACAGGGTTCTGGTGCACTTTACATCTAGACCTAGTGAGTTCAGCCTCAGCCCCTCAGAGTCAGACAGGGTTCTGGTGCACTTTACATCTAGACCTAGTGAGTTCAGTCTCAGCCCCTCAGAGTCAGACAGGGTTCTGGTGCACTTTACATCTAGACTTAGTGAGTTCAGAAACAGGACTTCAAACTAAAAATACAATGTTTTTTGTGATACCAAATGCCACATAATTACTATATATGAAAAAACTATATATATATATATATATATATATATATATATATATATATATATATATATATATGGGAAATTGTTGGTCATTAACTCATAGGCAATAATAGTGGTCTATAAGACGAGCAGAAAGCAGAGTGCTGCTTCCTTCAGCTCAGTGTGCATTTGTTCTTTCTACTCGTCACATGGGAATGGAAATGATTTCTCACAAGTATGACCACATTCTGCGAAGCAGAGCGGATGTTTTCAGGTGATGGTGTGAATGTTCCAAGTTTCATTTGTGAAGCCATGGCAGGCCCTGGAAACCACATTAAAGTGATGGTTCGGAGTGAAATTCACCCTGAGGTAATTTACACCAATAGTCATGCTAAATACCCCCTCGGGTGCATTTTTAGCGACGGTCAATATTTATCAAGTTTAGGGTTATCAGCCGAAAGACTTCGTATTGGAGTGATGGTACAGTTAGTACATGTCGTCAATGACTCTACTAATAATGCATGGATTGTTACCCAACTTCTGTAGTAGTCCATATATGGTCTGTACTCACAAAACGAGGCATTTTAAAGTTTGTAAATATACCAGGAGTTTATTTAAAAGAGCACTTTTCTGATGGCTTCAACTAGCTGTTGCTAAGGCTACCGCTACGTCGACGTCTCTTCCGTCTTTCCGGATAAGTTCGTAAAAGTCCTCTTCAAAACTCACAAGTGTAAGGAAAAAGTTGGTGAATTCAACACTCTATCTAATTTCAAGTATTCGATTATTCCAGTTGTCAAAACATTTCGATGGAGTGTTGATTTCACTAACTTTTTCCTTACACTTGAGTTTTGAAGAGGACTTTTACGAACGTATCCCAAAACAAGGAAGTGACGTCGACGCAGCGGTAGCCTTAGCAACAGAGAGTTGAAGCTATCCGAAAAGTGCTCTTTTAAATAAACTCCTGGTGTATTTACAAACTTTAAAATGCCTCGTTTTGTGAGTACAGACCATATATGGACTACTACAGAAGTTGGGTAACAATCCATGCATTATTAGTAGTCATTGACGACATGTACTAACTGTACCATCACTCCAGTACGAAGCCTTTCGGCTGATAACCCTAAACTTCATAAATATTGGCCGTCACTAAAAATGCATCCGAGGGGGTATTTAGCATGACTATTGGTGTAAATTACCTCAGGGTGAATTTCACTCCGAACCATCACTTTAAAGGGGTATTTCAGAATTTTGGACATAGGACCTCATTTCCAAGTTTTCCTGTGTGTTATTAATCATTGGAGACGTTTTCAACAAATTTCATTCAGTCCTTCTAGTTGCTGAGTTTGCTGGTGCTAGGCTAACGCAAGTCAAAGGTTTGGGCTAGTCTGCTAATAAAAACAGTCTTAACCACTCCACAGTACACCCGAGGCAAATAAAGTACAACACGAGACTATCAATGTAAATGTCTGTTGATAGAATAATGTTGGAAATAAAACCAACCTTGCATGGCATTGCATTTTGAGGGACTTGTGCCTCAGCAGCAGCATTATACTTCCTGGTAGTAGGCTACGGCAGCAGTGGACTGATATTACCTAAGTTACCAGCAGAAACTAGTCCCTCAAAATGCGATCATCCATACGATACGAGGTTGTGTTACAATTTATTTGCCTCGGGTGTACTGTGGAACTGTTGAAAATGTCTCAAATGATAAATAACACACTGGCTAACTTGGAAATGAGGTTGCATGTCCAAAAAAAAAAAAAACTGCCCCTTTAAGGTCAAGGCTGGCTGGGTCATGGTTTGAGTGAGCTCATAATTCACTAGGATGAATCAGTGAGCTAATAACATTCACCAGGATGAAACAGAGTGAGCTAATAACATTCACCAGGATGAATCAGTGAGCTAATAACATTCACCAGGATGAATCAGTGAGCTAATAACATTCACAGGATGAAACACAGTGAGCTAATAACATTCACCAGGATGAATCAGTGAGCTAATAACATTCACCAGGATGAATCAGTGAGCTAATAACATTCACCAGCATGAATCAGTGAGCTAATAACATTCACCAGGATGAATCAGTGAGCTAATAACATTCACCAGGATGAATCAGTGAGCTAATAACATTCACCAGGATGAATCAGTGAGCTAATAACATTCACCAGGATGAATCAGTGAGCTAATAACATTCACCAGGATGAATCAGTGAGCTAATAACATTCACCAGGATGAATCAGTGAGCTAATAACATTCACCAGGATGAATCAGTGAGCTAATAACATTCACCAGGATGAATCAGTGAGCTAATAACATTCACCAGGATGAATCAGTGAGCTAATAATATTCACAGGATGAATCAGGAAGGACATGATGTTGACAGTGCATGGCAACTATGATACATTCTATTTTAAATTTAAATTGTATTTTATTTTACACAAAGTATATATCATGCAAGCAGAACAGTGAGTTAAGACAAAGACACAAAAACCAAAGCACCATAAGTATCTAACAATCCTAATTCACAAAACTAAGTGGTCCAAGGTAAACTCTCCACTGTTCAACACGCACCACTGTTCAACACGCACCACTGTTCAACACGCACCACTGTTCAACACGCACCACTGTTCAACACGCACCACTGTTCAACACGCACCACTGTTCAACACGCACCACTGTTCAACATGCACCACTGTTCAACACAAACCACTGTTCAACACGCACCACTGTTCAACACGCACCACTGTTCAACACCACTGTTCAACACCACTGTTCAACAAGCACCACTGTTCAACACCACTGTTCAACAAGCACCACTGTTCAACACCACTGTTCAACACCACTGTTCAACACGCACCACTGTTCAACATGCACCACTGTTCAACACCACTGTTCAACACCACTGTTCAACACCACTGTTCAACAAGCACCACTGTTCAACACGCACCACTGTTCAACACGTACCACTGTTCAACACGTACCACTGTTCAACACGCACCACTGTTCAACACGTACCACTGTTCAACACGTACCACTGTTCAACACGTACCACTGTTCAACACCACTGTTCAACACGCACCACTGTTCAACACCACTGTTCAACACGCACCACTGTTCAACACGTACCACTGTTCAACACGTACCACTGTTCAACACGTACCACTGTTCAACACGTACCACTGTTCAACACCACTGTTCAACACGCACCACTGTTCCTCACCACTGTTCAACACGCACCACTGTTCAACACGCACCACTATTCAACACCACTGTTCAACACGCACCACTGTTCAACACCACTGTTCAACACGTACCACTGTTCAACACCACTGTTCAACACGTACCACTGTTCAACACCACTGTTCAACACGCACCACTGTTCAACACGCACCACTGTTCAACATGCACCACTATTCAACATGCACCACTGTTCAACACCACTGTTCAACACCACTGTTCAACAAGCACCACTTTTCAACACGCACCACTGTTCAACACGCACCACTGTTCAACATGCACCACTCCCCACTGTTCAACACGCACCACTGTTAAACACGCACCACTGTTCAACACGCACCACTGTTCAACACGCACCACTGTTCAACACGCACCACTGTTCAACACGTACCACTGTTCAACACCACTGTTCAACAGATACCACTGTTCAACACGCACCACTGTTCAACAGATACCACTGTTCAACACACACCACTGTTCAACACATACCACTGTTCAACACACACCACTGTTCAACACCACTGTTCAACACGCACCACTGTTCAACACCACTGTTCAACACACACCACTGTTCAACACCACTGTTCAACATGCACCACTGTTCAACACCACTGTTCAACACGCACCACTGTTCAACACCACTGTTCAACACGCACCACTGTTCAACACGCACCACTGTTCAACACCACTGTTCAACATGCACCACTGTTCAACACCACTGTTCAACACGCACCACTGTTCAACAAGCACCACTGTTCAACACCACTGTTCAACACGCACCACTGTTCAACACGCACCACTGTTCAACACCACTGTTCAACACACACCACTGTTCAACACCACTGTTCAACATGCACCACTGTTCAACACCACTGTTCAACACGCACCACTGTTCAACACCACTGTTCAACACGCACCACTGTTCAACAAGCACCACTGTTCAACACCACTGTTCAACACGCACCACTGTTCAACAAGCACCACTGTTCAACACCACTGTTCAACAAGCACCACTGTTCAACACGCACCACTGTTCAACACGCACCACTGTTCAACATGCACCACTCCCCACTGTTCAACACGCACCACTGTTAAACACGCACCACTGTTCAACACGCACCACTGTTCAACACGCACCACTGTTCAACACGCACCACTGTTCAACACGCACCACTGTTCAACACGTACCACTGTTCAACACCACTGTTCAACAGATACCACTGTTCAACACGCACCACTGTTCAACAGATACCACTGTTCAACACACACCACTGTTCAACACATACCACTGTTCAACACACACCACTGTTCAACACCACTGTTCAACACGCACCACTGTTCAACACCACTGTTCAACACACACCACTGTTCAACACCACTGTTCAACATGCACCACTGTTCAACACCACTGTTCAACACGCACCACTGTTCAACACCACTGTTCAACACCACTGTTCAACACGCACCACTGTTCAACACCACTGTTCAACATGCACCACTGTTCAACACCACTGTTCAACACGCACCACTGTTCAACAAGCACCACTGTTCAACACCACTGTTCAACACGCACCACTGTTCAACACGCACCACTGTTCAACACCACTGTTCAACACACACCACTGTTCAACACCACTGTTCAACATGCACCACTGTTCAACACCACTGTTCAACACGCACCACTGTTCAACACCACTGTTCAACACGCACCACTGTTCAACAAGCACCACTGTTCAACACCACTGTTCAACACGCACCACTGTTCAACACGCACCACTGTTCAACACGCACCACTGTTCAACACGCACCACTGTTCAACACGTACCACTGTTCAACACCACTGTTCAACAGATACCACTGTTCAACACGCACCACTGTTCAACACGCACCACTGTTCAACACACACCACTGTTCAACACCACTGTTCAACACACACCACTGTTCAACATGCACCACTGTTCAACACCACTGTTCAACACGCACCACTGTTCAACACCACTGTTCAACACGCACCACTGTTCAACAAGCACCACTGTTCAACACCACTGTTCAACACGCACCACTGTTCAACACCACTGTTCAACACGCACCACTGTTCAACACCACTGTTCAACACCACTGTTCAACACGCACCACTGTTCAACACGCACCACTGTTCAACACCACTGTTCAACACCACTGTTCAACACGCACCACTGTTCAACACCACTGTTCAACACCACTGTTCAACATGCACCACTGTTCAACACACACCACTATTCAACACCACTGTTCAACACGCACCACTGTTCAACAAGCACCACTGTTCAACACCACTGTTCAACACACACCACTGTTCAACACCACTGTTCAACACGCACCACTGTTCAACACCACTGTTCAACACGCACCACTGTTCAACACCACTGTTCAACACGCACCACTGTTCAACACCACTGTTCAACAAGCACCACTGTTCAACACCACTGTTCAACACCACTGTTCAACACCACTGTTCAACAAGCACAGCACTTTCAGAGAATTCAAGGTTACACAATGAAATAGGTCATCTCTATACAGGAACAACGTGCTGGTTCAAACTGAAACAAAAGACAGTGCTGAGCAGAAGGACAAGAGAAGAAAGCAGCTCTAGTTTTACTAGTAGTGAGAAACACCTAAACCTTCATGGGAGAGTTAACACGAGACACACACGAGCACGCAGCTGTGAGAGTCACTTGGGATAATCATCAGACTATTTTTATTTTGATGAATGTGCAGGGAAAATAACTAATTTCCTGTCTGCCTCTGAGCCATCTTAAAAAAAAAACCCTGTTCCATTTCTGGCTTGCTAAATGAATCCGTTTCCATCATCCTGTGTGTTCCTGCACACAGAAGCAACCCTGTAGACAGCATGCTGCTTAGCTCAGATCAAACACTACACTCATAGAAGGTAGCAGTGCTTTGTATTATTGGTCTGTTTCATGCAGTTGGAAAGCCCCTCCAGAGAAACCAATGGAAGGAATTACAAAACCCAGATGCAGTGGGGCTGATGTCAAGCTCAGGCCAACAGTGCAAACACTGATCCAAGTAGCTTCAGCCGCGTAGGGGCAGTCGCGGCCTACTGGTTAGGGCTTCGGATTTGTAACTGAAGGGTGGCCGGTTCGAACCCCGACCAGTACGAACGGCTGAAGTGCCCTTGAGCAAGGCACCTAACCCCTCACTACTCCCCGAGCGCCGCTGTTGCAGGCAGCTCACTGCATCGGGTTTAAGTGTGTGCTTCACCTCACTGTGTGCCTCACCATCACTGTGTTCTGAGTGTTTCACTAATTCACGATTGGGTTAAATGCAGAAGACAAAATTTCCCTCACGGGATCAAAAGAGTAATTCTTTTTCTTCTTCTTCTTCTTCTTCTTCAGTACAAATCCTGTCTACCAAAACAGACCTGTAAGCGTGCTGAAGCAGTGACTTGACTGTGATCTCCATCAACATATATAGCCTATGTTAGTTAAAACAGAGGAATCATAGCAGATCTTCTTGTGAAGTCATACAATGACATTAAAAAGTGATATCAATAAAAGCACATCATACTGGCTGACTGATTCAGACTTGAAACCCCCTGAAGGACCAGCTCTCCATGAGAGCAGAGCACCACCGGTTGAGTCTGAAGCCCACAGTGTATTGTGGTCTTCATCGCAGAGCATGCGCTGAAGCAGAGAGAGCTAATGGAAGCTCCACACAGCTCCCACACCTGGAGCAGCAGTGACCTGGGAGAGGGCTGTGCAGCCAGCTCTGAAACAGAGGAGGACAGGAGCCTGGCACAGTAACATCCCCCTTCACACCAGAGGAAACATGCTCTCATACATCACAACATCTCTTATGCATGACAAGTGGACAACACGTTGGCCTACTCTTGACTTTCAGGGGAGGTCATGCTGATGCATATACAGCACACGTGTGACATTGTGCAGTCACTGACATCGCTCATGTTGTTCAGAACTATATACATTACCATCTTTAGCTTAGCACTCATAGAAATGTATGCATTATAGACCTCCCTACCTTCACCTCGAGATCATTTAGAGGAGTATTGGACACAAAGCAGAACGTTGTACTTTATTCTGAATAACAAAGCCCACATTGTGAAAACTAACAAGGTAGGTTAGCCCCTCATTCCTAGACTAGTAGAACATCTGAATGAAAGACCATGGTACTGCATTACAACATGGATGATGGACAGGAGGAGGCATCAATGCTCTCCTCCTGACGGACACCATCTCAGTCCACACAGTTCCTCCTAAATATCCAGGAGGATACAATATTCATTTTGCTGCAGGAGACAGGCGATGCATAACAATGAGCAGTGCTAATGAAATCAAGCATCAAGCTGAAATACATACATATTAAAGCAGCCTGGTGTCGGGGCTTTCTGCATCGTTTGTTCTTTTCCCTCATTTCTTTCCCCGACCTTTCAGCATTTTCTCCTCCCTTCAGCAGAGAGTAATGATGGCACCTCACCGCCCCATTCTGGGTGTTTATGAGGCCTAATGTTTGTGGTAAAAACATTAGAAAAAATACCTGGATGTCCTGCTAAATTAATAACATTTAATTAAAAATCTTTACACAGTACATTCATTACTGTGAAGTGAAACCTCAGTA
Organism: Urophycis tenuis; assembly: GCA_036785325.1. NCBI lineage: Eukaryota > Metazoa > Chordata > Actinopteri > Gadiformes > Phycidae > Urophycis > Urophycis tenuis. The sequence goes on along the minus strand of JAXIVH010000010.1, from coordinate 273,467 downwards.
ATTAAAAAAGCCAAACCACCAAAGTGAACACAACACCAGGCCTGAAAAGGCTGTGAAGGCTCCATCACTAGTGTTCCTCACAGCTCCAGAGGACTGCACCTACCTTACAGCAAGTCAAGTATCATTTTTAATGCCAAAAGGGTATGCTGCTAAACAGCCTCCGCCCATCTGTTTTATTTCATACGCAGGAAAATGGAGAATGCAGCTTGGCATGGATCCGTTTCCTACTGTGTCTCAGAAGAAGCCTACTGTGCATTTTAATGAAGGGCTTAATCCTGGCATATTGAGTTAAAATTAGTAGGACTATGCAGAATGAGAGGAAAGCTCCACAGCAGTGCGGCAGAGGGAAGGGTCTCCAGCCAGTCACCACCAGGTCTGTGCATCAAGAAGATGACATAGACATGCTGATTGGTGGACAACATACACCTCAAAATGGCCTCTAAGCGGATTTGCTCACAGGGAAAGATTTCAATGTATCTTGATACACGTATCAAGATACAATTTTTATTCAATGATTTGAATGATTTGAAAAAGCCCTTCACTCGGTGCATTGTCTCAGAATGGAGGTATGGCAGCAGAGTAAACACCACCACGAGGTGTTCTCTGGAAGGTCAGCGCCTGGCAGGCAGAGGACCAGCCCTGACCGAGCTGTCATCCCTCTTCCCTGACAAAGACTCCATCTGCCACCGAGCAGTTTGCAGCGTCTGCGGCGGAATATCAATGATTCCTGAGCGTTCTGTGCGTGGCTCACCTTGGCGTCACCTCTGAGCTGTGTCTCCAGCGCCGTGACTCCCCTCCTCCACGCCCCCTCAGCCGGAGGAGGGGAGTGACGCCCCCCCTCCTCCGACATAGGGAGTCACGCCCCCCCCTCCTCCGACATAGGGAGTCACGCCCCCCCTCCTCCGTCTGAGGGGAGTCACGCCCCTCCTCCGTCTGAGGGGAGTCACGCCCCTCCTCCTCCGTCTGAGGGGAGTCACGCCCCCCCCTCCTCCGTCTGAGGGGAGTCACGCCCCCCCTCCTCCGTCTGAGGGGAGTCACACCCTTCCTCCGTCTGAGGGGAGTCACGCCCCCCCTCCTCCGTCTGAGGGGAGTCACGCCCCCCCCTCCTCCGTCTGAGGGGAGTCACGCCCCCCCCTCCTCCGTCTGAGGGGAGTCACGCCCCCCCCTCCTCCGGCTGAGGGGAGTCACACCCCTCCTCCGTCTGAGGGGAGTCACGCCCCTCCTCCGTCTGAGGGGAGTCACGCCCCCCCTCCTCCGTCTGAGGGGAGTCACGCCCCCCCTCCTCCGTCTGAGGGGAGTCACGCCCCCCCCTCCTCCGTCTGAGGGGAGTCACGCCCCCCCCTCCTCCGGCTGAGGGGAGTCACACCCCTCCTCCGTCTGAGGGGAGTCACGCCCCCCCTCCTCCGGCTGAGGGGAGTCACGCCCCTCCTCCGTCTCAGGGGAGTCACGCCCCCCCTCCTCCGTCTGAGGGGAGTCACGCCCCCCCCCTCCTCCGTCTGAGGGGAGTCACGCCCCCCCTCCTCCGTCTGAGGGGAGTCACGCCCCCCCCTCCTCCGTCTGAGGGGAGTCACGCCCCCCCCTCCTCCGGCTGAGGGGAGTCACGCCCCTCCTCCGTCTGAGGGGAGTCACGCCCCCCCTCCCCCGTCTGAGGGGAGTCACGCCCCCCCTCCTCCGTCTGAGGGGAGTCACGCCCCTCCTCCGTCTGAGGGGAGTCACGCCCCTCCTCCGTCTGAGGGGAGTCACGCCGCCCCTCCTCCGGCTGAGGGGAGTCACGCCCCCCCTCCTCCGTCTGAGGGGAGTCACGCCCCTCCTCCGGCTGAGGGGAGTCACGCCCCCCCTCCTCCGTCTGAGGGGAGTCATGCCCCTCCTCCGTCTGAGGGGAGTCACGCCCCCCCTCCTCCGTCTGAGGGGAGTCACGCCCCTCCTCCGTCTGAGGGGAGTCACGCCGCCCCTCCTCCGGCTGAGGGGAGTCACGCCCCCCCTCCTCCGGCTGAGGGGAGTCACGCCCCCCCTCCTCCGGCTGAGGGGAGTCACGCCCCCCCCCTCCTCCGGCTGAGGGGAGTCACGCCCCTCCTCCGGCTGAGGGGAGTCACGCCCCCCCTCCTCCGTCTGAGGGGAGTCACGCCCCCCCTCCTCCGTCTGAGGGGAGTCACGCCCCCCCTCCTCCGTCTGAGGGGAGTCACGCCCCTCCTCCGGCTGAGGGGGGTCACGTGGCTTCGCCACGAAAGAGCTTTGTTAGCGCGGATGCTATCTGGAACCTTCGGATGCTATCTGGTGTGCGTTCAGAGGCTGCAGCCTTGTGCACCTCCTGGCTTCTCTGTCAAAGTGTTGCACACCAGGTTCATGACATTCAGGGGAGGCAAATGAACAACGCCAACGCTGCCAGGGATGCTGCCTGAAGGCTGTTCCTAGGGGACCTTCATTCTGTGGCTTACACTTTGTTCACTTTTGTAGAGTGAGAGGGGGTGACATTTCTGGCCTCTACTAAAGCTCTGATGCCAGCACTAAAGACGGAATTGCAGGCAGCTGGCCATGGCGGCCATAATACACAAAAAAAAATTAAATTTCCCTCAGCCATCTGCACACGACCCGTCACCACAGAGCGGCCTGAACACAGCACTCCTAGAAGCTCCAGTGGAGCAAGACAAGTGCTGTCCCAGAAGCAGGGCCTGCATGACCTCTCACCCCCGAGGGGAGGCCCCTCTGGTTAGCCTCCCTTTATTGACAAATGAGCCTTTGTGAGGCCTGATGGAGGTTAAACATCAGTCAGCCCAGACTCAGTTTAACATCACGGTAGCAGATGTCATGGATAAAGATGACCAGACCTAGCAACACACAGAGCTGCTTCCTGGAAGATGCAAAGCAGCATCTTCCAGGAAGCGACGCCAGCTTGGACAGGTCAGTGGGATGTGTTAGCACCACTGCACTGAGAGAAGGCTCTCTGTGACCCGGCCAGGCCAAGTCCACTGGGTCTGTGTGACCTGGGTCCCGGTCCAACCCCCCCTTGGGTCTGTGTGACCTGGGTCCCGGTCCAACCCCCCCTTGGGTCTGTGTGACCTGGGTCCCGGTCCAACCCCCCCTTGGGTCTGTGTGACCTGGGTCCTGGTCCAACCCCCCCTGGGTCTGTGTGACCTGGGTCCCGGTCCAACCCCCCCTTGGGTCTGTGTGACCTGGGTCCCGGTCCAATCCCCCCTGGGTCTGTGTGACCTGGGTCCCGGTCCAATCCCCCCTGGGTCTGTGTGACCTGGGTCCCGGTCCAACTCCCCCTGGGTCTGTGTGACCTGGGTCCCGGTCCAACCCCCCCTGGGTCTAATAGCAGGAGAGCCACTGCAGCCCAAAAGACTATTTATACTGCCTCCTGCAAACTCAGTGGCCTCCCTGATCTTAGCATCCATTATTTGGCCTTCGAAGAGAGCATGCCTTGGTGTATAACACATATAAACCCAATCTGAATTCCTCTGGTGTTTGCGTTAGCTACAAACCCAGCAGCTACTTGCCTTGATTTACTCCACAACACAAAACAGAAAGCAGCGGAGCACGCTGGAGCTTCCCTTCCGAGGAAGACCACGAGACAACAGACAAGCACTAAAGACCTTGGAGATCCTCCCACATGACTGCACCTTGAATAACATCCAGTCATTAGTCACCACAGCAGGAAGGAGTCTGCCAATGAAGACCAAAGAGTTGTGCTTGTGTCGACCTCCATCTCCACCATGCCGCTGGTTCCCTCTCATGTGTGATGAAGAATTGTCTAAAAAAAGAGCTAATAAGTAGAGCAAGGCAGATGTTCACCAAGCCAATGCTCAAAGGATCACTCAATACCAGCACTACTTCTGCTAATAAGGACGTCTGACTAATCAACAGTGGTTTGATTGTGGTGAACAAGACATGGTTGGTTAGGGTTTGGGTCAGAGCCGTGCTACATAGTAATCATGGTAATTTTTTTCTTCCACTCCCTGTCCTCCTGTCCTGAGCTGGGTTGGTGATAAGGTGCGGAGTAAAGCAAGGCTTCTGATGGCCAGCCTCCATGCTGCTTTAACTGGGGATCCCTGTGTCTTTTCCCTCCTGGCATTCAGGACGTCTTGAAGTCTAGCTTGTCTTCACAGGGACTGCGATGACCCATATCCTGTCAGGGTCAGAACCATGAAGGTTTTCCCAGCAGTGGACAGGAGCCATTTGGGACCACGTTTACTCAAACTTGAGATCACATTTCACATGTGCAGTTGGGGAAATGGGAAGTAGAATCTCAACACAGCACATTACTCCACACCAACAGACACCTGGCCCAGCCTCCCCGTGGCCCAGCCTCCCCGTGGCCCAGCCTCCCCGTGGCCCAGCCTCCCCGTGGCCCAGCCTCCCCGTGGCCCAGCCTCCCTCAGGCCCAGCCTCCCTCAGGCCCAGCCTCCCCGTGGCCCAGCCTCCCCGTGGCCCAGCCTCCCCGTGGCCCTGCCTCCCCCCGGCCCAGCCTCCCCGTGGCCCAGCCTCCCCGTGGCCCAGCCTCCCCCCGGCCCAGCCTCCCCGTGGCCCAGCCTCCCCGTGGCCCAGCCTCCCCGTGGCCCAGCCTCCCCGTGGCCCAGCCTCCCCGTGGCCCAGCCTCCCCGTGGCCCAGCCTCCCCGTGGCCCACCCCGGGCCTGTGCTCAGCTGGCTGCTGTGCAGTCCGCTTCCCGCTGGGTGGTACGGAGGGCCAGGGAGAGCCGTCCAGGGGACACAATGTGGCTCAGAGGCAGCAATGCAACAAGTGTTCAGAGTCCGAGCCTCCAGAGAGCCTCCAGAGAGCCTCCAGAGAGCCTCCAGACTGAGAGCAGACGGCTCCCATTACCTCTGTGTGGCTGCCAGTCGTTTCTTTCCAAAGGTTTGGTTCTTTTTCAACTTAACACAATTTAAAGCTTTGACATTCTAATTCTGTGATGGCTAATTAGACGTCCACTGACTGAAAGCAGTAAGAGTAACGCAGTGCAAACTAATGTCATTAAAGAGGACCTAGTGAAATCTTTATCCTAATTGGAAAGTTTTAATCCTGTACCTTAATAATAAAAGGAGTTGTGCTTTGTCCAGACTTTCCATCTTATGCTTTTCCAATTATCACAGCCAAGTGGATTTTTGTCAAACAAAGAGAAAAAAGGGGCAACACATTCTTACTGTATGACGCTGTCCTCAGAGCTGCGACATCTCCGCTCTGCACCTGAAAGCCAAGACAACAACACAGTAAGCTTAATTGCTTGATTTTTATAGATTTATTCATTCAGAATAATTCCTATCTCAAAGCTCCATGAAAATGAAATAAAAATGCTAATCTTGAAGGGCGTGAGGCCCCAGGGGAAGATGACTTATCCATTCAAAACATCCACAGAACATCAAATTGCTGCGGCACAAAATCCTACAACACAACAAAGAGCAATTGAGCATAGACATGGTGGACCTGGAGCCCTGAAGTGAGCATAGACATGGTGGACCTGGAGCCCTGAAGTGAGCATAGACATGGTGGACCTGGAGCCCTGAAGTGAGCATAGACATGGTGGACCTGGAGCCCTGAAGTGAGCATAGACATGGTGGACCTGGAGCCCTGAAGTGAGCATAGACATGGTGGACCTGGAGCCCTGAACTGAGCATAGACGTGGTGGACCTGGAGCCCTGAAGTGAGCATAGACATGGTGGACCTGGAGCCCTGAAGTGAGCATAGACATGGTGGACCTGGAGCCCTGAAGTGAGCATAGACATGGTGGACCTGGAGCCCTGAAGTGAGCATAGACATGGTGGACCTGGAGTCCTGAAGTGAGCATAGACATGGTGGACCTGGAGCCCTGAAGTGAGCATAGACATGGTGGACCTGGAGCCCTGAAGTGAGCATAGACATGGTGGACCTGGAGCCCTGAAGTGAGCATAGACATGGTGGACCTGGAGCCCTGAAGTGAGCATAGACATGGTGGACCTGGAGCCCTGAAGTGAGCATAGACATGGTGGACCTGGAGCCCTGAAGTGAGCATAGACATGGTGGACCTGGAGCCCTGAAGTGAGCATAGACATGGTGGACCTGGAGCCCTGAAGTGAGCATAGACATGGTGGACCTGGAGCCCTGAAGTGAGCATAGACATGGTGGACCTGGAGCCCTGAAGTGAGCATAGACATGGTGGACCTGGAGCCCTGAAGTGAGCATAGACATGGTGGACCTGGAGCCCTGAAGTGAGCATAGACATGGTGGACCTGGAGCCCTGAAGTGAGCATAGACATGGTGGACCTGGAGCCCTGAAGTGAGCATAGACATGGTGGACCTGGAGCCCTGAAGTGAGCATAGACATGGTGGACCTGGAGCCCTGAAGTGAGCATAGACATGGTGGACCTGGAGCCCTGAAGTGAGCATAGACATGGTGGACCTGGAGCCCTGAAGTGAGCATAGACATGGTGGACCTGGAGCCCTGAAGTGAGCATAGACATGGTGGACCTGGAGCCCTGAAGTGAGCATAGACATGGTGGACCTGGAGCCCTGAAGTGAGCATAGACATGGTGGACCTGGAGCCCTGAAGTGGGCATAGACATGGTGGACCTGGAGCCCTGAAGTGAGCATAGACATGGTGGACCTGGAGCCCTGAAGTGAGCATAGACATGGTGGACCTGGAGCCCTGAAGTGAGCATAGACATGGTGGACCTGGAGCCCTGAAGTGAGCATAGACATGGTGGACCTGGAGCCCTGAAGTGAGCATAGACATGGTGGACCTGGAGCCCTGAAGTGAGCATAGACATGGTGGACCTGGAGCCCTGAAGTGAGCATAGACATGGTGGACCTGGAGCCCTGAAGTGAGCATAGACATGGTGGACCTGGAGCCCTGAAGTGAGCATAGACATGGTGGACCTGGAGCCCTGAAGTGAGCATAGACATGGTGGACCTGGAGCCCTGAAGTGAGCATAGACATGGTGGACCTGGAGCCCTGAAGTGAGCATAGACATGGTGGACCTGGAGCCCTGAAGTGAGCATAGACATGGTGGACCTGGAGCCCTGAAGTGAGCATAGACATGGTGGACCTGGAGCCCTGAAGTGAGCATAGACATGGTGGACCTGGAGCCCTGAAGTGGGCAGGAGGCCGGGGCCTTCAGGGTTTTCCAGGAGGACAATCAATGCCAAGCCATCAAAACCATGTCATGCGTGGGAGTAATTGTCCATTTCTGTGAGCAATTAGGACAATTAGTTATTCTGAATAACATTTAAAGTAAACAAAACAAACATTTAAAGTAAACAAAACAAAGGATGAGATTGTGGGACATGTCCAGTGACCGGGTGACCAAAGGGTCAGCCACTGTAGTCTAGAGTCAGAAATAACTTCCACTGCAGAATAACCACTGCAAACATTTCTTGTATGCTGTGATACTGCTCTCCATATGGGCTGCTTTGTTTGGGATGTGAAGGGACAACAGGGGCAGCAGAGCAGTGTGCTGGACAGTCCACCCTCAGGGCCTCTAGGGCCGTAGTCCTGGTGGGTGTCAGACCACAGGGCTGACCACAGGATCCCCCTGGACATCGGCCCATATTGGAATGGAGATAATCCGGAGTGCTAAGAACTGACAGGCTGATAATGAGGCAGTGATAATGACACCTGGGATAAATAGTACAGGCAGTAAATATCTATCTGATTACAATAGCCATCCATCGCCCTTTATGACCTTGTGGTTATGTACTGCAAAGAATAAACATAACTCCTTCAAGTCTTGCAGCAGCTTTAGGTCAGGCTGTTTGATTGGAGTTGCTGCAGTCAGGTGTGGACTCTATAGGTTATGCAGATTGCCGTCTAGACTTTGTACTGGTAAAATAACTTCAGGCCAATCCCTGGGGTTTGACAACATGCTCGTCTGAACCTCGTCTGAATAAAAACCATTGAACTTGTGTTTTGCTTTCACTTGTTTCTGCCTGACGTACTGAGAATGAAAAGACCAGCTGAAGCCCTGAAGTCTGCCCAACCTGTGTGGCATGATGGGGCCCACGCTTATTCACTTTCATCACAAGAAGATTTTCAGTGCATCACCACAATTAGACGAACAACAACCAGGGCAGAAAAGGAGTGATTCAACAGCCCAGTCAAAGGTGCTGGTAGACCTGCTGCTCTCAGGACAGCAGCCCACCACAGCTCATTCACAGCCACACCAAGCCCTGACAGCACCACACCAAGCCCTGACAGCACCACACCAAGCCCTGACAGCACCACACCAAGCCCTGACAGCACCACACCAAGCCCTGACAGCACCACACCAAGCCCTGACAGCACCACACCAAGCCCTGACAGCACCACACCAAGCCCTGACAGCACCACACCAAGCCCTGACAGCACCACACCAAGCCCTGACAGCACCACACCAAGCCCTGACAGCACCACACCAAGCCCTGACAGCACCACACCAAGCCCTGACAGCACCACACCAAGCCCTCTCAGCACCACACCAAGCCCTCTCAGCACCACACCAAGCCCTCTCAGCACCACACCAAGCCCTGACAGCACCACACCAAGCCCTCTCAGCACCACACCAAGCCCTCTCAGCACCACACCAAGCCCTCTCAGCACCACACCAAGCCCTCTCAGCACCACGCCACCAAATCACAGAAGACCCGGACAGTCTGTTTTGGTGATTCTGTGATTTGTGTTTCAATCATTCCCATTGTGTGTGTGTGTGTGTCGGTACACCTTCTTAATTTTTTGTTTTGTTAGTTTTTGAATGGACAATGTCCCAAAAATGTAGTATATTTTTTTGTCAGATAAGACTGCCTGATCCAGTGTTAGACCATGGAGACGTGTGTCCTTTGGTACTGTGATGTAGTCTTATTCCCAACATTCTCAGACATGTCCTTCGGGATGGGGAAGGGAAGGGCCCCTTCAGGCTCCATCAGTAAAAGTTTCCTGGCCCATCTTTGAACTGGAGCACTGCTACTGGTTGCTTTCACAGGCTGGAGAGAAGGCTGTGTGCAAAGTAATGAGTAACACACAAGTTGAGTGTTGTCCAGGGAGGTCAACATGGTGTCCATCAGTCAGGGCACAGGGAGCATCTGAGCATCCAGACATTGACCACAGACTCCAAACATGGTACACACTTACACAATCATGGAACAACAAAGACTTTAATGACCTATTTATTCGGTCATTTGTGAGATCCATGTAAGAAACCTTCCAAACTCCGACAAAAACCTAATCTAATAACCCCAAACATGTGTGGAAAACAAAAAAACACTTTATTATTCTAGCCAGTCTTCCATCCCATAAAAGAGCATCAACATTGCTGTGTTCTGGAGGGGAAAAAGCCCCAGTCAATTAGCTAATCTGGCCACTCTCAGTTTGCCCCGGTGCTGCCCCTAACATATTCAGAGATGGATTCCTTCTCCTCTGCTCCTTATCAGGGGCACAATGCTGCGTGACTATGAAATAGTCCAAAATGGACGGAGGGAACAACATGCCTAGCACAGCTAAAATGGCACTGGATTGCGGCAGCAGTGAGCAGATTTTCAATGCAAGTGGATCAATATAGAAGTGGTGGTGGTGGGGGTACGTGTGGGCGGGCTGGGCTGTTATAACTTACAACGTCTTTACAAACCACTGGCCCAGGAACATACACCATGAAAGGCTACAGGCCAGCACCCCAACAGGTCCAACACAGGACGGACTGGGTTCAACTGGAGCAGTAGTCACTCCCTCCCCCAGAGCTGGCCCAATCAGGAGATGTCAACCCTGACCTACAAAGAGGGACTCCTGTCAGGCCCTGAATGTTCAGAAACATCCATCATAAGCAGGCTAAAGAGGACATTGAATTATACAGCATTAACCTCCGGGTTGGCCATATATTTACGCCTGTGTGAGGAGAGCCTTGGAAGCTGCTCTTTACTCCGAGCTCACGGCTAATTTGATGAACCTGCTCAGCCCCCGGCAGGGGCTGGCTGTCTTTGATTAATGAGCACAAGCTTTCACAACCTGCCAAGGATGGGAGACAAAGGAGAGACAACATGGAGCTCCTGAGTGGTGGAATAAAGCCCTCCATCTTCAGACAGGAGGGCTAGAGGGCCGCACGCCTCATGATGCTGCTTTAAACAGGGAACATGTGTGTTCCCTGTTTAAAGCAGCATCACATCTCTAACACGCACTCGGACGCTGCTTTAAACAGGGAACCCACGTGTTCCAAATGATCCTGAATCTACACAGACAGTCGATTTCTGAAAAGACAAATGGAGCTAATAATAAACTATTAGTCACTAACATCTGCTGGCGTTTCAAAGTGATGTTTCGAGCTCTTTAGCAACCTCACACACAGACCTGAGACTATTCTACATTGCTAAAAAGGAGGACACTGCTTCATATCCCAATCCAATGCCACGCTGATAGCTCTATGTAAATTCAGCATTAGAATAACAGTGCAGTATTAGAAGCTGGTTCCTGTGAGGCGCATCTCAAGGACGTGTTGTCTGAACAGATCGGAGGCAGGTAGTGACCTTACTGTCTGCTTACTAGTGGATTCATTGTCAGTTACTATGCATAACACATCAAGGCTGTGATGTGATGAGTCTTGCTCCTTGAGCTGCTGGAGCTGTTTAAAAGACGTAGCAGGAACCCTGTTCACGGCCGCTTCCTCATGCTGTTACCCAGGGGCCTGTGAGGGCTCACTATCAACCATTCTCCTGTATGGCATCACGTTAATATCACCGGCCTGTTGAAATAACAGGCATATCAGATAGAAGGTGTAGTTTGAAGTAGGACACTGGGAAGTAGGCCTACATAGGCAAGGCGTGAGACTAACAGGTAAACACATATCCCTGTTTCTAAGAGCCAATATCCACTCGTGTTGCATGACAAGAACATAGAAGTGTCATTTAAGTATTCCCTCTAAAACACCTCATGTATGTGTTTAATATTCTGAATATATTATTACCACAATATGCATCATTTTTTAATATTTTTTTATACATTTTTTACATTGCATACTATTCTTTAATTCTTTGTATTGTTACTGTGTGTAATGCTGCTGCTACGCTGTAATTTCCCAGCTTGGGATCAATAAAGTATTTCTATTTATCTATCTATCTATCCATCTATCTATCTATCTATCACAATGAAATGAAACTGAAGTCAGAATGCATTATTCTATTGGTTTGAGACATGGGTCAAACAACAGCAAAATGAATCGGTGACATTTTGTGAATGGAACTATATGTGTTTATCTGGATGAGTGTGTACGTGTGAGCAGTAGCAACCTGTAGATAATGACACTAGAACCAGGCAGCAGACAGCCCCATGGCTTGTGAAAGCACCAGTACATTACAGAGATCCTCTTGCATGTGTAATCTCCCAAACATCTGGCTTTCTAAATGATCTCCATCAACTTCAACAATATCTCAGTGTGAAACTTGATTTAAATATGATACCCATCCAGAGTTTCAACTCATTACATTGTATGATTCAAAAATCTATTTAAATCAACACTCACAATTTGTTTATCATAAGAAAAGTAAAACAATTTTTTTGATTTAATAACATATCCAATTAAATTACATGTAACGTATGTGTATCCAATTCATGTGTACCTCATTAAAGCTAGTGTGTTTGATTCATCATGACTGAGGAAAATAAAATAGAGAATAGAATAATAATAAATAATGTGTTATTTCTAAAGTCAGTACTCTGAGTCTCAAACAGGAAATTAAAATTCCCCAAAATGACTCTCAGACTACAGTATAAAGCATGGACGGTACTGTCCTTAGAGAACATCTCAGACTACAGTGTAAAGCATGGACGGTACTGTACTAAGAGGACATCTCAGACTACAGTATCAAACATGGACGGTTATGTCCTAGGAGAACATCTCAGACTACAGTGTAACACATGGACGGTACTAAGAGGACATCTCAGACTACAGTGTAAAGCATGGACGGTACTGTCCTAAGAGAACATCTCAGACTACAGTATCAAACATGGACGGTACTGTCCTTAGAGGACATCTCTACAGTGTAAATCATGGACGGTATCAGAGGTAGACTACATCCACTCATCACAGCTGGTGCTTCGCTGAACTTCAACGAGGAAGCAACAGAAACCATACGACCTCAGATCCACTGACCTCTCGGACAACCGTATCGATCAGACTTAATATTGAACTAGTGTTAGGACTGAGCACATCGGACTGATTCGGCTTCATGTGATCACAGCAGGTAACCCACGGTTCAACACCTTGGACACACACGGTCTCTCCTGGATAACAACCCGGTTCGTCGTGTATATCTGGGAGACCCAACTACTGCCAAGTGAAGACTTTCTATTTGACAAAGATGAATGAGAAATGATCTAAATATCTTCGGAAATAAGGTCGAAGACACTCCATCTGAACTGTCTGGTTCTGCCACAGCGGAGGTTCCGGGGCACTTGACTCCTAGTTACCAAGTGAACAGCAATAATATTATTAATACTATTAATAGTATTAATGCCATTAATAGTATTTAGTGACTAAGTTAGCAGCATACAACGGACACACTTCAGCTACATTCTTACAACTTTTAGTTCTCCGCGTTGAACTTCCAACAGGAGAGCGGTGCATTGTGCGGCAAGTGTCGGGGAAGAGACGTGGTAGCTCCCGGTTAGCTCCCGGTAGCTTCCCAGCCAAACACTCACATAAGCTCCCGGCTAACGTTAGCTTAGCCGCTAGCCGCTCGGCAGCGTTTATCAGCGGACCACACGGGGACGGCGGGGGACGGCGGCGGATGACGAGCGAGCGAAAACTTCCCTCGACCAAAACAAATAAATGACAACTCACCGCGTCGTAGGCTGAACTGCGTCTGGGTGTCGTGGTGGGCAAAAGGTACGTGTTCCGTTACTCCCCGGGTTCGAGTGACTCAGGTCCGGTCCAGACGCGGAGAGCAGGTCAGTTGGACTGGCGCGCGGAGAGGAGCGCGAGACTCCAGGAGCGCTTGAGGAGGCCGTGACGTCACTCCAGGACCGCTGGAGGAAACCGTGACGTCACGCCAGGCTCTCCTCCACTCACGTGTGGTCCTGCGGCGGCTTTATTGGTATTAAAATCCACCTGGTGACCACCCAGCTCAGAGTCACCGGTTCTGTCTTCTGCTCAATGCGTTCTGATGGCGTTAGAACCTGTGATCAGCCAGGCGGTACAGCAGGCTGATCACCAACACGTCCTTTGTCGTCATCTAAAACGTAAAACCAAATGCATGGCCACGGTAGGCGTACAGTTGATATGGGTTTAATTCATTTTCTGTGGTTTAACATTTGCTTTCAGTAATTTGTCATGACAAACGATCTCTTTTAGCCTACGTTGTTATGCAAATAAAGAAAATAACACAAGATGTAACTGAAATCCATGTTCATGGTAAGGTGGAATCGACTAGGATATCCTACTACTGCACAAGTTCAGTCCAAATCTTCTGTTGAAAGTTGAACGAGTTACTCTGCTGTGAATAACCTATTTATTTATTTTGAATTTTAAGTGTGTGTGGTTTCGTAGGAGAGATAATCCAAGACCTCTCTAGTATTGAGTAGGCCTACATCTTCTCAGCGTTGAAGAGAGCTGCCAGTGAACCTCATTTGAGTCCAGTCAGCATGAGGGCTGTGGTCGCAGCGCAATCAATACCGAGATGTAGAATAGGAATAATACAGAGGACACACTATTTATCTTTGGTGTTGTTTTTAATACCAAACTCAACTGGACAAATGCAGTGGCTTTATTTAACATATTCATGTCATGAATAATTAATGTAGGGTTATTGTAATGAAATGATTACTAAAGAGAGAGTCCCATCAGGTTTTATAGGACTGCATATTGTACATGGAAATGAAGACATAAACACTGCCTTGAATTAAAGATGTCAAGACAAAAAGAACATTTCAGCAATTGTTATTTGTAACAAAAATCTGTAAAAATAGTGTTATTTGCTAATGAGCAATTCACCCTTTTGTTCTGTGATTTGTTACATGTGATAATCTGGGTCAGGCTGTAGTGTAACAAGCTGCCGTAGGTTCAGCAACATGGGAAAATATTATTTCAGAAATATGATTTGGTGATTTTGTAGTCAGCCCAACAATAGCACACCTCGGTTTTAATTGTACTGAAAAGTCCTCATTAGAGAGAGAGAGAGAGAGAGAGAGAGAGAGAGAGAGAGAGAGAGAGAGAGAGAGAGAGAGAGAGAGAGAGAGAGAGAGAGAGAGAGAGAGAGAGAGAGAGAGAGAGAGAGAGAGAGAGAGAGAGAGAGAGAGAGAGAGAGAGAGAGAGAGATCAGGGAATAATGACTCCCAAAGCCTTTCATGCTTTTCACATACAATCAGCCGTCAGCCGGTCCTGGTCATTTGTAACATGCGTCAGACACGTCACGGCTACACCAGCGCATCGCGGGGGGAAGGGCAGCAGTCTGGCCCCTTTAAGCTTTTTTTCTTGATTAGAAAGTATAATGAGATCCAAAGACACAGCAAAGAGCTTCTCCCAGGAGACTGATGCAAAACAAATTAAGATGGTAATTCTGTTTTAATTATCTTTCTATATTATTTTTTGTCAGTCCACAGCGAGCTGCGGGCGCCCAGAAGGTGAAGAAGGGGTTTGGGTGGAGTCATTGATTTGCTTGACATATTAAACGATATAGATCCCAGTCAGCCAGCTAACACGTCCCTGTGAGTCTTCACCAGCCCTCATTTCTGCTCCTCGTGTCGGCTGTTAGAAACAACAAATGACTCATGTTTAACGGTTGACATAGATTAACGACAGCACTCATCAATACCATTTAATGACTGTTTAGTAGCATGTTTCAGGACATCTGCTCCCTGCAGCCTCTTAAAACTTCTGGCGGATCTTCTCTGGTCATCAATTACAATGAAATGGAAGTTTAATGAGCCGGCAGGAAAGTCAAATAACACAACAGAAACTAAAAACTAAACGCATTGATCAAGTGCACAATAAACATAGTCTTCATAACGGATTTGAGTCTTCTAGTCTGACAGCAATTTACGTTTATTTGTATTAGCGTACAAGCATACCAACCAACCGTAGAGAAA
The DNA here is from genome assembly GCA_036785325.1 of Urophycis tenuis. NCBI lineage: Eukaryota > Metazoa > Chordata > Actinopteri > Gadiformes > Phycidae > Urophycis > Urophycis tenuis. The sequence goes on along the minus strand of JAXIVH010000010.1, from coordinate 258,455 downwards.
CCAGAAGGATTCTAGCCACCACTGAAGAGACAGAGGGTGGGTGAGCCACTGCCAGCCAGGATGCACGGTAAGGAATGGGTATAACACCAGACAGACGATAGACTGCATGCGTGGTCCACTGTTTTCCACTGTAATTTTTATTTGTAGTTTATTTGTCAGGGACAATGCAGTGCACATTATTACAAACATGACATGGCAAGGCCATGACACAGCTTGCAGATGTGAGTACAAATAAGGTTTGTAGCTAGATAGCTAATTTGCAACCTCAGTCCCTGGTCAGGCTAGCTATTCTAATAAAATATATAAGTCACCTAGACTATACAATTATACAAAGTATACAGTATACAATACACAATTATATGCTATCTTAAAACATACTTCCTATAACATTAAAAGCATGTGCAGAAAGAGAAAACAAAAAACAATATGAGTGTGACCTATATATGCTGTGTGTGCATGTATGTGTGTTATCTATTGTGTGTTGTGATGATTACATTTATGGTTTTCCTTCAGCCAGTGTTTCAGTTGTCTGTTACATGTTTTAAACTCAGTTTGTGTTTTTATTACTGTAGGTAAGTTGTTCCACATTTGAGTTCCAATAACTGAAAAACTCGACTGGCCAAATGAAGTTTTGCGCACCTCTGCTGTGCAGTTGCCGTTCACTGCTCCTCTGGTTGCCACCCTTCTTGTGCTTATTTTAGTTACAAAAGGACATAGTACAGCAGGAGCAAGATTATTTGCACATTTAAAAATTAGTTTAAGATAAGAAAACTTCATAAAATTCTCGAAGCTTAAGAGGTTATATTTCGTTACTATGAGGCAGTGATGCCACATTATTGGTTTCTGATCCAGTATCTTTAATGCCTGTTTGTATAATGATAAAATAGGTTTAGTTGATGTCTGGGAGGCTTGGCCCCATACAGTAATGCAGTAAGATAGATGAGACAGAATCATGGCATGGAAAAACAGTAAGGCTGCCTTAACAGGTATATGATGCCTTATCATTCTAAAACAGTTCAAGTTTGTTCGGAGCGTTGCAGTGAGTTTCTTAATGTGTTTGCTAAACTTAAGCTGAGAGTCTAAGATTATTCCTAAAAATTTAAACTCATTGACTTCGTCAATTGTGTCCTGGTCAATTTTGATGGAGCAGGAGGCTTTCCCTCTTATAGAAAAACACATAGATACTGTCTTTTTGATGTTAAGAGTGAGATGGTTGTCTTTGAGCCAGCGGGATACATCTTCCATCTTCTTAGTCAGAATGTCTGCTGCTGCGCTTGATGTTCTGGCTGATGCGTAAATCACTGTATCGTCAGCGTACATTTGGCAGTTAGATGACTGGCAACAATGTCGTGTATAATGGAGCATGCAGTGTGTGGACAGTGTGAAGAAGAACACAAGACCTACCCTCCATCGGAAACATTGCTCTGCATTGCTGTCTCCAACACCACATTTACATCCCTCAAGGAGGAGACTGTAGGACAACAACCACTGTATCCAACGTTAAAACAATGTCCAGTGTATTTAATGTCAACTGTATCCAACGTTAAAACAATGTCCAGTGTATTTAATGTCAACTGTATCCAACGTTAAAACAATGTCCAGTGTATTTAATGTCAACTGTATCCAACGTTAAAACAATGTCCAGTGTATTTAATGTCAACTGTATCCAACGTTAAAACAATGTCCAGTGTATTTAATGTCAACTGTATCCAACGTTAAAACAATGTCCAGTGTATTTAATGTCAACTGTATCCAACGTTAAAACAATGTCCAGTGTATTTAATGTCAACTGTATCCAACGTTAAAACAATGTCCAGTGTATTTAATGTCAACTGTATCCAACGTTAAAACAATGCCCAGTGTATTTAATGTCAACTGTATCCAACGTTAAAACAATGTCCAGTGTATTTAATGTCAACTGTATCCAACGTTAAAACAATGTCCAGTGTATTTAATGTCAACTGTATCCAACGTTAAAACAATGTCCAGTGTATTTAATGTCAACTGTATCCAACGTTAAAACAATGTCCAGTGTATCTAATGTCCACACAATGTCCACTGTATCCAACGTTAACACAATGTCCAGTGTATCTAATGTCAACACAATGTCCACTGTATCCAACGTTAACACAATGTCCAGTGTATCTAATGTCAACACAATGTCCACTGTATCCAACGTTAACACAATGTCCAGTGTATCTAATGTCAACACAATGTCCACTGTATCCAACGTTAACACAATGTCCAGTGTATCTAATGTCAACACAATGTCCACTGTATCCAACGTTAAAACAATGTCCAGTGTATCTAATGTCAACACAATGTCCACTGTATCCAACGTTAACACAATGTCCAGTGTATCTAATGTCAACACAATGTCCACTGTATCTAACGTTAACACAATGTCCAGTGTATCCAACGTTAACACAATGTCCAGTGTATCTAATGTCAACACAATGTCCACTGTATCCAACGTTAACACAATGTCCAGTGTATCTAATGTCAACACAATGTCCACTGTATCCAACGTTAACACAATGTCCAGTGTATCTAATTTCAACACAATGTCCACTGTATCCAACGTTAACACAATGTCCAGTGTATCTAATGTCAACACAATGTCCACTGTATCCAACGTTAACACAATGTCCAGTGTATCTAATGTCAACACAATGTCCACTGTATCCAACGTTAACACAATGTCCAGTGTATCCAACGTTAACACAATGTCCAGTGTATCTAATGTCAACACAATGTCCACTGTATCCAACGTTAACACAATGTCCATTGTATCTAATGTCAACACAATGTCCACTGTATCTAATGTCAACACAATGTCCACTGTATCCAACGTTAACACAATGTCCAGTGTATCTAATGTCAACACAATGTCCAGTGTATCTAATGTCAACACAATGTCCAGTGTATCTAATGTCAACACAATGTCCAGTGTATCTAATGTCAACACAATGTCCAGTGTATCTAATGTCAACACAATGTCCACTAATATGCATCTATATTTTAGTGAGGTCTATTTTTGGGGATGGTTTTCATGCCTGTGCAGACTGATCTGTGGTGTCTTCTTCATGCAGAGTAATCAGTCCTTCAGGTCAGCTCCATGAGAGTAATCAGTCCTTCAGGTCAGCTCCATGAGAGTAATCAGTCCTTCAGGTCAGCTCCATGAGAGTAATCAGTCCTTCAGGTCAGCTCCATGAGAGTAATCAGTCCTTCAGGTCAGCTCCATGAGAGTAATCAGTCCTTCAGGTCAGCTCCATGAGAGTAATCAGTCCTTCAGGTCAGCTCCATGAGAGTAATCAGTCCTTCAGGTCAGCTCCATGAGAGTAATCAGTCCTCAGGTCAGCTCCATGAGAGTAATCAGTCCTTCAAGTCAGCTCCATGAGAGTAATCAGTCCTTCAGGTCAGCTCCATGAGAGTAATCAGTCCTTCAGGTCAGCTCCATGAGAGTGACCAAAACACAGCGGCTCTGCTCCAACACATAAAACAATAATATGTATCTGAGATAGAATTCTAGGACGCTTCCCCCTGACTGGAGCATCCTTCTGTTCTATGTCACACCAGTGACATACATTAAGATGCAGGCATGTGGCAATAGGAACCACATGCCCTCATCAGCTTTGTTAGAAGACATTAAAGGGTAAAGGGGCGTTTAGCAGACTTTTTTGCTTACAATCAGTACATTTGTGGGGTTCGACATGTGGAGGAGGGGGATCAAGGGGATCGAACCGCTGACCCTATGGTTAGTGGACGACCCGCTCTGTCCACCCGCTCTACCCACTGAGCTACTGCCGCCCACTGACTTACAGACTTGAGTTCAATGCATTATTCTTAGATACCCTGATAGGTTAGAGTTTTTGGTGGTAATAATCCTGCAATATATCTTAATTCCCTGCCCAGTAAAACAAATTAGAATTGAAAAAATATAAATTCAATAGTTTATTGGCCTCTTTTCTTTTCTCCCCTTCTCCGTTTATTGTTTTATTTTAAAAACTGATTGAATGCACTAATACTGTGGCAGCTCCTGCAATCTCGTCATGTCTCGTATGTGATGACAATAAATACTGGAATCTTGATTGTACATCTTTTTTATTGTACAAAGGTTGTAAAAAGTTATGCTTATTTTTAATGACCAGCCCTTCTCTCGCAGCAACAAAAGAAATACAAATAATTTTCCACTACTAATATGGAAACTAGATGCTGTGAAGAGAGAAGTAAATGTGTTCCCCTGCAGACCAAAGACAAGATGTTGAGGAACATGTCCATGTTCCTCAACATCTCACGTCCATATCCACTGTGGAACATGTCCATGTTCCACAGTGGATATGGACGTCTGTTCTGAAGGCGCCTGTGTTCTGTAACACCTTGGTTTTCTCAACTGTATTAACTACAATGTGTTCACTTCAAATGTCACATCAAAAGTATAAAGTTAAAGCTAAAGTATAATGATTTTGTTCTAAGGAATCAAAGTTGCTCTTCATCTCACAGTCTGTTGGGTTCTGGAATAGTGTCTGCTCTAAACTACTGACACATTCAAACTTTTAAAAATATAGTCAAGGTAAAATGTTGGAATATGGCTTTTCACAAAATTGATTAAATCATTCCTTGACTTTGGGGGCCATCAGTTGGGAATACTTTGAGACAATATTGTCCTGTCCTGTTACAATAAAACATGTGATTCACTGTTCCATCTAGTGGCCAACTACAAGAACAACAAGCGAGGTTGGATAGGAAATGCTCTGAGAACAAATCACAGAGAGAAGGGATTGGAAATGTTTCACAGGAAACACAAACACACTGGTTCACTGAGCCAAAGCAAACACTGACGTTATCAAGAAGGAAACAGGGGCCCTGAATACCATGTAAGAAATCCTGCAACTAAATAAAACAAAATAAAATAACGGCCTGTTGCTTTAGAAGTAGGCTTTTTACTCACTAGTAAAAACAGCACAAGCTTCAATTATCGTGCAGCTCAGGCTGCCATTAGAACAAAGAAGGTCTGAGTTCTGGAGAGAAATACTGATTTCAAATTCATGGAGATGATTTAGGAGCTCTAATTCGTCATCTGACAGATAAAATTGAGGATAACACATCACACCTTTCAGCAAAACAATATGAAACAAGTCAGAACATCAATGAGATGGGCCATAAAATCTATTTAAGAGTATATATTTTGATCCTCTTACATCAGGCCTTCATCTGGATTGAAATGAATTCTTGATCATTAAATCATCATCTTCAACATTAAAACAAACAACCTGCTGAAGACTGAGGGTTAACAGAGCGTAGACAGAACATGAGTCACAAGGACAAAGAGGAAGGATTCTCATATCTGCTGATTGATCATAATGCGTCTGTGCTACAGCATGTAACAGTTCTAAAAGTAACATTTCATCATGCAAACACAATCAAATCATAATGCATACATTTCTATCAGGCAATCATGCCTTAATTATCCCAAGTAATGGTTTGATTTTCATGTACGCTTGGAGATGAACCTTTCAGAACCTTTCAGAACCTCTCAGAACCTTTCAGAACCTTTCAGAGCCTTTCAGAACCTCTCAGAACCTTTCAGCGCCCACCATCACAACACTTCTGTCCACCTGCATGATGTCTCATGGGAGCACCCCCACCCCCCACGACTCACCCAACAAGCCCAGTGTCTGCCCTGCTGCCAGACTGCCTTCAAAAGGGTTCTACCTCCACAACCGGGCCTGGTTCTGGTTACGGCAGCTCCTCCGCCTCTACCAGGCAGGACCGGGACCCGTCCGCCGGCCCGAAGGGAGGGTGATACTCGAAGGGGGTGAAGACGGCGGTGCCGGGGCTACTCTTCTGGTACCAGAACCACAGGACGGTGGAGATCACCATGACAACCAGCACACTCAGCACCACCAACACCGACAGCACGGCACTGGGCTCTGGGGAACAGACACACACTGAACACTGGGCTCTGGAGAACAGACACACACTGAACACTGGGCTCTGGGGAACAGACACACACTGAACACTGGACTCACAGCACGGGGACGGATTAGAACTGGACGTAGACAAGCACAGGAAGAACAGTCCTAAATTCAGGAAGTAGCGAAGTAAGGGAGTAGAGAAGTACGTACAGGAAGTAGAGAAGTATGTACAGGAAGTAGAGAGGTTAGGAGGAGAGGGGTTGAAAACAATCCCAGGGGACTTACTCTGCCTGTCTGGGTCCTTGTCCTCTGGAGACAGAAGGGACACGTTGATGGGTTCAGAGTTTGGACGTTCAGGAAACAGAACACATTGGTTTAGTTTGAAGGACGACTCTTGGCGCTGGTTTTAACAGGAACAGTAGTCCACCTAACCACTGAATCAGTTAGAGGTCACTTTATACCTACAGGCAGTGTTGTAGTACTCGAGTCTGACTCGTGAGCTAAATTTAGAGACTCGTGACTTGACCTGGACTCGAACACTGAATGACTTGAACTTGACTTTTTTATGTCATTAGGCTATAATTGTAATATGCCATTATTCTATAATTTGATATATGATTTTAATATCTAGTGCAAGGGAATGTTACTGCTTCATGTCATACATCACACGTAACGTCATGTTCACATACAAACGGGGCAGCCGCGGCCTACTTCGGACTTGTAACCGGAGGGTTGCCGGTTCAAACCCCGACCAGTACGAACGGCTGAAGTGCCTGTGAGAAAGGCACCTAACTCCTCACTGCTCCCCGAGCGCCGCTGTTGGCAGCTCACTGCCTCGGAATTAGTGTGCTTCACCTCACTGTGTGCCTCACTGTGTGCCGAGTGTATTTCCACTAATTCACAATTGGGTTAAATGCAGAGACCAAATTTCCCTCACGGAATCAAAAGAGTACTTCTTAAACTGAAACTAACATGGCGCCAAAATGCCTGGAGACAATGCCCCTAAGATTGTCCAATTTGCCTTTGAGGAGTTCACCTGCAACAGAAAAAAATGCAAAGCAAAATGCTCCATATGTAAAAAGACCATTGAGGAGACAGCGGGGACTACAAATTTAAACCGTCATTTGTCAAGACTGCAGCCAGAAAAGTAAGTGACTACGGACTTGACTCAGACTCGATGTGGATCAATAGGGACTCGACTCGGACTTGACTCGTATGAGTAGTGGACTCGACTCGGACTGGAACACTGGAGACTCGAGCCTGGACTGGGACTTGAGGCACAGTGACTACAACACTGCCTACAGGCAACCTGCTGACACCTTATCTTAACCAGACAAAGCTGTCAAAGGAAGAGCTAACCCATGTTAACCTGCCCCAGTAAGACCTAACCCATATTAACCTGCCCCAGTAACACCTAACCCATATTAACCTGCCCCAGTAAGACCTAACCCATATTAACCTGCCCCAGTAACACCTAACCCATATTAACCTGCCCCAGTAACACCTAACCCAGACTGCCCCAGTAACACCTAACCCATGTTAACCTGCCCCAGTAACACCTAACCCATGTTAACCTGCCCCAGTAACACCTAACCCATGTTAACCTGCCCCAGTAACACCTAACCCATGTTAACCTGCCCCAGTAACACCTAACCCATGTTAACCTGCCCCAGTAACACCTAACCCATATTAACCTGCCCCAGTAACACCTAACCCATATTAACCTGCCCCAGTAACACCTAACCCATATTAACCTGCCCCAGTAACACCTAACCCATATTAACCTGCCCCAGTAACACCTAACCCATGTTAACCTGCCCCAGTAACACCTAACCCATATTAACCTGCCCCAGTAACACCTAACCCATGTTAACCTGCCCCAGTAACACCTAACCCATATTAACCTGCCCCAGTAACACCTAACCCATGTTAACCTGCCCCAGTAACACCTAACCCATATTAACCTGCCCTAGTAACACCTAACCCATATTAACCTGCCCCAGTAACACCTAACCCAGACTGCCCCAGTAACACCTAACCCATATTAACCTGCCCCAGTAACACCTAACCCATATTAACCTGCCCCAGTAACACCTAACCCATGTTAACCTGCCCCAGTAACACCTAACCCATATTAACCTGCCCCAGTAACACCTAACCCATATTAACCTGCCCCAGTAACACCTAACCCATATTAACCTGCCCCAGTAACACCTAACCCATATTAACCTGCCCCAGTAACACCTAACCCATGTTAACCTGCCCCAGTAACACCTAACCCATATTAACCTGCCCCAGTAACACCTAACCCATGTTAACCTGCCCCAGTAACACCTAACCCATATTAACCTGCCCCAGTAACACCTAACCCATGTTAACCTGCCCCAGTAACACCTAACCCATATTAACCTGCCCTAGTAACACCTAACCCATATTAACCTGCCCCAGTAACACCTAACCCAGACTGCCCCAGTAACACCTAACCCATATTAACCTGCCCCAGTAACACCTAACCCATATTAACCTGCCCCAGTAACACCTAACCCATATTAACCTGCCCCAGTAAGACCTAACCCATATTAACCTGCCCTAGTAACACCTAACCCATATTAACCTGCCCCAGTAACACCTAACCCATATTAACCTGCCCCAGTAACACCTAACCCATATTAACCTGCCCCAGTAACACCTAACCCATATTAACCTGCCCCAGTAACACCTAACCCAGACTGCCCCAGTAAGACCTAGCCCAGGCTAAACTGCCCCAGTAAGACCTAGCCCAGGCTAAACTGCCCCAGTAAGACCTAGCCCAGGCTAAACTGCCCCAGTAAGACCTAGCCCAGGCTAAACTGCCCCAGTAAGACCTAGCCCAGGCTACACTGCCCCAGTAAAGGCACTCACACATACCGCCGAAAATTGGCCGCAGGTCTAAAGAGTCTCTAGGGTCTTGAGAGGTCGGTGACATGAGTCTCTTTGGTGTGTATGTATGTATCGGCCACTACAGTTGCTGAGTCTTTACCAATCTGATTGGTGGAGGGCTGGCCCTTGACTAGCGAATTAGTGAAGCCCAGAAGCAAGATAAACAGTGGAAGTGCAGACGATGTTGACACACTCTCTGGCATCGTATTGATAGTTTATATTGAATTCTTGGATTTTTGGACCACAATACAGATTAGTGCTGCCTGCTGTTCTGGACACATTACATCTTGCACGAGTGCAGAACGTACAGCGTCGTCTAGGTTATTAGTTGTCGTGGTGTGTGGGCGCCTTAAGACCTAACCCAGACTGCCCCAGTAAGACCTAGCCCAGACTGCCCCAGTAAGACCTACCCCAGACTGCCCAGTAAGACCTAGCCCCGACTAACCCAGTAAGACCTAGCCCAGACTGCCCAGTAAGACCTAGCCCAGACTGCCCCAGTAAGACCTAGCCCCGACTAATCCAGTAAGACCTACCCCAGACTGCCCCAGTAAGACCTACCCCAGACTGCCCCAGTAAGACCTAGCCCAGACTGCCCCAGTAAGACCTAGCCCCGACTAACCCAGTAAGACCTAGCCCAGACTGCCCAGTAAGACCTAGCCCCGACTAACCCAGTAAGACCTAGCCCCGACTAACCCAGTAAGACCTAGCCCAGACTGCCCCAGTAAGACCTAGCCCAGACTGCCCCAGTAAGACCTAGCCCAGACTGCCCCAGTAAGACCTAGCCCAGACTGCCCAGTAAGACCTAGCCCAGACTGCCCCAGTAAGACCTAGCCCCGACTAACCCAGTAAGACCTAACCCAGACTGCCCCAGTAAGACCTAGCCCAGACTGCCCAGTAAGACCTAGCCCAGACTGCCCCAGTAAGACCTAACCCAGACTGCCCCAGTAAGACCTAGCCCAGACTGCCGAGTAAGACCTAGCCCAGACTGTCGAGTAAGACCTAGCCCAGACTGCCCCAGTAAGACCTAACCCAGACTGCCCCAGTAAGACCTAGCCCAGACTGCCCAGTAAGACCTACCCCAGACTGCCCCAGTAAGACCTACCCCAGACTGCCCCAGTAAGACCTAGCCCAGACTGCCCAGTAAGACCTAGTCCAGACTGCCCAGTAAGACCTAGCCCAGACTGCCCAGTAAGTCCCGAGTCATACAGTAACTGACCCTGGCTGGTCTCACAGATGACTCCGTTCTCCACCTCGTCCACACAGCTGACCTTCTCCCACTTCCCTGTGCTGCTGTGCAGCACTGCGCACGTTTCCACAGGAACCAGGCCTGATACACTGGAGTCTCCCTCCCAGTTCGTGTAGTTCAAGTCTTGTTCCCCAAACCACTTCATCTGCTCACCTGAGAACAGAACAGCAGACATGAAGTGGGTTTGGCCTTCGCATGTCGGACCCACATCATCACCAACTGAACATACCTTCAAATTTAAACACTGCCTTAATGGTAGGATGTAGGATGTAGGACTAACACTTGGTACGGTATCCTACTGTAAGAGTGTGGAGTTTTATTTAGAGCACTTACTGTCTGTGTCGTAAAACATGCCCAGCCACACGTGAATGTTGCCTTTCCAGACCTCAGGACTATACTGAAGGATGAAGTCATTCTCCTCTTTGCTCTGGATGGTCACAAGTTCTGATAGTCCAATCATAAACACAGCGTGAAAAACATTTACTGCACACTTTACAACAGGTGTAGGCCTACAGACTTAAGAAATACTTGACCAAACGATACTTACGGAAGCCGTGGCAGAAGGACTGTGCTCGTTGAAAGGTGTAGCTCTTGAGTTTGTCCTCCTCTCCGTGGACAAAGTGGTAGCAGCTCTCCCCGGAGGGCACCCAGGTGCGGCTGTCTGCAGGGCACCCTGAGGACCCCCCAGTCAGTCTCTTACGTCACTCCACGTTCGCTCCATCAAACACTTCGTCACAACGCCGTCATGCTGGTTCACGTTCAACACGTGACTCAACACGTGACTCAACGTCATGCTTTGCCTCCGATCGATTTTCAATCGAGTTCAGGAAGCACAAGTGACGCACTTAGCACGGAGCTAACAGCTGGTAGCAGTGCGGGCCGACGTAGAGTAAAAAGTTACATCGAAATTCATCAACTTACATAAGGTCGAAGTTGTAAAGCAGTGCTTCCCTCTTTCCTGCATAAAGCAACACGTGGAACCTGGTGGAACCTGGTGGAACCTACCTCCCGATGAAGACAGCCGCACGGTGACAGACAGCACAACCAACACGCTGATGGTTGACAGAGAAGGTCGCAGCTTGAGCAGCGACTCCATTTCCAACTCAGACCTGAATGTGTGTGTGTGTGTGTTTAGAAGTGGTAGTCTACGTCACATGCGCTAAGCCCCGCCCACCAGACTGTTCGGACCAGAGATCAACATTACGTCCACAGTCCACAGTCCTCCAGTCTGAACATTGTTTCAACAACAAAAGTCCTCCAAGCGCCCAGTCTGAACATTGTTTCAACAATAAAAGTACGTTTTCATGATGGAGAAGAGAGAGAGAGAGAGAGAGAGAGAGAGAGAGAGAGAGAGAGAGAGAGAGAGAGAGAGAGAGAGAGAGAGAGAGATGAGGGAATAATGACTCCTAAAGCCTTTTTGAGTTTTGAGTTTTTGTTTTATTTTAAACGTTTAGGTGTAGATAAGAATATGCATCATTATTGTAAATGACAGCTGTAATTCATGTTTTAGAACAAATGAATCAAAGTTCTGGCAAATGAATAGTTTTAGTGTCAGTAATGGTAGATAGCAATTCAATATGTATACATGGCTCCACGTTCTGCAGGAGTCACCTCAGTGTGGCGGTTTTATCTCCAGAACGTATGGAGAACCTGAGCAGGGTTTCATCTCCAGAACGTATGGAGAACCTGAGCAGGGTTTCATCTCCAGAACGTATGGAGAACCTGAGCAGGGTTTCATCTCCAGAACGTATGGAGAACCTGAGCAGGGTTTCATCTCCAGAACGTATGGAGAACCTGAGCAGGGTTTCATCTCCAGAACGTATGGAGAACCTGAGCAGGGTTTCATCTCCAGAACGTATGCAGAACCTGAGCAGGGTTTTATCTCCAGAACGTATGGAGAACCTGAGCAGGGTTTCATCTCCAGAAAGAATGGAGAACCTGAGCAGGGTTTTATCTCCAAAACGTATGCAGAACCCGAGCAGGGTTTTATCTCCAGAACGTATGGAGAACCTGAGCAGGGTTTCATCTCCAGAACGTATGGAGAACCTGAGCAGGGTTTTATCTCCAGAACGTATGGAGAACCTGAGCAGGGTTTCATCTCCAGAACGTATGGAGAACCTGAGCAGGGTTTTATCTCCAGAACATATGGAGAACCTGAGCAGGGTTTCATCTCCAGAACGTATGCAGAACCTGAGCAGAGTTCTATCTCCAGAACATATGCAGAACCTGAGCAGAGTTCCATCTAAAGGGTAAAGGGGCATTTAGCAGACGCTTTTGTCCACCTGGCCCTACGTTTAGTGGACGACTCGCTCTGTCCACCCGCTCTACCCACTGAGCTACTGCCGCCCCATCTCCAGAAGGTATGCAGAACCTGAGCAGGGTTCCCTCTCCAGAAGTTATGCAGAACCTGAGCAGGGTTCCCTCTCCAGAAGGTATGCAGAACCTGAGCAGAGTTCCCTCTCCAGAAGGTATGCAGAACCTGAGCAGAGTTCCCTCTCCAGAAGGTATGCAGAACCTGAGCAGAGTTCCCTCTCCAGAAGGTATGCAGAACCTGAGCAGAGTTCCCTCTCCAGAAGGTATGCAGAACCTGAGCAGGGTTCCCTCTCCAGAAGGTATGCAGAACCTGAGCAGAGTTCCCTCTCCAGAAGGTATGCAGAACCTGAGCAGAGTTCCCTCTCCAGAAGGTATGCAGAACCTGAGCAGGGTTCCCTCTCCAGAAGGTATGTAGAACCTGAGCAGAGTTCCCTCTCCAGAAGGTGTGGAGACGCAGCTCTGCCTCGTCCATGTGATGCTCTGTCTTGTGGGATTTTTACCCAGTGATAGAAAACGATTGAGAGCAAAATAAATGTACTGTTGACAGCTTCCAGCGTATCTCGTATAACCAGGTATAACCTGGCCTTGGTGGAAAACACTGCCAAGACTGAGGACCACATGACTAGTATGGATAACCAGCTGAGAACCTCATCAAGACATTAAAGAATGCTTGACATAAAGGTCCACCCAGTACAGTGTTGCTCAAGGTACAAAAAGTGTTCCTATGTACTACATGACCTCCGCTGTTAGCCTCCCCGTGGCCACGCAGGACAGGACTGCTCCCATTGGGCCCTGCGAGCAGGCCTTCTGGACCACAGCATCACCCTCCCAGTGGGGTTGGTGTTCCAACAGGAACCTGCAGGCAAAGCAGGAACCACTCTATACCATATAGTGAAACACGTTGGACGGTTGGTACTTTTTATTACAAAAATGTCAAAGAAATGAACAGAGGGTAAAGCTAAGGTAACAATCTAGCAGAAAAAGTCTTTGGCTTGACAACAAACACAAGAGGATTCCACAAACATACAAGTGACCACTGGCAAATATGTGGCACATTAACAACTAAAACAAAAAAATAGCTTTCATATAGATATTTCTATGAAAATCTTTTATTTCCTCATATGGACTGTACAAAACTCTTCATAAATTATTACCTTTCAATATAACTTAAAGATGCTCAACATGACGTCACTAGAGGAGTTCCTTCTTGTCCCTTGTTAACTCAGTGTCTCAGATCCTCCACCACCAGCAGCAAGTCCTCACAAGACTCCGCAGTGTTAGTTTGTTAGTCTTGTGTGTTAGAGATTCCCGTGGTGGTCATTTGGAGACGACCAGCCACACACGGCGTTCTGCTCCCGTTCCCCGGGTGTGCGAGATGTTTGGCTGAGGGGAGGATCAGGACAGAGCTGCAGAACACCACAAATCTGGGCTTTGTTTACGCGCTTAGTCTCTAAAATACCTTGAATTTCCTTTGTGAAACGATCAAACTGAACATCTGTACAGAACTGATAAAAACATCCCCAAACATGCACCTCACTGACGCACCGTGAGCACGGTGGGTTCTGAGAAGAAGAAGTGAGCGCGGAGCCGGAGACGCTGCGGTGAGGCGGCTCTGGAGCGGCCGCTGGTCTGGACGGGTTGGACCTGCTAACCCAAAGCTCACAGAGGAGGAACACGACGCTGAGGTAGAATCCAGACGGGCTGGGACTAACGCCTGGCGCACTGGAAGACGCTGAATAAAAAGCCTTCTGGCGTTACGTTGAGGAGCGCTGTGTGTCAAACACCATGTCACCAATCGCACCTTCTGCTGTGGAACTGTCTGTCTGTAGTGATGAAGTCCAGATGTGGCACTTAAAACCAAGCCTTCGTGCTTGTGTTGTATTTGTAGATATACAAATATGCCTATACCATGATACTGAATACAAATGTACAAAAAAGGCACAATGTCTAAGCTGCTGACCTCGTCTTACGGAGTTCATTCACTTCCTGGTTCTAGACAAAATGTCTCCTCAGAACAGAAAGTCTTTGGTGAAGTAACGTTTCTTAGTGAACAACTAAAAAGTTTGTTGGTTTACCTATCGGAGAGCGAGGCGCATTAAGATCCCATATTCCTGTCAGCTGGGGAACCTTTAGAACACAAGGCCCACCTTAGAACACAAGGCTCTGGTTTGGTGTCGTACAATCACAAATGTTTTCCTGTTCGCAAATCAAAGTAACAAAAAACACACAGTGTCAAAACAACAGGGGGCACCCCCCAAAATGACACAAGAACCCACCGATACCCCAACACCCCACCCCTAGCCCACCCACAAAGCCAACACGTAGTTAGCTCTCTACAACCCTGTAGAGATAGGCCTCGATAGGCAAGGTTTGAAAAGTCCTCTCAATCCCATTCACACAACCACACAGCCAAGAGGTCTTCTGATTCTAATCCAGTTTAAAACTAAATCTAAATGAGATACGTGTCATGCATCATCCACCTTCTGCTCTAAAACTAGGAGGAAAAATTAAAATTCAATGAGATCTATTCAAAAGGATTGCTGTAATGTTTGAGCTCTTTGTGAGCCGCTGGGAGGCTCCACAGCCAATATGTGGAAACTATTAAACTGTATCAAGATCAGTCATGAAAACACTTAAACTACAAAGAAAAACACATGGAACAATCACCAGCAACTCAACACCGCAAACGCAAAACATCATCTTTAGAAGACGTTAAGCAAGACAGAAAGTCTTTAGAGGAAAGGTTGAACAAATTGAGTGAAAAAAATGTGAAAATAGGAACAAAAGACATATTTTGCAATTCAAACACCTGGTGTCAGGTGATTTGGTAAACACCTGGATCCTGTGGAAATCCTTTGAAAAGTGCAGGCTTTTTTTAAGTCTGTATCAAAATAAAACCTGTTTTCATTTTTTTCCATCATTTTTTTCAGCATCATATGATGAAACCAATTTTTTTTTGCATCTTCTTAAAACGATACCAAAAATAGTTTAATCTATTCTAATTACAAACATAAAGAAATTAATTGCAATACTTGTGCAAAACGGTGAAAAAATCCAGAGTCCATTGCATTATTTTTTCAGGAAGCCATAGTTTGGTTGTTTGACCTTTTCACTAGTGTGGGACCTCTGCACCACTACTTGTGGTGGTAGGTGTAGGGAGAATGGTCACCAGATGGGTCCACCTGGGACTGCACTCCGTCCTGGAGAACAGAAGACACAGTGAGGTTTTGGATGAAGACAGTATGAAGATGCCAACACTGCCAGATGTTAGCATCATGTTAGCATCATGTTAGCATGGTGCTGCCTTACCTCCACAGGAAGAGATGCTGTCTGCATGTGGCCGTACTGCGGCAGGTAGGCCCCCTGCAGACTACTGCTGGTGGCCATGAACTGTAAGACAATTAGAGGAGTTATGATTTATAACAACAGCTCCACACCACAACCTAAAGATACTATCTACCACATTCACACATTCACTTTCATTCATTGGGGCTGAGGACTCATGGACTGACTAACACTTTGGGGGCTGAGGACTCATGGACTGACTAACACTTTGGGGGCTGAGGACTCATGGACTGACTAACACTTTGGGGGCTGAGGACTCATGGACTGACTAACACTTTGGGGGCTGAGGACTCATGGACTGACTAACACTTTGGGGGCTGAGGACTCATGGACTGACTAACACTTTGGGGGCTGAGGACTCATGGACTGACTAACACTTTGGGGCTGAGGACTCATGGACTGACTAACACTTTGGGGCTGAGGACTCATGGACTGACTAACACTTTGGGGCTGAGGACTCATGGACTGACTAACACTTTGGGGCTGAGGACTCATGGACTGACTAACACTTTGGGGCTGAGGACTCATGGACTGACTAACACTTTGGGGCTGAGGACTCATGGACTGACTAACACTTTGGGGCTGAGGACTCATGGACTGACTAACACTTTGGGGGCTGAGGACTCATGGACTGACTAACACTTTGGGGCTGAGGACTCATGGACTGACTAACACTTTGGGGGCTGAGGACTCATGGACTGACTAACACTTTGGGGCTGAGGACTCATGGACTGACTAACACTTTGGGGGCTGAGGACTCATGGACTGACTAACACTTTGGGGCTGAGGACTCATGGACTGACTAACACTTTGGGGGCTGAGGACTCATGGACTGACTAACACTTTGGGGGCTGAGGACTCATGGACTGACTAACACTTTGGGGGCTGAGGACTCATGGACTGACTAACACTTTGGGGGCTGAGGACTCATGGACTGACTAACACTTTGGGGCTGAGGACTCATGGACTGACTAACACTTTGGGGCTGAGGACTCATGGACTGACTAACACTTTGGGGCTGAGGACTCATGGACTGACTAACACTTTGGGGCTGAGGACTCATGGACTGACTAACACTTTGGGGCTGAGGACTCATGGACTGACTAACACTTTGGGGCTGAGGACTCATGGACTGACTAACACTTTGGGGCTGAGGACTCATGGACTGACTAACACTTTGGGGGCTGAGGACTCATGGACTGACTAACACTTTGGGGCTGAGGACTCATGGACTGACTAACACTTTGGGGGCTGAGGACTCATGGACTGACTAACACTTTGGGGCTGAGGACTCATGGACTGACTAACACTTTGGGGGCTGAGGACTCATGGACTGACTAACACTTTGGGGCTGAGGACTCATGGACTGACTAACACTTTGGGGGCTGAGGACTCATGGACTGACTAACACTTTGGGGGCTGAGGACTCATGGACTGACTAACACTTTGGGGGCTGAGGACTCATGGACTGACTAACACTTTGGGGCTGAGGACTCATGGACTGACTAACACTTTGGGGCTGAGGACTCA
The DNA here is from genome assembly GCA_036785325.1 of Urophycis tenuis. Classification (NCBI taxonomy): domain Eukaryota; kingdom Metazoa; phylum Chordata; class Actinopteri; order Gadiformes; family Phycidae; genus Urophycis; species Urophycis tenuis. The sequence goes on along the minus strand of JAXIVH010000010.1, from coordinate 241,184 downwards.
TGGACTGACTAACACTTTGGGGCTGAGGACTCATGGACTGACTAACACTTTGGGGGCTGAGGACTCATGGACTGACTAACACTTTGGGGCTGAGGACTCATGGACTGACTAACACTTTGGGGCTGAGGACTCATGGACTGACTAACACTTTGGGGCTGAGGACTCATGGACTGACTAACACTTTGGGGCTGAGGACTCATGGACTGACTAACACTTTGGGGGCTGAGGACTCATGGACTGACTAACACTTTGGGGCTGAGGACTCATGGACTGACTAACACTTTGGGGGCTGAGGACTCATGGACTGACTAACACTTTGGGGCTGAGGACTCATGGACTGACTAACACTTTGGGGCTGAGGACTCATGGACTGACTAACACTTTGGGGGCTGAGGACTCATGGACTGACTAACACTTTGGGGCTGAGGACTCATGGACTGACTAACACTTTGGGGGCTGAGGACTCATGGACTGACTAACACTTTGGGGGCTGAGGACTCATGGACTGACTAACACTTTGGGGCTGAGGACTCATGGACTGACTAACACTTTGGGGCTGAGGACTCATGGACTGACTAACACTTTGGGGCTGAGGACTCATGGACTGACTAACACTTTGGGGGCTGAGGACTCATGGACTGACTAACACTTTGGGGCTGAGGACTCATGGACTGACTAACACTTTGGGGGCTGAGGACTCATGGACTGACTAACACTTTGGGGGCTGAGGACTCATGGACTGACTAACACTTTGGGGGCTGAGGACTCATGGACTGACTAACACTTTGGGGGCTGAGGACTCATGGACTGACTAACACTTTTGGGCTGAGGACTCATGGACTGACTAACACTTTGGGGCTGAGGACTCATGGACTGACTAACACTTTGGGGCTGAGGACTCATGGACTGACTAACACTTTGGGGGCTGAGGACTCATGGACTGACTAACACTTTGGGGCTGAGGACTCATGGACTGACTAACACTTTGGGGCTGAGGACTCATGGACTGACTAACACTTTGGGGCTGAGGACTCATGGACTGACTAACACTTTGGGGCTGAGGACTCATGGACTGACTAACACTTTGGGGGCTGAGGACTCATGGACTGACTAACACTTTGGGGCTGAGGACTCATGGACTGACTAACACTTTGGGGGCTGAGGACTCATGGACTGACTAACACTTTGGGGCTGAGGACTCATGGACTGACTAACACTTTGGGGCTGAGGACTCATGGACTGACTAACACTTTGGGGGCTGAGGACTCATGGACTGACTAACACTTTGGGGCTGAGGACTCATGGACTGACTAACACTTTGGGGGCTGAGGACTCATGGACTGACTAACACTTTGGGGCTGAGGACTCATGGACTGACTAACACTTTGGGGCTGAGGACTCATGGACTGACTAA